>CM030177.1:18016583-18239083 GCA_017639675.1 Aplochiton taeniatus
GTGCATTAATGCATGAGTGCTTTTCGATGAGAAATAACATATAAACGGTTCTTCCCAAAACATAGTTTGCAAGTTTCTTTAAATGTTTTTTAAGGCAGTTGACTGTGGATTAATCACCGATATCTATGAGAAATATCTGCTCTCATCAGAAGTTTTTTAACAAAAGACTTAACTTATTCGGCCTTAGTAGCCTCATAAGCCTTGCAATCTCTTTGCAAGCTTCAGTTATAAAACAAGAGTTGCCAGTACAAGGCAAGGTCTGTGTGGAGTTCTACAAACAGAACAGCACACAAAAGGATTTCTGTGCTTAGTCTTTTTGTTAAGTATCCAGAAAAACATAAACCTCCGGAGTCATTAAGAGATCAATGAAGTTATTGACAGGAGAAAACGGCAACTTATTGTGATATTTTGTTAACACGAAAAATGTGGCCATATAATATCTGACTAAGGGGCCTTGAAATGATCATGCATGAGGAAAAACATTAAGCTATATTCAGCTCTTTACTTTGTAGCCTGGCAAATTTTACCACCCTATTCTGGCTTCCACCATGTTGTCCGCTTGCATCTTTGGTTCCAATTATGATAATACAGTGTTGTATTGTTTTATATCATTATCTAGCGATATGTTTCTGTATATGTTCGTAAATAATTAGTATTGGATCACTCTTGTCCTCTTATGTATACAGTATATACTATATATATTTATATATAAATACATATATACAATATATCTTAGGAGTAAACAGTGTAAAAGATACGGCTGTCCAATAGGTCATTGAGTTCTTTGTAGAGAAAGTACAAGTTTCAGCAAGCATAATATCAGTGGTGTCACTCATCACTGAAATATTGAATTAAATGTATGTGCATAACTTATATTTAATTCACTATTCGAGTGATGAGTGACAACACTGAAATTATGCTTGCTGAAACTTATGCTCGTATAATTAAAGCCTCCTTTGTCAGCTGATAAGGCATAGAAAGTTACTTGACTGGAGTTTTATTTAGACTTGCCTGCAGGGCATGTCTACTTGAGTGCCACACAAGGGATCAATGTGGAGTCCTTTTTTTGCCTTTAGTGTTTTGAATCCGCCTGATTATTTTCCTTTTGGGGGCAATGTTGACATGGACAAAATGTCAAGCTTCTTTGAGCATTTAGAAAAGAGCTTTACAAGTTATAAAGAAAGGAGGCTACAAAAAATGATGTGGTCCATAAATGACTACAACTCAAAGTCTACTATTATGTGAAAACGTGTTAAAGATGTTCTGGATCATGCTTCAGACATGCCTACCTTGTTAAATAATATGGGCATGGCTTACGTTGATCAGTATGGTATCTCCTTAAAAATGTTAAAGCTTAAGGTAAGACACAAAATGTATATCTACTCCTCATCTGTTTAAAACACAACCTTTGATTGAATTGCTTTCAATCCGTGTATGAATTCAGTACTCTCTTGTGGCTTTGAGACGAAATTATGTTTACAACCAAAACAATGCAGAAATTCATAGTCATTCTGAAAAAAATTTGCTTATTGGGGAGTAAAAAGGTATGACCATGTAGATATAGTAATGAATAACTTTCCTTTCTAGATTTAGTCCACAGTTTTCTCACCATGATGTGTATTTGGTAATCAAACAGGCCCAAAGACAGCCTGAGGGAGTCAGACAAATGCTACAGTGAACACAGGTGTAGAAAGTATAGGCATCCAATTTCACCAGATGAGAATTGAATCTTCTCTCTCAGCTAATTCACACTTTTGCTGTCTGTCTCTCTTTGGCATCGACTTTCATTCATTTGTTTTTGTATCGTTCGTTTTTTGTTCTTGCTGGAACACCGCACTATAATCCATACACCTACCAACCAATGTTTAATTTTTTGGTCAACTCTGTGGTGGTGACACTTCCTAGACCCTTTGTCTTCACCTTAAGCTATGTCATTTGCACACAAAACACACACAGAATTTATCCTCTGTGTTTGCACCTTCCCCATTCCTGCACCAATCTCTCCTCCAATCACATTCTTCTTTTTTTCTCATTACCCACCTATGTTTTTCCAAAGCTCTATCCCTCCACCTATCTACACAGCACATCAGCTCTGTCACTATAGCTCTTTGGCTCTCTGTGGGCTTCTTACCAAAATGGCCACTGCCATGATTTCTCTGAGTGGGTATCCACAGAGCCCTCGGCCTCTAATCTCCCTTTAATCTGAGGTTACAAGAAGCCCCTGCAATTCTTCCATCTTACATCCTTTAACTTGGGGCTCATCTATCTCCAATTCCTTTTTCCTCTCTCTCTCTCTTCCTAACCAACGACAGCACACCGCCAGCCTGTGTAGAAAGAAACTGGAAATCAAGTTATTATTCCTGAACACAAATCCCCACAGGTTAGTAGGACAGGCATTATGATGGTTAAGGAACAACAGACAGAGAGCAGTGTTATTTATACATTTTATTTATACAGTGTCTATACTGACTGAGACTAGGTCTCTTTTGCAGCAGTGCCCTGCTACAAGGGACGTAATGAAAAACCACGGCAAATCAAACAGCAAAACCAAAAATCAAGAAAAGAAAACATTTAACATAAACAAATAAAACCAATGTGTTGGTAGACGGATGCAGTAGACTCAGGAGAGATGGGGCCAGATATTCAGGGATTATTTTATGCCTCTGGGACATGACCACGGACTGCAATGATTATCATCCCATAAACCTTGACATTTGATGACTTTTTGCGTGATGCACTCTGGGATGCTCTCGAAGAAATATAGCCTTTTAGAGAACTTTGGTAGACTTCATGCATTTACAATGAGCTTCGTTCATATCTAGGCAACAGATCCTGTATGTTTTTTTAAGGCACATCATAACCGATTAGTTTCTCAACTGGGTAAAACAGTAGAATCTTTACTAATTATCATGGGTTCGTGTATCCACATCAGTGTTACCAATTTCCATTTTCACTTCTATTATCAAAGTATGATTTTTTCCAAGTATCTCATAGGTGAGTTCTCCAACTCTATAGGTATGATCTGCTCTGGAAGACAATCTGAAAGAGACCAATTAGTTTGTGGCATCTGTCAACCATTTGACACTGGGGACTGAGGTTTACTCAGGGTAACCTTTTGCACCAGATGTTCAGAGAACATATTTGATGAATTGATCCTTTGTGGAATAAAGGTTTGCATCGGATTATTAAACTGAACATAAAGTATGTTATAGATATTATTCTCAACACCCTAATGTTCCATTTTCTCAACACTCAAATTTTCCATGCACTTGTGCCTCATATTGCTTAGATGTTGAAGTTGACTTACAAGCATAACAATATATATATTATAATAATGCCAGGATTTTTTTTTCCCGATGATGCTTGTACTGTTGGAAACGAAACATAGAAAAGGCAACACTACCATCTCTTGAGAGGGTGTAGTAACGCAGGCTGTTCAACCTAATGACTGAGACCCGTTAGTATACGTTTTTTTTAATATATATATATAAAAAATGTAATTACAATTCTTCCAGAAATGACCACAAACAAGGACTGGATTTTAAGCACATTAAGAATCACTCTAACTTTCAAAAAGGAACATGGGCCTACTTAGGCCTACTTTAAAACTAAAAGATCATAGTGCTAATAGTGCTAATTAATTGTGCTAAAGGTGCAACTTAATAATAATGCAGGATGCTTAGTTTTATGAGCTTAAATTGCATATAATAGGTCTAGTACAACCTCGTTCAGTTGCTTACTGACGTAATAAAACATGTATGAATGCATTAAAGATCACCAACACCTGTAGACTGTTCTGTCGGCGTAACGATTATTCCTTCGCTGTCCACACATGCGCAGAAAACATGAAATGCAGATAAACAAAGAGGCAGCATGATTTAAAGGGAGTCCACCGATTTAAAGGGAACAGTTATTGTGAAGTCTGTTCAGATTTTGTCAACCTGGGCCTAGCCAAATATCTGAAGTAATTTAGTTAACTAGCTAGAGTAAGTAGTGCTCAGACCGCATCTTCCTCGTCATAGCAAGGTAAAGTTAGCTAAGTGTTTATCGAGCAGCAAATTGAAACATTCAGCGTTGTCTTTCACTTGCCTGGCTAACTTACTAACGTTAGCTAGCTAACGAACGTGGGAATGGCACGCCGGCTAGCTAACCATGTATACATCAGCTAGTTAATGTTAGCTTGAAATATTTAATTAATACTGCATTTTAGGGGAGAATAAAAATTAATTTATAAATGCCCTTTACGTAAAACAGTAACACTTTACACTCATTGGTTTTCTTACTGGCCAGGCTAGCGTAGCGATGGCAACGTGTTGGCAAATCGGCGTCGATTTTCTAGCTAGTGCTACCTCTATGTATTCAACGTTCATTCAACCAACCCCTTTCTGTGCTATGAAATGCTAGACTCATGCTGTGTTATTGTTGTTGCCAGCTATAGTGCTCTGTGTCTAATGTTACTTTACATCTAGCCTTGTAAGAGGGGGTTTCGCCTTAAGTTAGAACCTGTAACGTTTTCTACTATTGTCTGTTTAAAGCTCTGTAGCTTTGTATAAATGTGTCGCTGCGTGAGACCTTTTCTGTGTAAAATAATAATGTACCTCTGGTTTAGGTCACTATCGCCTGTGTCGTCACTGAATGCAGAGACCCACTGTTTCGCTGGCTCTCAAGATTCTATTCAAACAACCTCTTAGGCAAATTGTTGGGTATCGACCAACCTGGACATTGGGTATAGCTAAGCCTTCATCAAGCTTCAGACTTTATAGATTTCTTGTCTCTTTTCCAAATAGAGAAAGCTGTTTTCTGACCTACTCATCACAAAACTACAGTGAAGGTTTGCTCAGAGACTTTTCCTCCAGGTTTACCTGGCGCCCCTATTTCACAAACCAGCCAGATATGGCAGAGCAGAGGTATTGTGTGGAATATGCCAAACGTGGCACAGCCGGATGTAAGAAATGCAAGGACAAAATCATGAAGGGTTTAGCACGTATCGGGAAGATCGTTCCCAACCCTTTCAGCGAGTCCGCGGGCGAAATGAAAGAGTGGTACCATGTCAAATGCATCTTTGAAAAATTTGAACGGGCTCGGGCCACAACCAAGAAAATTGAGGACATCACTGATCTTGAGGGCTGGGAGGAGCTGCAGGATGAGGAAAAGGAGCTGATCAACAAGCTTGTCTCAGGTGAACACCCATTCCATCATCACTCTTTTCCATTCCTAGCTCTTGTAATTGCATCAATCTTATTGTTTGATCGTGCCATCATACCTCACTGTGATAATATATTCTTGTGCACCCTTTTTTAAATGATCAGCAAAGCTGTCAATCCATTGATTTAACCTATATTATCATAATAGCAATTGCTTCCCTTCCCTTGCCCAAATTACCTCATTATATGAATTCTGAAAAGCCTCAAGAAATTATACACAAGTAAAGCACACTCTTTAAAAAGTTGGAAAAGCATTTAAAGGAAAATTCTTCTTTTATTCTATTAACTCATTACAATGACAATTTGCCACGTTTTTATTTGGAAAATGTAGCTGTTACTCTTCGTTTGCAGACTTGATGGCCAAAGCCAATGCAAGCCCAAAGAAGAAAGTGCAAGCAAAGTTGAACACCAGTGGTCAGCTGTCATCTCCTCCTCCTCCTGACCCTTCCTTGAACGCTCCACGGAAGTTCTCTGGCTTTACCGGTAAGAGCAGTCCTTCCTTCCTCCTACTTGGGATACACTATTTGTATAATTAACTGTCAACGTGTCAGTGAACTATCTCCCCATTGTGCCAATCAGCTACCAAGGCTGGCAGCTCCAGCAGCCCAGGCCCTTCCCCTGCCCCTGCGAATGCCAGCCAAGGCAGCGCCCTTTCAGCCCAACTGTGTGATCCCCATCACAAAGACAACTTGCTGAGAGAGTTCCGCAAGCTATGTGCCATGGTAGCGGACAAGAACAGCTACAATGTCAAAACTCAGATCATTCACGACTTTCTAAAGAAGGGCTCTGGAGGAGGTAGGTTTGACAGGAGGTCGTCGGCCATTGCAACTTTAGTGATCATCCTTTCAGAATGTATTCAAAGCACTGTGCCATACTGAAAATCAGTTCCAGAGTCACATTTAATAATGATTCAATGATGATTTCACTTAACAAGATTTGCTCCATGCATTTTGTCTTGAGAGTTTTTCTTTAAGTTATCATTAGCCTTTTGATCATAGTTACCATTTTACAACATTACAATATTCAACAACATGCTTTAAAGTGTTCCAGAACCTGACACACCTAAACGGAAAGCATACATTTAGACAACTTAATGGCGGCTGACAAGAACGTTCCTTGTACACATTGTGACATTTTGGTCACAAAGAAAATGACTTTGAACCGCACTAGAACACCTGGAGCTAGTGAGTGCTGAACCTGGTATGTCATAGCGTGGATCTCTTTTGTTATCCATAGACAAGTTCAAAGGAGACCTGTACCTAACGGTGAAGCTGCTGCTCCCAGGCGTGGTGAAAAGCGTCTACAACCTTAACGACAAGCAGATAGTTAAGCTCTTCAGCCGCATCTTTAACTGTAACCAAGACGACATGGTACGAGATCTGGAACAAGTAAGTGGCCGGCATCTCCTGTTCCACCGTGTGGATCAATGCGTGATATTTATGTCATATTTACGTTCTGGTTTTGGTTGAGTCTTAAAGAAATGTTACTATATGTAAAATGTTTACATTTATTTTATTGTTATTATGGTATTGTTATAATTTAGTTGTAGTATATTCTGTCATTTCCAGCCTTTTTAACCAGGGCCGTGCTGGAAATGAGACGCAGTTGCATGTGGTTACCCCTGTATAAATACATAATTAAAAAAGCATATGCTAACATGCAGATTCAGCCATACAGCCCTGGGATAGCCCTTAGCTTGGGAAAAATGAGCGGTGAGCAATGAAAGGATCATCATGTGTGTTATTGTGTGTTTTTTCATTGGAAAGGGTGATGTGTCTGAGACGGTCAGGATGTTCTTTGACGACAGCAAGTCTTTCCCTCCAGCGGCCAAAAGTCTTCTAACCATCCAGGAAGTCGATGGGTCACTCACCCGACTGGCCTTGCTCACAAAGGAAGACGAACAGCAGAAGGAGTTGGAAGACATTTCTAAAAAGTAAAGCAAATCAACTTGATAAGCTTGATCTTTTATGTGAAAGCTTTCGTTTCTGATATAGTGAGGCACGCTTGAAGACTTGAATCCTTTTAAATGCCGCTTTTCTTTAGAAGTTTGGAATCACTAACGAGCCAATTCTATTGGTTTCATTTTATGAGTAAAGATAATAGATATGTTTTGCGTATGTTTATATATTGATACACCTGCCATATGTACATTCTAGTTAGACGTGACACTTTAGCTATGAAGCCATTCTGCTTGTTATACAAATGATAAAAAAATGGTTTACTTGTTGTATCAAAGCAATATTGATCGTGTTTCTGTGATGCACATTGGCTGGCTGCAACAGTAATTTTTTTCACAGCCGTCAGTAGGAGCACTGTGTGTCACAGAGAAGTTGAATATCATTTCATAGCCAGGGGCTTAAAATCCACAATGTTCTCTTGTACATGGATAAGGATTTTAGACTCTGTTAATGCTTGTGGTGCACCATTTTACAGATGTACCAGCAACGACCTGAAATGCATTATAAGACTCATTAAGCATGACCTTAAGATGAACTCTGGAGCCAAGCATGTGTAAGTTACTTTAGTGTTCTGGGAACCACTGAAACTCTACCAGGCGTTTCCAATGTGACACAAGACAGGTTTTCACGCATACTCAAATTTGCATGCATACTCTTTCCCACATTCATATTTCAAATTGTATTTCTTTTTTTTAAAAGCTTGGATGCTGTGGACCCAAACGCCTATGACGCCTTCAAGGCCTCCAGAAACCTGGGGGATGTGATTGAGCGTGTGTTGAGGAACCAGCAGGAGTCGTCCAATGGATCAGGTCCCAGGAAACGACTCCTCATAGAGGCCTCCCTCATGACCCCTGTGCAGCCTATGCTGGTGAGGGACTGGGTGTCACATCCACATGGTAGAATGTTCTCAGGAAATACTTCAATATATATATACCGAGAAATAAGCATACAAACACACATTGAATTCATAGAAACGTTCAAGAGCACGCTAACCTAAAGCATAACAAAAACTTGCTTTAGCGTCAGAGTGCATCTATCACTCATACTTAACATATGTCAAGCACCTCGGTTACTTAGGAAACTGGTTTATTTTCTATTTTAATAACTAAAATATCCATTTGTAATGTGTTCAAAGATGCTTACATACAATGAAACAAGGCTGAGCGCCTAAATAGAATATTTTATAGAGAAACTATATAATCAAACATTACAGAACACACGCAAAAAATATATATAATTATATTTTTTATATATATATGTATGTAGTAATATTATATTTTTTTTTTGCGTGTGTTCTGTAATGTTTGGTCATATACAGTAGACTTAAGAGACTACATATGTGTTGTGTTCTCCAACTAAATGTTTCTGTGCTTTCAGGCTGAGGCGTGTAAGTCCATTGAGTACGCCATGAAGAAGTGTCCTAACGGGATGTATTCTGAGATCAAGTATGATGGCGAAAGAGTGCAGGTCCACAAGAATGGCGACCACTTTAGCTACTTCAGCCGCAGTCTCAAACCTGTGCTGCCCCACAAGGTTATACATACTATTCCTCTGTATATTATATTTATATCGTCATTATTTATACAATGTTTATTTAAACAATACTGATTTCTTGAATGAGGTGAAATTGGCACTTATTAAAAAAAAAAAATTATGGGTGCATGGTGCATATCTAACCCGTCCATGCTTCAGTTGAAGTGCGTTCTACTCCTATTGTTTGGTTTGAAGTGACTGACTTTGTATCCCAACAGGTTGCCCATTTTAAAGAGTTCATCCCTCAAGCGTTTGCTGGCGGCCACAGTATGATCCTTGATGCAGAAGTCCTTCTTATCGACACCAACACCAGCAAACCATTGCCCTTCGGGACACTAGGCGTACACAAGGTTAGAAAGCCTGGCGATTGATCTTCCAGATTCTTGAAGCAGTGTCTGGTTCCCCTGGGATGATGGCAGTCTGAAAGTGTTTCTCCCCCTCCCCCTCTTCTGTTTTAGAAAGCGGCCTTTCAAGACGCAAAAGTGTGCTTGTTTGTGTTCGACTGCATCTATTTCAATGGCGTGAGCTTGATGGAGAAGTGAGTCCACACTCTTTTGAAAATCCGCCCTGTTTAATGGCTGGCCTGCCGATTTAGCATTTCTAAAAAGCTTCTGCCAGAGTGTAGTAGCTAGCTTTGCAATTGAATTGGTTGTGTCTGTCTCCCCCCAGGCCTCTGCATGAAAGAAGGAAGTTCCTCCATGACAATATGATTGAGGTCCCAAACAGGATTCTCTTCTCTGAAATGAAACATGTAACTGTACGTAGACCACATTTTTTTTTTTTTTTTACTCACTAGTGCTCTTGGTTCTTAACCTATCTTTATTATTATAATGACTTATCCAAATGGCTCAGTGTGTCCATGATAAGTTGTCCTGATGAGTCGATGACTGACCAGTGTGACCTCTCTAGATCAGCGATGACGGCGAGCGTTCCCGTCATCGGCGTAGGTAACGTTTCAGCCAGGTGGTTAAGGACTCCGCCTCTTGTGCCGGCGAGCACCCAGCCTAGGGCAAACAGGAGAGGGTCACTCGTAGTGGAGGGAAAAAAAACACAGCCCAGACTGGCTGCAGTGATGAGCGTGTGTGTCTGTGTGTGTGTCCCTTAGAGAGGCGCTGACTTGGCTGAGATGATCACACGGGTCATCAGGGAGGGCCTGGAGGGCCTGGTGTTGAAGGACCTAAAGGTGAGGCGTCTTACTGAAGGCCCGCTTCGAACTTTTTTTCACTGTCAAACCAAGAAAATTATTTCAGTTCTCGTTACAATAAATAGAATCGAAAGAGATGGAAAAGGGGAGGCATGCAATGTGACTCAACCTTCCTCATCTGGAATATACTGAGAAGGAATCTCCATCCGAAATGTAGTCTGTTCTCACAGTCATCTACACTGACACTGGCACTGCTATTCAGTCACCCAACACTGGATGTAGCATAATGTAAAAACAAATACCGTCATTCTGTACTGTGCTTTGTGTATCCTAAAATCAGTTTTCATGATTACCTTTATTTATCTGTTTAAAAAAAAAAATGTTTTTAGCAATCCATCTACATAATATACAAATAATACACATGATGTATTGGTCAGAAGGATTGTGCTGTCAACTGAACATATACACATACATATAATTCGACCTGCCTTTTTTAAAATGTATTTGTTTTTGCAATCAGGGCACCTATGAGCCTGGGAAGCGCCACTGGTTGAAGGTGAAAAAGGACTATCTTAATGAAGGGGCCATGGCTGACACAGCCGACCTGGTGGTGCTCGGAGCTTTCTATGGAAAAGGCTCTAACGGTAAACACCAACAAGAAAACCCATCCAAATAAATCAAAATACACTTTCTCTCTCTATGTTTTTATACCCTTTTTAACCACTCAAAATCGTCCCCAAAAGTTTGTTAGACCGGGCTAGCTGAGAGCGTGGGTTATAGATAGACTTTATTGAGAGCTAGTGATGCAAGCACCGATTGCGTAACAGAATCCAAATGGGTTTTAGTCATTGCAAGATAAGATATATTTTCAAAAAATGTATTGGCACAGTCTTTTTCCTTGTGAGCCTCCAGCCTTCTGATTGCAACAAGATAATAATTCAGTAAGGCTTTCCTAATTCTGCACTCTCTGTAACCAGGCGGCATAATGTCCAGTTTCCTAATGGGCTGCTACGACCCAGATTCTAAGAAGTGGTGCACCGTCACCAAGTGCTCTGGAGGCTACGATGACGCTACCTTGGCCAGACTCCAGAAAGAGCTGGACGTCGTCAAAATCAGCAAGGTCAGAGCACACCGAGATTCTGCCTGAAAACGAGGCCTTCCTTAAAGACATTTATTTTTTTAAATCATTTACCTGTCGTTTTTTTTTCTCTCACCAGGAACCAAGCAAAATACCTGGCTGGTTGAAAATAATCAAGAATTATTACCCAGATTTTGTCATTCGCAATCCTGAGGTGAGATATGGTGTAACTATAGTGTATGGATGTTGTCCAGTTGATATGTGTATTTTTGTTCTATGTAAGGTTTCTCACAACTCTGCTGTCGTCTTTTTTGTAGCAAGCTCCAGTATGGGAGATCACAGGTGCAGAGTTCTCCAAGTCAGAGATGCACACAGCCGACGGCATCTCCATCCGTTTCCCACGCTGCACCCGTATCCGTGACGACAAGGATTGGAAGAGTGCTACTAATCTACACCAGCTCAGGGTATGAGAGGATTCATAAGGCGTGGTTTTGACGTTGTAATTGCCTGCCGTGCGGTGGTCTCTTGTCTGTTGAAACGTCATTAACTTTGTGATAGATCAAAGATTTCTCATTTTATAGACACTGGGTTCCTTCTGTGTGCCTACTGAGTATTGAAGCTTGTATTTCTTGCTTTTTCTGGTAATTCGGTTATGTCTTTTCTGTTAATCCGTTATCAGTCTCCAGTCCTCATTTCTATCCCTGTAACTGGAAATAAGCGGTGTAACCTAAATCCACAATAAACAGACTTCAATTTGTCTTCGTCTTTAGGAGCTGTTCCGTATATCAAAAGAGAGATGCGACTTTGAGGTGAAGGCAGGCCCCTCTGCAAGCAGCAATGACAAGGGCTCATCTGGAGGGGACAGTGGGAGTAATTCTCCCCACTCCTCCTTACACAGACCAGCACCCCCAAAAAAGACTAGTAAGCATACATTGTAGTAGTCATGCAACCCAGACCAAAAGAAATGGTCCGGATGAGGAGTTTGGTTTTTGTTCATGACATTGTTGATTTGCTGGTCGAGAACATTATTATACAGTACATGTTATTAAGAACACTGTTGGTCAATATTAATTATGGATTGGCTTATTATGATATTTGAAGACTGAATATTATTATCACTAAGGGTTATTAACGAATGCACAGATCACTGAATCTCTGTTAAGGACAGGAGACTTTTAAAAAGACCTGTATGTTTAAAAGAAAACGTAAACTAATATTGAAATGTTTATTTGTATAATTTTTTTTACCATTTACTTGTCTTTTGGTTTTAAGGGGAAATCTATTTTTATTGAAATATTTATTTGTATTTCACGCAATATTTACTTGGAATCACTTGCAGACAATACCCCCAAAGTAAAGGCAGTAAAATTGGAACCTACATCTCCAGTTGCAAAGAGAAAAATACCTACGGAAGAACCAGCAGCAAAGAAGGTGAGATTTGGCCATATCCATGGTAACAATACCTTTTATTGTATAGTATTTTTCTTACAAAAACTGCAATAAAAACCACAGATAGAATAAAACAACACAAAAGCGATACTTTAAGAACAAATATAAATCAATTATACCAATAATACAATTTCGAAAATCATGTACAATTGTTGAAATATGAATTTCAGCTTCATAGGCAAGCCTAAATGTAGTCTTACCAGACTCCATACTATTGCATTTCAATGGCTTGAGTTTAATGAGTCTGCAATTCTTTTCAGGTAAAGAAATCGTCTGAATCTGTACACAGCAATGGAAAAAGCAAGCCAACCATCACTTCCCACACTTTGGAACCAAGGAATGACAAGGTTGGTGTATTGTTGTATTTGTGTAAATTAATTTGTAATCAGGGATTCATTGTGTTAAGCTAACAATGGTATATTGTTCCGTTTTCTCTTCCCCCCCCCCACTGTAGCCATCTTGATTTCAAATACAGTTCCTGACAGGCTCTGTATTGAGAGCACTGTTACTAAATGTCTTATTCATCAGGAAGACTAAGACACAGAAGGACAATCAGAATTGATCACTAACCGATTTAAAGATACCATTTTTTTCTTTCATCAGTTAGAGTAAAGATTTGAAATTATTAAGTCTAAATCCAGCACTGTTGTTGTTGTTATTGTCCACAAACCATAGTCTATGGAAGTGCTTCAGCTGGTGTTTCCCCTCACTTCCTGTACATCAATATGGCTGACTTGTGAATAAGGTTCATTGTTACTTTTCACAGTGAGTGAAAGGCTAAAGCCGTATGTTATGTCTTAACCAGCGTGCAGCTTTGCACACTCTGATTCCATTTCCAATGTTACTAGGCAACTTGAAGCAAAGTTCTTTTGACAGTTCAACTCTTCCAACAGAGCATTACGTTAAAATGCCCAACAGCCTTTATGAACAGTGTAGAATTAAAATTGTTTTATCTATATTTAGCTCACAAAAAAATGTTTGCACGAGGCACACCATATTGTGAGTGTATTCACACAGCTTCATAATATTCCATGAGTTTATTGAAGTCTTATTTAAAGTTATAAACCAACAATTAACGCCTTGGGCTTTTCTTTTTGCATATCACCTATTTGAGCTTCAGAGAGATTGAAAATAAAACAAGTATTCAACCAGACCACCATTAGCCCAGCGTAAAGTATGGTACTTGGAGGCTGTAATGCAATCTTTCATTTAGCTGATTTTAATCAAATACTTTTTTCCTGCATATTTCTTATACCAACTAAAAAAAACAAATTCTGTTCATCTTTCAGACGTTACTTGACATCTTTAGTGGAGTGAAGCTTTTCCTGCCCAGCACTGTCCAGGACTTCGACAAGCTGCGGCGGTATTTTGTGGCCTACGACGGCGACATAGTACCAGACTACGAGGGTGCGTCGGCCACACACACGCTAGCAGAACCCGAGGAAGATAGCCACGCTCAGAGAGTCTCCCCCAACTGGATTTGGGAGTGTATTCGCAAGCGGCGCGTGGTGCCGCCTTGCTAAAAACACCACCAGGTTTACTTTTATAAATGCTGCAGATTTTCCCAGTACGTTTAGAATTCAGCTGTGGAAATGATGCCTCACCATCAGTGTTTTCTCCCACTGGACTGATTTAATACACACATACAAAACTATGATGGGTTCAGTGATGTAGGTGTGATCAAAAGTCCGATGATGCCATATGTATGCCACCAAACTACGATATGTATGTCATGAAACTGTATGATAAGTTGTAGATATTTATTTCTACAGTAGACACATTGAAATCATGTTGGACCATGGGCTGGGTTGAGTCCTACTATACTGTCAATCATTGCTTATTCAAATGATTTTTTTTATTATTCTTGTGTGGTTCAACCACTGATCTAATACAGTGACGGACCAACATTGGTGTTAGGTTTCTCTTGGTTAGCCTCTAAAATGTGGCTATTTAAGCAAAGGAATGTGCAGTACAGCTATTTTGTATTTCCCAATTAGGAAGATTAGTATTTTTCAAAAGTAGGTGTTTCTTATTAGTTTTATTTGTCAAGATAATTTTTGGTAGAATAATCTTACCATGTTTGACAAACTAAGAAGCACAGAAAACTTGTATGAAAAAGTTTTTATTATGTGCAGCAAATGGGTAGTTATTGTCATACTGGATTGAAATACAAATTGAACACAGCCTGTAGCCTTTATATTTAATTTCCACCACTGGCCCTACGGGGGGCGAGTTGTGCACACTAAGCTAGAGTAACTTTTGTGGTGCTAACATGGAAAATAAAAAGATCTACCAACTGAATTATTTCTTTGTTCTAATGTTGATTGTGTGTTCATGTCCTTTTTGTTCTCACTTGGGGATAGTTAAAAAAGCAGATATAACAGACAAAACTATTTAAATATATACAATATATCCAGAAATATGCATCCATGTTACATAGGGAAAGGATCTGTCTCTGGAAATGGTTGAAGTTGAGTACATTAGTCGACTAATTTTCTCTTCCCTGAAGGTTTATCTTGATCTTTAGACTTTCCCCACTGTTGTAAATCAAACTCTACTTTGAGTAGGCAAGGCTGAAAAGGAAAACATTACCATATTTATTGCAAATGTGTTGTTCATACTAAAACAGAATAACAAACGTAGAAAATAAGAAACTATAAATGGAGCTGCTCTTTTGAATTATCCTTTTTCTCATGAAAAATTAACAAAATCATTTCCCACTTGCTTTTCCTAACATGTTGTATTTACTTTATTTGGTGAAATAATAGGCATTTATTTTTCATTCATTCAAACTTGAGAAATGTTGTATCCCTTCTTACTATGTGAAGCAAAGCTTTTTCAAGATGGCTTAAGCACATGGTTCCCTATCTTACCTAGCTCAAAAACATAACCTACCTGTCGTGAGGACTTTGCCAATGTAGCTGTATGGATGTTGCAGCTGGAGCTTCCAGGCCTTCCCGATCGATCCAGTAGCACCCTGGTTCTCGGGACATGACTCCAGGATAAGCCCAGACCTGCCTTTAACTGTCCCCTGTTGTCTCTGGACACATGGTTTGTCACCTAGGAAACACATTTTCTCTTTGAAAATTGCCCTTCTCTTTGTTGCCCTTTTGCCAAGTTACCCACACTCAGACGTCCAATTGCATTTCCCAGTCCATGTATGTCTCTTGAAATGACAAGTGATTGTATTTCAGATTTCAAACTTTTTTGAAGTACACTTTTAAATATACTACTGGAGCACTATTTTCACTCTCGTTTGCACTTTCCTCTCACTTCCAAGTTAGGTGATCACTCCTCTCTCTTGTACAACAACAAAGGAATCCAAAAATGTTTGTTGCCTTACCAGAACAGCAACATTGAAGTCCTTTGCTATTGTTTTGAGTATCCCAGCAACTTGCATCATCAATGACATGCCTTAGGAAAAACAAAGCGTATTGGAGTTGAATGTTTTTGGGACAAGTTTCAGAATTGACAATAAAAAAAAGAGGTTGAGATATTACCTTCACTTTGCTTGCCTGCCAATATCGGAGATATAATGGCAGCTACTGAATCTACGATCACTGTCTTCACTGAGCCACCACCCAAAGGTCCCTGCAATGACATAAGGTATCCCAATTATCTGTTTGCAATGGCGACTGTAACTTTCATCTATCAACAACGTGAGTTTTTTTTTAGCTTCCAAGAAAATGCACACACCAATGCAATGACGAGAAATACACAGGAATAGACAAATTCTCACCTGCTGAAGTACATCACACCTGAGATTATGTAGACAACCAAGTAAAGAGAATATGTCAAACACTTGAAAGATCTGGATCTTCTGAAGAGCTTCCATCTGCAATACACAGTTATATATTGCCGTAATTTTTTATCAATCTTGCCTTAAAAATCTATATCTATATGGATGTCAAAACCTAAACGTAGCATCTCACCTGCTCCTCCTTGTCGCACGATACAGTTTGTAGCATCTCTAGCAATCGGCTAGCGGAAAGCCCTCCAGTTGAGTCAACATATACAACCCTTTTCCTTAAGTGGAAAGCTGTATGAACTGCGACACCAAAACACACCTTAAAGATAAAATTTAAAAAAAAGGTAAGAATGTAATTTAAATGATAAAAAAAAGTAATCTAGTCTCTAAATATAGAAGATCAGAGTTCTGGAAGAACCTTTTTATGTTGGTATAATGTTGTTGTTTTTTGTCTTTCCTATGGGTGTGCCATCTTCCATTTGGGTTGTTTAAGCTTCTTTCAACCTTCTCTAGCCAGACATTTAGATATGTAAACCTATTCAGAACGAAACAGTGAGTCCGAAACAGATCTCAATAAGGTAGATTTGTTTATTATAATTATTCTGTGTGTGCCTTATACCTTATTCTTGTGTTTTCTGGAGATATATCCCAATTCCACCACTTACACGTTTGAAATCAATAATAGCCTAACACCTCAGAAAGGCTGGATTGTATTAAATATTGAAATTACTTTCCGACATATCTATATATGGTTTTGCAAACAACCCGGGGAAAATAAGCCATGACCGTGCGCTACACTGTGGCAAAATAAATTGAAAAATAAATGAAATGCTAAATCTTTGTAAGTGATATTATGGTACAATAGCAGAAAATATGTTCACCTGAGTTTTGCCACTTCCAGGGCCTCCTGCCAGCTCTGTTAGTTCGCCAGTGTACAAGCCAGAGTCAAGTAGTTTATCTAAGCTGAAAAGGAAAACGCAGATGTATTCATAGAAGATGTCAGGTAAAAAGTTACCAAATTTGACGAGTGGCAAAATTCACACTTCATAATTGAATACATGTAGAACATGGATAAGCATATATAGCTGGTTTTGATGAGTGACTGTGGGCTTTTTTTTATAACATTGTTACAGATATGTCAATTTCACTTTTAAGACATAATCAGCCAGTGGAATGTCTACACTTTTGCTGAACTCAAAACGTAACCAGTTAGTTTAACTGTGTTGTGTAGATGTTAACCTGGAATTGCCTGTAGAAAGAATAGCTGTTGAATTCTGTAGTTCCTCATACAAGTCAGCCCCTGACACAGGGAAAGCTGCGTGTTGGGCCAAAAGCACTCGCCTTACAGCAAGCAGAGCCTGAAATACAGGATCAGGTAACTAAGTAGGTTTACATTGATGACATCCAAAGATAATAAGTTGGTGCTTAGATGTCTTTACCTTGTAGGACACAGAACATTGCTGTGCAAGATCCTCCACATCTGATGAAACCAGATCCTCAACTGCAGAACATTTAGGTTAGGTGCATCACAAATGTATGCAAACTAATACACAAACCATTTGTTATGACATGCAACTACGTTATGCTTGATGCTATCTGGTAGCCACAGCAAGGAATGATCCCATGAAATTTGTTCACAAATCAAAATCCGGATGTTGTGCCAAATCAATGCTAAAGAACAGGCGTACTTCTAATTTGCCTTTGTATAAGAATGTGTCAACAGTCTAAATGGAAGTGCACCCATTACTACTTAGCTTAATTAATATTTCTCCCGACTTCCTATGAAGGTCCAAGTAAGTAGAACGTAGTTTCTAGCTAAGGGCTGCTTCTTACTGTATCAGTAACGTTACCATCTAACATAGCCGTTGACAAATAAAATACAGTCCACACCTGTTGAAATGTAAACCGCTCGTAATGCCTGAATCAACTCTTCATTCAATCCGGGACACATCCCATCTTTTAATATGACCATGGCACATTTAGCTAGCTACACAGCATAGTCTGACTAGCATAGACCGCTTGGACGTTTAAAAATTTGATGAAAAAGCAAGTGTTGGTGACGCAATTCCGGTATGACATTTGTAAACAAGCCAAAACCTTCAGCATCAGTGAAAAACGGAGTGTATTAAAAAAGTCCCAGGTCCGTCGGCTGGTGTTGCACTATTTTCAGTGAAACTTTCTGCTCACAGTTTTTAGATTTAAAAAAAAGTTAAGTCTAGCAATAACACAGATATAGACACACGCAACTATCATCCTCTTTACGCTAATTGCGTAGCTTGCTTGTATCTACGGAATTTTCAAAACAGTGCTGCGGCGAATCGACGGGTGTCTGTCTGGCACCATGACGAGGTGGTCAGGGTAAAATAACCGAAATTAGGTTTAAGGGAGCTAGAATTCGGAAAGTTAAACCGGAAAACAATTAAATAATGGGAATATCAATCAGTGTCTGTTTGTAGATCAAAATTAAAGGCTGCTTGACAAATCGTGAAATATATAGTTAGCCAACGCTAACTACCTTTTCCCTGGGCAGGACCGGGCGCGCAAGCTAGGAGTACTTCCACTAGCATTGCAAGCACAGCTAACTTAGCGTTAGCTCACCTGACGCTATACAGGCTATCGTGCGCAGAGTGAAAATGGTAAGCAGTTTTTTATTTATTGCTGTTGGTAGCTACATATGCTAACAATCGTTTTCAAGTTAAGTTGGGCAACGATAAAACATTTGAGTGCATCAATACAAATTATCTAATTTATTGTCGACTACCAGAAGAACTAACGACGTTAGCTATTATTCTTAGCTCTTACTACATTCTGTATTGCTAGATAACGTTAGCTATTTCTAGTTTGTGGAGCAGGGTATCTGTTGAACTGGATCCATATAAAAGCGGATCGAGCAAGATAACGTTAGATTTGTGAACGTTGGCTTTGCTACTGTTGTGGCTACTTTTAAGGCTTATTTTAGTTTTGAAGCGCTGAGCAGTGTTGATGTGCCCACTGGCGTAGTTGGATTTGAAACATAAAGTAGCACTGCAAAGACACTACAGTGTAAGGTTAGCTAGTAGGTCTCCAATCCAGTCCATACTACACGAGTGAGATCCATATATTAGTCCTGTCAAGCTATATAACCTACACGTGTGAGTGCTTTTAGTATATGGGTTTTTAGTTTTTTTGGGGGGTTGATTTGTTTACAATTCTGTGCAGTTCTCAATAATAGCAGGTGCTGTTTCAGCTGGGTTGCACAAGCCTATACGATTTGGCAGTGTTGTTTAAAAGGGGGATTTGTTTACCTGAACCTTTGTCCTCAGCTTTTTGTTCTCCTGCAAGGCATATTACCCCTTGGTCGGGAACATAATAATATACTTGACTACGATCCGTGTATTCCAGCTAGAACACATCAGCCCAGTTTTGGACCTCTTGTCTCCTTTGAGTTTAAGTGACCGATTCTATTCCTTCATTAATATCCAAAAGTAAAGCTTATATCGTTTCAGCTGATGTTATTTTTACAGCATATCACAAATTATAATATTTCATCGTTAAGGTCAAACTCAGCCGAAGACCTGTTTTGCATCTATTCCTGAGAATGCTAAACATTTCAGATCAGACCTTCTGATCCTGGAATTCACTTGGCCTCATTTATCAGACGTTTATTTGTTCATGTAGTGTACAAACACTCACATATTAATTCATAACGGTTTTCTGGTCTCAGAGCTTTCGGTAAGAGAGGCCTAAGAATATGTTGACATTGTTCCTATATAAAGTGTCCTGGGCAGTCACCTATGCCAAGTGAATATGGCATGTATGCATGCACAACCAAATTGAGAACATTTGCGATCCTTAAGTAGGAGGGTACAAAAAATGAAATTGGCTGTCGCAGCAAGTTTCAATATCCACAAGTTGTCTTCTCTTACTATGTTTTTTTTTTTTTAAGAAAAAGTATAATTGTCTGGCACAAACATGTTGATGAATAAGGCCCACTGTCTTTCAGGGTGAATTCTACTGAAAGTGGCAAGCTATCATAATGCCAGGTTTTATTCATTCTGTGTGAGGACATTGACACTCAGACAACTATTTACCTGTATGCAAAGCAGTGGAAGGCAAGAGAATAGTTGGTTTGAACAGCCCTTTTGAGGGCACTTAACCATGCACTCACGCAATACATTATGGAGCTATATCAGATGTGTGTTCGTCTCTTTAACAAGAAAGGTAAGCGGGGCTACAAATTATTCTTTAAAGGTAACTTCACCTTCTTTTAATATTATTTTCATATCATGTTTAGAAATTGTGCCAACTCACATTTGGATTACTTTGAATAACACAGTGTTTTTATCCAAATGAATCTAAAACCCTGATTTGAATGATAGTAAAGCTGTAGTGTTGGGGCACAGTTTGATAAGTCTATACCTATTGAAAGCTTACGAATGGTGTTGCACAGCAATGTGCAGTCAACCCCTTCCAGAAAGCTTTACTGTTTTGTAATTTTGGTGACTGTGGTTCGCGGTATCGCGTTTATATATATATATATATATATATATATATATATATATATATATATATATATATATATACATACATATACATATACATATACATATACACACACACACACACACACACACACACACACACACACACACACACACACACACACACACAGTACCAGTCAAAAGTTTGGACACACTTTCCCATAGGAAAGTGTCTAAAACTTTTGACTGGTACTGTGTATATATATATATATATATATATATATATATATATATATATATATATTTGGAACTACCTTTTTAGAAGTATACACATACTATTTATTCTCTTCCATTTTTTGTTGAAAAAAACAAACAAGCGCAATGTAATGGCATCATGACTCATCAAAAGAGCAGGCAGGAAAACAATCTAGAAAAAGCTCCATTTAGTTTGCCTGCATATACCTACATCAACATGTACATCTTTGTCTGCCACATGAGAGTAAACTGAACACACATCTCAAGTAGCAAAAAAAAAATGCTATGTTGAGCCTGTCACCCATGACATGCTATTGCTATGCTGCAGCAACTCAAAAACCCATTGTGTTAGGCAAACGATGGTAAGTCAAGTGTTAGGCCTAGTGTGATGTTGGGTTGCCTGTTTATTGTGTCCATATGCAGGTGTACCTGGTAAACCCTTTGGAGAATCTGAGAAACTATATCAACAATCGGCCACCCCTGGTCATCTTTATGGTCAGTGTCAGCGCTGTGGCCATTGCATTTCTGACCATTGGCTACTTCTTTAAGATAAAGGAGATTAAATCCCCCGCGATGACTGAGGTAGGTTGGGAGTATTTCATTAAAAGCTAACATTATTTGACGATAGCGATAAGTACAATTACGATCAAAAGGTACAAGTGCCAACGACTTGCTGTTGTTGTGCACATTAACACGATAACCTCTTTCATCATACACCCACCTCCCCCCAGGACTGGAACACGTTTTTGCTGCGCTTCAACGAGCTGGACTTGTGTGTGTCAGAAAACGAGACCCTCAAGCACGGCCTGAACGAGTCGACCACGCCAGAGAACACGGTCGTGACCAGTGGGCAATCACGCTTCGGCACCCAGGCTCCTTTAGTGCTGGAAGATAACGGCCCTATTAACATCTCTGTTCCCATCACTCTAACCCTGGACCCTATGCGGCCCTTCGGGGGCTACTCCCGGAATATCACCCACCTGTATGCTACAGCGCTGGGGCAGCATGTGGGTTTGACTGGTAGGTCCGATTTTGGAGCTACTCCTCATTTTCATGATCTGTTTTTTTCCGTAGTTTCTGAATAGAAATGACCTACTTTGTGCGTTTCACTATTGTTTCAAGTGGGCTACAAATGTAATCTGTTCGGATCTTTCTCTGCAGTTAAGAAAATGTCGATTATTTTGAAGTTACGTTTTTGTGTTTTTTTGTTGTTGTTGTGGTTTTGCTTGTATGTATTGGGTGGCTAACCTGATGAATAATATACGTTGGAAATCCATGTTGGTCAGCTTTAATGGAGATTTGGGTTCTTTTGTGTGCCCCTAAATAGGCCGGGAAGCCCATGAAGAGATGAACATCACCTTCACTCTGCCCGTTTCATGGAACTCGGACGACTGCGTGTTGCATGGCCACTGTGAGCAGGTGGAGTTCAGCACCTGCATGACCATCACTGCAGCCAGCAACATTTTCCCTGTTACAGTGTGAGTGGCCTCACTGAACTTTGCTCCGTCCAATTGAACATGTTACAATGCACTCTAGTGAAATGTTCAAACCCATATCAGACCCTTCTTCTGATTGCCGACTGTTGTGACTTAGCAGGCAGCCTCCACATTGCGTCCCGGAGACTTACACCAATGCTACATCCTGGTACAAGCTTTTCACCACGTCCAGAGACTCGGACACCAAGTACAGCCAGGAATACAACCCCTTCTGGTGTTACAAAGGAGCCATCGGCAAGGTGTACCACACACTAAATCCGAAACTCACCGTCATCGTCCCAGATGTGAGTCATGCCAACCCCAGTTCAATATATATTTTCTTTTTGGACTAGTGATGTGTTCGACTGCAATAAAGATGAGGTAAAGAGGAACAGGCTGTCACGATAAGGGATTGAGCCTGCTTGGGTAGGTATGTGATTCAAAGGAGTGGTACTTACCGCTAGGATTGTTTTTTCTGTGGTACGCAATGGTACGGAAGAGAGAAATAGGGGGATGGGTTACAGAGGGTTCATTGTCAGGAATGCAAAAAATGTAATATAGTATTAAATATTTCTCTGTCACTTACATTACTGTACTGATATTTGTTTCAACTAACTCAACATGATTAATATATACATTTATAAGCAAAATATAAGGCTTTTAACATCCCTCCCAGAAGGTGCAGCAACCTATATTTGTTTTTAGAAAGCAAATATTATCTGCGGCAATTATCTTTTAGGGGAGGGCCTTTGCTGCCACTGAATACATAAACTGCTGTGCTATGCTCATGACAATTACAAATGTTAATGGTATTTATTTAACTGTGAATGAAGTTTTGAATGTTTTGCTTGCGATAACAATGTAAACCTCAATCCCCCCACTAGGACGACCGCTCTCTAATCAACCTTCACCTGATGCACACCAGCTACTTCCTGTTTGTAATGGTCATCACCATGTTCTGCTATGCAGTCATCAAAGGTCGGCCAGGCAAAGTACGGCAAACAAACGCTGAATTCTGCCCTGAAAAGGTACATAAACGACACAAAACTAAACGTAAACTACACTTGAAAAAGATATATGGGCTCTTGGGAAACTATTCTTTAACTGGTGTGGTAAATTACTGTGTTGATGTACTTCAGAATTAAAAAAGATGTGTCAACCAGAATTTGTGGATGACCCGCCTATAATGGTCCGCGCCTTTGAAGATAATATTCTCATAATTTCCTTTCGGTAAACAAAATAATAGTATTTTTTCTTTCTTTTTCTTTTTCAATTTACTATCCGTCGTGTGTGTGTTTTGAAACTCGCTTCCACGAGCTCCAATGATAAACTTACATTTTTATTATTATTAAATATTAGTAGATACAATAATTCCAAGGTATACAACGTAATGAAAGTTGTCAATTACTTGCTGTGAAATTAAATTAGGCGTGTTGGAAGGTCAGGTATCTGTCGGTGTGAAATGCATTGGAAAACTGGGCCAGTTTCGTCACGCCACTGTATTGGTCTTGTCTTGCCAGTAATCAAATATTAGAAATTGCAAATAAAATAAGATAAACTAACGGTGGGAACAAATTAAGGATCTCTTTGCTCTATCCATCTTAATATTTAAAAATGTTAATTTATTTGCTTTCACATACATGTCTGTAATCTCTTCGCCTACAAAGCTGTACCTAACCTTTCATTTTGACTCAATCAGGTGGCTTTGTCGGATGGTTAGCCGATGATGATGATGATGATGAAGTAGAAGATGGGATACTTACCAGTTGCCTACTGAACCCTGGGATGCTGTGTGAATGCATTTCTCTGCAATGTTGGGTCACTCCAACCAAAGACATATAAGTGCCTGTATCTACTGTGTAAATATTTCTAAGAACTCTGGAATTCAGTACAGAAACGTTTCTTTCTTTTTTTTTTTTTTTTGCCTGAGTACTCCAACCCGTGCCGATTATTAATATCAAGGAAGGTTGAATGCAAAATCTGCACCTTCATTTTGCCACTTTTTTTTGTCTAGCATTGTTGTTCTAAACTGGAACCTACCATTTTTGTGAGCCAACAGCATATCCTCCCCCTTTAATGTAGAGAAAGCCAGCTTTTGAGTCTCTTCCAGTATACTCTTGTCGGACAATTAAAAAAAAATATATATATATATATATATATCATTCTGCCTTTCTCGTCTCTCGTGCGGGTCTTCATCACCCATTTATGTTCTATGGTTATTTTGTGTTTGCTGGCCAGAGGCTCTGCAGTTTCATGTTCCAGAAAATAAAACAGACTTTTAGATGTGTACAAAGTTCCACACAAGCCAAGCCTTCAATAGCACCTGCTTTGAAGTAACATTGAAACGGTGCTGGACTTGACTACGGCGTGGTTATTCCAGATTTATGGCGATGCCTTCCTCGTTCCATTCCATTTAACTGTCTCTTATCTTCATATCATCATGTCTCCCAGTATGACTGCTAGCCTGTGGTGTGATATCATAACTAATATCTCTCAGTAATGCAAGGGGGTCATTTGGAGTAGAACAATCTGAGTTTCTGGTTTGATTTGGCAAAAGGGAATACGTTTGAAACGTTGAAACGTTTTACCTAAAATGAGGATGCATGCGTTGTTCTAAGACAGTCAATATTATTTGAGCATAAAAACAAGGTTGGGGAGAGGGGTGTAATATTGAAATAATTGACTGTAACATTTATGAAATACTTCTTCACCGATAACAATTAATCCCTTGGATTTTCCCATTTTTTGTGTGTTTAAATGTGTTCCTTTATTGATTGATTGAATGAATGAATGTACTTTTAAAGACAACACTATTTACAGCAGCAACGAAGCATTATAACATGATAATCAAATGTAAGAATCTTTGATGTTATGTACTTTGTAATGCTGAACCTTTGCCTCAGTTATTTTTGTATTTTTTTTTAAACACTATACTCATTACATGAGGTTTATCTTTAATTTCCATTCATGTATTTTTTTTTAACACAGGGTGTTCACATTGAATTAAAATATTGATAATCATTTTCTCTCGACAGTAGCTCTTATGGATGTTAACTTATCTTATGCTTTTCCATAACATTGAATTTGTTCACATGCTTATTTCAAATGTTAGCTGGTCTTTTCAGTTACATATGCTTAACTTAAGCATGCAAGTGGTGGTGCATGGCATTGCTCTTTTAGGTGTGTTCATGGGTTTGCATTGCCAAGTGTACTGTAGCTTCAAAGTGTGTTGCATCCCCAATCGCATCCCTATTTTAACTGGACAAATTGCCATGCA
This sequence comes from Aplochiton taeniatus, assembly GCA_017639675.1. Lineage (NCBI taxonomy): Eukaryota > Metazoa > Chordata > Actinopteri > Galaxiiformes > Galaxiidae > Aplochiton > Aplochiton taeniatus. The sequence continues at coordinate 18,042,165 of CM030177.1, forward strand.
TCATCTACATCAGTTCACACTGAACAAGAAATAATTTGGCTCAAATTGACCTTTTTTCTTTCTTTAAAAAAAATCTACAAGCCAGTTTTGTAGTTAGAAGAACATGCCATTAAACCTTTTAAAGCTGGTCAAAAACAACCACAAAAAGAAAGGTCAAGTGTTTTTGCGCTGTTATGAATTTGAAAAGGTAATTAAATTAACAGTTCATCATGTCATATCATTCAAAGACCCATAAAATCATATGTATTTGATCAATACCACTGAGAGTAAGCATGTTAAGCCAGATTATTATTTATTAGACTACCTGCGACCCACGTTATCCTGCATGGGTTCCTTGTGTTTTTCTTTAAATATTTGCCTTTTTTGTCAAAGAATCACACGCCCATATTGCAAATGCCTTAATATGTAATTCCATATGTACGACTATTTTATATATTGCCTAGTTTGTTCATCACCTCTGACAGTAATCAATTACCAACTCCACTGTAAGAGCCTTTAAAGGAATTGTAGACTTGCAATATTTCTCGTAATGCTTTGTTAATATCTAAGGCTGTAACATTGGGTACTGAGATACAGGTCATTGCAAAAACAGTTAAATTGCCTAAAGTTGACGTGCATATCATGTGTACATTTATACCATCAAATGACAGCTTATTAGAGTTACAGGGAGTACATTTCACTTTGTATTAGTTAATAAGTCAAAAATAATTTGAATTTGAATTTAATCAATAGGGACAGTCCAGGTTAGTATTGTGAATTATTTTTATTTTGCTTGTAACCTTACTTTAACTTTATTTTTCACCACATTTCCCTTTTACTCATAGCATCACATAGAAGCAAGAATTCAACCACTTCTGTGCCTTTCGCACTAATCGGCTGCATCTTCGCTGTACATAGCACCTCAGTTTAACGTTTTGAAAGTTCAAAATAACAATGACGAAAACCTTTTTCTTCGTACCAGGAGCTGCTGTAAATTATTTGAAGTTGAAATAAACTTTTCTTCTGCTGACAATGATTTGTGTTCATCTGATTGTCCCATTAATCCAATCTCTGTCTTCTCACTGTGTCCCCATTACAAGAAGCCAAGACAAAACATTAGATAATAGCTTTTTGTTTCCCTTTAACTGGAGACCAAATTCCTCATTTTTGTTTTAAAGTACTTTATTCACTTCATGGTGCTTAACTTACAAATAGCCTATATTTGCTATAAATGATTAGCATGGATTTCAGGAACAGGAAAACAACACGCGCTCCAAAATGGCTGGTTCCATTCTTGTGTGTTCTGCTGTTCTCACCAGGATGTGTTATGTCAATGCAGAGGCTTAACCAAGCGGCTCAAGGGACATGTCTGTTTGGGGCCCTTGATATATCTGAAATCTATTGAGATCCTATATATCTCTTCCCCTATTTAATTGATAATTGCACTAGGTGGTACTTTCTTCATTAAAAAAAACGTAAATGTACACAATCTTGCAGGAAGGACATTGCCCTTGCAATTCATTGACTTGTGTTATAGCATGATTGTAGGTGCTCCAGTTTCTGGACTGAAAATGCATATTTCTATGTGGTGTGTAAAATAGGCATGCTTTGCTGAATAAAATGAAATATACTTAACCACAAAGTATTCCAGTTTCATTTTGGAAACCCTCATGCAATATTAGTTGTTGCTTGTTAAAATGTCCAGCTCAGTATTGACTTTGCCTGGCCTAATCGACTATTTTGCCACCAACAGGTAAAAAAAAAATTCCAAACTAAAATAATGGTGGACTGATGATTGCTGTAGCCTGGGCTTACAGCCATGCAATCTTCTTATTGTGCGTCAAAACCCCAATACTCCGGTGTGCATACGTGTGGCTTTCTATTCACATTCACAATAGTTTGATATATAGCTATGCTGTTATTTTGGCATGCGACTTTCACTTCCACCACACTCACATTCTTTTGTGGTCTACCTGGATGTTTGCAATTGTTGAGCGTGCTTAGTGTTATCTTGCTTTAAAATGTGCAATTAAAACAATGTAATGCAATTGTGCATGTGGTATGGCCTGCGGTGGAACCTTTTTGGATGAACAGTTTATATTGATCAAATCAATGCAGTTACTATGTTATAGCTAATTTAAATTAATTTGAATTTATGCTGAAGGTTATGTTTCACATCTCCCCTGGGAAAAATATACTGTTAAATAAATAATTGATGTTAGCTACACAATAATATTCTTTGAGAATTTTTCAATTTCACTTTACGTTTGAATAGTTTCAAAGTATTTAGGGCTTGTGTCAACCAGTTCAACCGGTTCAACAAGAATGAAAATAAACTGAAAGCAACACTGTCCGATTACATGTAATTTGAGTGCACAGCATGACCTTCAAATCAGCCCAGACAGAATGCAGTATTAAACTTTAAATACCATATCAATAGTAACCACATTACCTTGTGGGGGTTGATTTTGGACCGGCAGGGATCTTGTCTCTTGCTCTTCGTTTCAGTCAATCACAGCTGCCTGTTGTGGAGACAGGATGTTTCTGGGAAGTGCGAAATGTTCCTCTTGTCATGTGACCTGCTAGTTTGTCAGACAAGGTAGCTAAGGAGGCAGCGTAACTCACTCCTGAGATCTCGTCTAGATGCAGTAATTTAATTATTTTCTTCAATTTCTCTCTTCTTTTGTGTATGTTTCTTTTTTTTTGGGGCGGGGGGTGACTACCAACCGACTTATCATTTACTCAAGTGGAGAAGTTCCAAAGGTAAACACTGCTCGGTTTGTTTTATGCTTACCTACAAGTTTAGTGTGTGTGTGTTTATGTATTGACAGGCTGTGTTGTTTTAAATAAATGTTTTGGCCATTTAAAATTATCCCCAGAACTAATCCACAGTGTCTCTATTTGGTGGAATGAGTGGATTTGTTGTTGTTGAGATGTGCTGAGAAACAGCCAAGTGTTTACCTCCCGATAAAAGCTATTTGATGTATGCTGATAACGAATTTTTTTGTTGTTATTCTTATTTTGCTGTTACTAATCTGCTTCTCCAGTGGAATAAAATAATCCATTTTCTAATATTGAGGGAAAAATGGAGCTGAAAATTGTTCTTATGATAAACGATTTGTTGAGTTATTATAAAAAAGGAGTTGCCAAACTCATTTTTACTTGTTATGGCTCTTGGTAGAGATAACCTTTTTTTATTCACATTTGGTAAGTCAGCAAGTAAAAATAATGTGTGTGTGAGGACTGAGGAGTGAGGAGTGAGGAGTGATGAGTCAGGATATCGCAGTGAAAAATTATATAGAATAGGAAAAAAATTATTTCAGGGGTTTATCTGTGACCAGCAGTGACTATGTGTTCTGCAAGTGACACGTGTCAGTTTAAACCTCTACTACATCATCTGTTGTTAACCTGTAATGCAGGTAAAAAAGGACTTTAAATGGATTTCATTTGACTTTCATAGATTTGACCTCTGTAGCAAATCCAATCTACAACCTAGGAACAGGTGGACCTAGCAAATGATTAGGCCTTGGTGTTTGTTTTCGGAGGGTAGGCTGCTGTAGGCAGCCAGCTGTGCCTCAGGCTATAGCCTGTATATTGAACACTAGGTAGTTAAAGTGGATTTGACATGTTAATGGAATTAATTGCTCGGCCACAAGCCAGGTAATTCTGTTGGTTACTATAGACGGATCTGGCTTTTTCCAGGCTCATGGTTATTGGCCGTAGGCTACAGAACTATCTCACAGTGGAAGATAAATGGAAGAGGGGAAGTGAATTTTTAATTTTTTTAAATCAATTTGACCTACCTACCATTTTGTCTTCGTCACAGTCATTTGGACTGATGAAAACCTGGCTAGGTTGGTTTTAAGTTACCAATGAACCTATATGCTTGCCTTTCAATGTCTAATTTCTAATGTATTGATTGTACTGGAACAAAGGATTCTGTGGTTTGCACGTTTAAACTACTTTTAAAGATGTCAAGATGATCGAAAGTGTGTAGAAAGTTTTGTGGGATTAACATTTAAGTCAAATTCCAGTTTTATATTTTTCAAGTGGTACGTAGGCTGCTTGGTACCACAAATAAAAAAAAATGTCACCGAAATGTTGGTATTTATCAAAATTGGGCACCACTAGAAGTCGGAAAAGTGAAATGGCAACTTTCCAGTGTGACGCCAGCTGGAAATGCTTTTGTACTCGGAGAGGCAGACAAATGGATGACTCATTGCTTTTGCTTGTGTGAAGTAGGGCATGTGGCCTATTCGTCAGAGGTGGGTGCATGTAGGTCTTCATGGCAAGCCACTAGAGTAGGACAGCTCCTTCTCTCCTCCTGTCTAAATAAACTGTAGTGTAGCCTAGCAGCTTGTGTTTATTTGCCGTCGTTTATGACATTATGGCTTCCTCTTTATTCATCTTTTCACCAACATGTTTTCTCTTGAACTGAATATTACGTGAAAGCCTCTCAAGGCATCTTGTGTGAGCAAAATCTGTTCCTTTCTATGAGCCAGCGACACGCGCACATGGTGCCTCACAGGCAAAAGAGCCATGGCTCAACAGTCGTTGGGATCTGTTGCCCAAAGGCTTCTAGCAAACTCCAAGCTGTCCCAGGCTATCAGAGTTTGCTAAGCAATATCTCTGTGTTATTTCTGAAGCCCTTGAGGAGTAGAGCAGTCCATAGCTAAGACAGATTTCATCCAGTTTGATCCAGCTGCTTAGCTCTTCTATCAGCATAACCACAGACCACCTTTGGTGATAATAATCAGTATTGGTGGCAACTACTGCAAACATGATGAATTGCATTACAGAGCAGTTTCTGTGGTGTGTAGTTTATTGACTTTGCTGAGTTGATTAGCAGGTTTGAACTCCAAACGTAAGGTCACGGAGCAGCAGTATCTTTTGCACACGCACACGCACACGCACACGCACACACAGACACAGACACAGTTAACGGTTGTGAAAACGTTTTGCTTTTCTGAATCTGGTAGGAAATGCCTGGAACCATGTTTGGAACCAGCTGTGACCAGTGGGTCTGTCCTAACGACCGCCAGCTAGCTCTCAGGGCTAAGTGAGTACAAAGTTATCTATGCTATTGAATAGACCACTTTAGGTAAGAGTACCAGTTGGACATTTATCTGAGGGCATTAAACCATCTGTCCCAACTTGATGTGTGTTGTGTTTGTGTGTGTTTAATGGAGTTCAGGTTGCAAACAGGCTGGTCTGTACACACCTTCCGCACAGACAGACAGAGGAAGAACTACGCGCTACATCAAGAGGAACTGGATATTATTCTCAGTGTCATTCGCAGGGCTGAGCAGTTGGACCACACTGAACAGCGAAGGATTGGGTATGGATGGAGCAGATACACACAAACACACACACGCCAGTTGAACTCTTTGATATCGAGATCGGCGTAGCAACAACAAAGATTGAGCAAAAATGACAGATTCTTTGTTTACTAAATGGGTGCTGCTGTTTACAGGAGGCTGGTGGAGCGCCTGGATAACATAAGGAAAAGTGCGGTGGGCAACGGCCTGTCTCAGTGTCTGCTGTGTGGAGAGCTGCTGGGACTGCTGGGCAACGCCTCAGTCTACTGTCTGGACTGTAACAAGGTAAACCTGGACATGTCCCATCCACGGGTACTTTGCTTTACTTTTTTGATCTGGTTTGATGAAACAGTTGAGATTGAATTTATTGAAGGATTGTTTTCATGTGTGGCTCACCCCACTCTGGTTAATGTAGACACAGATTTCAGAGATTCCTGAGAGGAAATGCAGTTGATATGGAAATAAGTATGCATGGCTGTATGAAAGTTCTTGGTATCTGATTTGTTGGAAGGAATAACATCTTCCATGAGGCCTTTGGGTTCCATGTAGAATATGTTTAGAAGGCCTGCATGGAGCCTTCTTAGGAATCTTTTTTTATACCCTACAACTATCCAACAATACAATTTTTCCAAGGAAACAGATAAAGTTGAATCGCTTATTATCTCCGTCAATGGATTCAGCCTGCTTGTTTACCATACATGGATTTACCAAATACTTAGTTCCCTGCAATTATAAATGGCCCTAACGCACAGCCTACCCTAGCCATACTCTTTCCCTGGGGTGATCTCTGAACCCCCATGTTGTTGCAAACACAGCAGCTAATATGGAATGTGATTATAGAAGGAGTATTTAAAAACTGAGGGTAAGGGAAGAAGTCATTAAGTCAGAGCCCCTCGGGTTCATCCTATTTAATTTCAGCCATTTACTTCAAGCGGGCAGATAAAGATTTACTATGACGCTCAAGGGCCTATTTTATAGAGAACTCTATTTACTGGTTCTCATATCTAACAAAGTGAAAAATCAAATGTGGAAAATACCATCAAAATAAAATTTCATTAACAGGGGTATGTCTGTGTAGTATCAGTTTATTGCCAGTTTTAGTCAAATTCAAAACAACATTAGCGGTAGACTGATAGTATGCCATTATCACAGAGTTTTTTATACTTTATACTGCGTGGAGTATTTAAAAAATTTGATTACCAGTATTTTGTGCAATGTACTATTTATCCAATTGTAAAAATGTAAATCAATAGTTGGGCTTAGTAGTTATGCAGTGGTTACCAATGGCCACAAGGTGACAGCAAAGAACTTTGCAGTTCAGAGGATTTACAGCTGCCCTTTTCTGGCTAGCAAGTATACGCTCATGGTTTCATATTCTTAGGATTAGAGCACACCTATTCACCAGTTCACTCTGAACTGTGTGTCTCTTGTTTTGTAGGAAGTTGCAATGGCAAGGTCAAGAGAACAATGCAGATAAAAACAGAAGGCATTTGGCCTTGGTCAAGATGAACTTCTTCTGCTGCTAGAGAGAGAGAGAGAGAGAGAGAGAGAGAGAGAGAGAGAGAGAGAGAGAGAGAGAGAGAGAGAGAGAGAGAGAGAGAGAGAGAGAGAGAGAGAGAGAGAGAGAGAGAGAGAGAGAGAGAGAGAGAGAGAGAGAGAGAGAGAGAGAGAGAGAGAGAGAGAGAGAGAGAGAGAGAGAGAGAGAGAGAGAGAGAGAGAGAGAGAGAGAGAGAGAGAGAGAGAGAGAGAGAGAGAGAGAGAGAGAGAGAGAGAGAGAGAGAGAGAGAGAGAGAATTACACTTTGTCCATAGGAATATTCCTCTGAATCGGATGAATAAGAGACTGCCTATATGCACATGCCACCGCTTTGACATATAACATAATGACACACTACAGTTTTCATTGCAATTGAGAGAGAGAGAGAGAGAGAGAGAGAGAGAGAGAGAGAGAGAGAGAGAGAGAGAGAGAGAGAGAGAGAGAGAGAGAGAGAGAGAGAGAGACTGAGAGACTGAGACTGAGTAATGTTTTTTCCCTCCCTTCTACCTTGCAGAAAATGTGCACTAAGTGTGGGGTTGAAAACATCTGCAGGCAGAAGAGAACCCAGTGGTTGTGTAAGATCTGCAGTGAACAGAGAGAGGTACATAACTTCAACATTGTAGAAGTAGCCAACCCCACTTTTCTTTCTTTGCTTCACGGTGTAAATTACATTTATATTATATTTTTCAGAAATAAGTTGGGTTAAAAGACGACTTTTTTGTTTGATTTCAAATTCGTTATTTTTGGTTTATGAATTGAGCCCAGGACATCTCCAGAATGGTCAACAAAGACTTTCGACATCTTAGAGCCATTTCCTTATAAATCTGCTATTTGCATGACTCTTTTTCTTCATACTTGTTTTTTACTTTACTCTATTTTTGATGGTTTGTAAGAGCTCTGTCAGCTCGAAAGCTGTAAAGTAAAACCCAGTAGTAAAGTCAATTCAATCTCTTTCAGAGCTATTTATTAGGCTGTTTTTCATGTCCACAAAAAGATTTATGTATTTTATTCCTGAATGAATGCCCTTGGTTTATTATTTATTTACATCACAGGTGTCTGATAAAATGTATAAATAATAACAATATAGTTCCGTCCCAGCTACGTCTTCCATGTTGACATTTCTATGGAGATTCCAGACTGTAATATTGAGTCAGAGGGATATAATGAGGACAGGAATGTCAATGAAGAAATCAAATTGGAATGAATTATTCATTTCTGCTCAGCGCTGCCGATTAAGAGAGGGCAGCGTACTATAGAGAGTTTTCTGGAAAAGAAAATAATCAAAAAGTAATTTTTGTAACACCAGGAGTCAAATAGCACATTATAGCATTTTCGTCAGGAACTGTGACTCTCCAAAGGGCGTGAAAGTGACTTATTGTAAGAATTTATTTGACAGGGCATTCTCAGTTGATAGGAGAAATTACCAGGGTTACTGCGGCCACAATTGCAGCTTTGGTTTATCTGTGCATAGATATTATTTTGTGTATATGTTGCATTGAATGGTTGTTATTTGTACTAACTGATTTTGCAGCAGCAGCTGTATTTCATTAAACTTCAGGACAAGCGTTTTAATATTTTCTAAGCAGCAGGTAACACTAAATAAGCACTTTTGCACATAATCTTTTCATTTTGGACAATGCTGAGACTTGAAGCTGACGCCTAGGTTTTTGTTATCACAGGCCTGTGAAACCACCAGATAGGGCCTGTGAACCTGCATCGTCTGTCGATTTTCTGTTCGGTCCTATTTCTATCGTATAAATCTGCAGCCCCAGTACTAACAAAGCGGGCGGCTAACTGTATCTGATTGCCAGCATAACCTCTTCTAGTTGTTGTTTTTTGATATCACACCCTTTTTTTTTGGAACCTCTTTGTGTTCCTTCATCTCCTACTGGACCTCCACTGCTGTCTGTTAGATCAAATCAGATTACCGTCTAAGTCCTGACTTGGGAGAGTCCGTCAAGTCCCCCCAAATAGCTATGCTTCTGTAGTGGTTTGGCATAGAATAAAAATGACTTGCATTTCTTTTTTACTCACGATGTATTATATAAATCATGAGGCTGTTAAACGGTACCCAGAATTGACCCTGAGTCCTAATGAAAAGTTATCAGGGTGTTTGTGAAGTTGTTTTTTTGCCACTTCCACAAACTCACGAGACTTAAGTGTGCATTTTAAATCCTTTTTTTAAAAGCATGCGTTTGCACCAGGCTCATTTTATGAATCTGTACTATTTACACTTGTCATTACGGCTGCTAATTGAAATACCATGAAGAAAAATGTTAGCCACCGATTTCCATGCAGATTGGCAACCCTAAGTCTGTGAAGTATTAAAAGATAAATGAATGCTTGGCTAGGTTGGCACCAGCTGAGGTACATTAGTAGTTAGCCACAGAGATAGAGCACTTTGTTATTAATTGTACATTTTTACCGACACACATATGTTTATTCAAGGGTAGCCTAGCTTATCTCAGCTTTTTGGGAATAACTTGTCTGTGATTCATTTTATTAATGGAAATTGAAGGTTTTTGTGGTTGAGCAGATAAAGAATTAGACGCTGGTACGTTATGTGCTGCACATGCAAATTAGTGATAGAGACGTGCTGGTTGACATCAATGTACTTTATAATGCTTTTTTTTAATCAAGAATCTAGGAATATTTTTCTTGGAGAATATAGGAAACTATGTTTTTAGTCTACACGTTGGCTTCCGGTAATGTCTGGATATGAGCATTCAGCTGAAGCTCAATTTCACTAATGTCTTTTTGAAAATGACAATATTTGAACTTATTGTAATCCTCAGTGTCTTTCATCTCCCTACTACTCTAATAGATGACTCCTGTACCGGAGAGACAGGTCCATTGTGGTGGACTTTAAGGGCATTGATCACCCCCCCCCTAAAATATGTTAGCAAAGCTGCAAAACACAGTCCTTTTAGAATGCCGGTCACCCCTTGCCAAGTCTACAATTATAGTTTTGTTTCCAGGAAAACGTTGCAGTCCTGATAAAATGTGATAATACTGTCTCGTGTTTTCTCGCCAGCTGGAAAACATTTTTTTTGTCAGCCACAGGCTGGCTGAATGGTGAAGAGATGACTTAAAGGTGTTTACGCGCCAGATCGTGAACAGCTGGTATCGGCCTCGTGACATTTCCCTGCCTGCTGTCCAGTGGCACTGGCCAGAGCTCAGAGAGGAGGGGTGCACCGTTCACATCCTCCGCTTCGATTTGCGTGCTTCTGGCGGCAGGCTGTGTGCTTATGACACAGCGCCAGACAGGGAGATTTTAAGAGAGATACATTGTAGGACACTGTTAGATAAGAAACTGGCATTAGAGATGATACATGGAGAGTAAAGTTATACTGTTAGAGTTAGTGTTGTGTTTTAGAGGTGTTGTCATCAAATATTTGACACGTACAGTTGTGGTCAAAACATAATTGTCACTCCTGACATTTTGTTACGCTATTTAAAGTTATTATTATTATTATAATTTTTTTAAGTCTGAACTAAAATCTCAATGTATGGAAGTAGTACAGAAGTGTCAGTTCATAATTTGGAAATGAGTAAATCCAATACCCTTTGTCACTGACGAACTCTACCAACTGTTCACCCTGGTGGCAAGCGTCATCAGACGATGACAGACTACATGCTGGTGGACGACTGTAGCCCACTCTTGGTAACTGAGTTCACCTCTTCCTCCCAGGTGTGGAAACGCTCTGGGGCTTGGTTCTACAAGGCTATTCCCAAGCATGTACGTCCCCAGAAGGAGGTGGCGGCGTGTGCGACGTCAAGCGCGCCCAGAGCTGCTGCCAAAATCGACGGGGCAAAGGTGTCGCAGACCACCCCTGTCAGTCGAACCTACACGTGGGCTAATTCAAAAGGTCAGTCTACGTCGGCAATGTATAGCGGCAAGTCTGGGGCTCTTGGAGTAAAAAAGGACGGTAAACATTTCAGCTGTAAAGAGGTGCAAGGAAAACAGAGCGACTGAGGCAGAGACTGTATTTTAAATCCTTTTTTGAACTGTGAGCTATCAACAAGTATACTTTGGCTGATAACGGTAGCAGAAGCTATACTTGTATGTGTACTATGCATTTTGAACAACAAACTCCGTTTTACCACGGCATAACTAGTAACCAGCTGTTACAATCGCCAGGCCGGTGCTGCATAATGTCCGCTGAATCATAAAAAGGCTGCGAGATTATGGAAGAAATTGTCCACTTCAATTTTTGTATATCAGAACAAACAAAAATGGGTCATGCAGTGCTCCAACAGTCACTATCAACGGTAGTAGCCATTCTAACACCCATATGACAACAGACCTTCGACATCCCATGAATTATTTACCAAAATAATTCACAATTGGCATGCATGCACTTTGTTGAATATCATCCCTAAATTTAAAATGTGTATCATACATTTGTATTTTTTGGAGCATCAAGCATTGTCTGGGCCCCATATTATAGTGACATAGCAAGTCTCATTTGGTCCATCCAAGATGATCTGAGTGCAAAAATAATCAAGATTTCAAAAATGCTCCGTCATTATGATGACTTGAATAATGCATTTGGCATTCATAATGTAATAACTGTGATAATGGGCCTGATATAGAAAGGTTTGTAAGAGGGCAATTGAAGATTATTTTAGGATTAAGGAGGCGGTGAGCTGTTAGTGGGCCCCGCAAGGATATGATGGAATCATGACTGTTAACTTTAACACCCTCACCCCCGTCTGCAGGGAAAGGCTAAGGGAAGACTATTCTGCCTTTATTATACTATATATTATGATTATTATGATGATGATGATTATTATTGTATAGGTCTTTTATCACAGGTTATTCTGAGAATAGAGTGTAAAATGGCTGTACAGTGTAAGAGCACTCTGCAAATTCATAGCCTAAGCCTAACGAATAAACAAACACTCTCTAAAACCCTATTAGTGACTATAGACTTATCTCCATGTTTGTGCTCGCGGGTTTGGCCCCATGAAACTAGTTAAAAAGTTACTTTCAGAAACTCGTTAAAAAGTTACTTAAAACTCAATTCTGGATAAATGTGGTTTATTTTGAGAGCACTGGCTGTCTCCCTCTCGCTCCAGCTGTAGTTGCTGCAAGAAACAAAGCAAAAAACAAAACAGTATTGTTTTTAAGTTTTCTTTAGATCTTGTATGACCCCAGGAAGAGATGACGAACTCTGAATATTATGAAACTCCTTTGAGACCAGTGTTAGCCGTTTTTGATCAGTGCATTCCCTGCTGGGTCAATCTGGAGCTGCAAATAGTTGGCCTAGGCTTTATTATTATCATCATGGATATCACTATTGCTATTACTATCACTATGACTCTTTTATTTTACTTTAAACTGTCAGTACAGTTTCGTGGTATTATGCAAATCCCTGAGTGTTAGCATTTGAATATTTGAATAGTTTGGTTTAGTCCTGATCCAACGTTTGGTCAGGTCTTCATTCAATCCTGTTTCGATACGACTGTCTTCTCCGCAGCCACTGACCCTTACCGCTCTCTCCTCCTCTGAATGTATCTGCAGTGGTGTCCAGTGACAGTGACAGTGACAGCGAGGCAGACCTCAGTGAAGGCAGTGTCGGCAGCAAGGTGTCCTTCCAGCTCGGCCTGCCTGTTGACAAAAGGCCCACAGAGACTGGTAACTTAACATGCTTAATTGTTTTTACCCCCCCACACACACACACACGCACACACACACATTCACGTACATGTTAAGACAGCCTGAAATCGGAAACTGGCTCAAGTCTTTACACAAGACATAGTTCCATAGTAGCATGGTTAGTAAAGTTTAACATGATTGGTGATTAGATATCATTGCACTTTCAGTTTCAGCTTCTCCGATATTCAAACTTCTTTTTTTCCCCCACGCACGTTAAAAGACAGCCTAAAATCTGAAACTGGCTCAAGTCTGGGCAGTCAGCAGAGCCTGTTGTCAGTTGCTTTTTCATCCTTTGACAAGCAAGGCATTGAGCCCAGCCATCCCTATGTTGGTGAGTACTTCTACAAACATAACTGGGTTTATTATTAGATGTACTTTGCCATAAATGTGCTTTGCCATAATACTAACAACACAGTCCACTGCATTGGTGTCTTTTCTTGTCCCTGACTTGCTAATATTTTTTTAACTACTGCTCATGGCTGTAGGCTACATTGTGTGATTTGTCATTCATAGTAAATGTGAAATCTGCTCCGGATAGTTTTGGCTGCTATTTCGATAGTGATTACTTCCCTAACTTCAGTGCTAATTGGGTGGTTGCCAAGCATTATGGCTGCTGTGAAAATTATTTTTGGGAAGCAAAGAATCCCTACTCCATTGTTAGCTGAACAAAGATTGGACTTTCTGATTTTATGTACTTAGAAGAAGAAAAAAAGCCAAACAAATAGATTTTTCAAAGTTTCGAATTTCAGCTAAGATGTATTATTTATACATTTTACGAAACTGATGTAATGTAGTCATAGCCAGACGGACACATGTGCAGGAGGAAAGGTGTCATTTTAATCTGGAGTTCCAGAGTACAGACCATAAATACTTTCATCCATGAATAACTGAGAAACAGTTTATGTCAGTTTGAGTCAAAGTTTAAAAGATGAATAACTGGGTAAGTGAGGTTAGGCTGTGATACTCAGGTGGGTCCAAACAATAACGCCCAACAAACTCTGAATCCAGGCAACTTAAATACGGAACCTAATTGAAAACAGGTGCAAACAATAAGGCCAATCAATGCTCTGGCGATGTGGAGCGCTGGAGTGAAGGTGTGGGGGCGTGACACTGATTAGCAGCACAGAAACCTAAAAAGGGGGTGGCTTATGAATTAAAGTTCTACATATTTGAACATCATGCCACTGGAGAGGGTGCAGGAGAGCAGTAGACAGGGTCAAGCAGAGATTCTAATTTCTGCCATTTCTGCATCTCTTTTTCTGCCCTTCTAAGAGCACCATCTGCTCTTATTTTACCGTTGAAATCAGTGCATTTACTTGGGAAGTGCCACTCTTGTATGCCGTATCTGCAGTATAATGTACCTTCCTTGTCTACAAGGGAAAACAATTGCGAAGCGCTACAGCAAATTTTGAGGGTATTGTATCAAGTGGTTCTATTTCCGAGGAACAGTGGAGGCTCCAGAAAAAATAAGAAAACGAATTAAATCCAAATATTAAATCACCAGTTGTTCTGTTATAAGAGAAGCAAGTTGCTTTTATTAAACAGTTTTCTTTGTATGTAATAGATAGGTGAAGTAATATGACTCTGTTGCTGGGTCAGATGACACTGCCAAAACTTTTCTCGCCCCTTTAAGCCTCCATGTCTGCAGGGGTTTCCCAAACGGATGGAGGGGGACCGGATGTCTGTCTTTTTTCAGGGTGTGATTGTTTCTGTGGTTACTCTCTGGGCCATCATTAATAAACCTTCATTTGATTCTATTTATGCGCAAGGCCTTCTCCAGGTCAATCTGTAACATTTCTCTTTCAAGGTGTTTCGGAAGTATTTTAGGCGTTAGCTCATTCCCAGTATTTCCTCACATACCTAACATTATGTTTTTTGTAAGTATGCATTACAAGACTGAATAAAATACAATATTTGATATTTATTAAGTTAATGTATTTTAAGATTTTTTTATTTATTACTCATTCAATTGTGGTTTTATATGCCGTAGAATTCAGTTCAGCTTGTAAGTTTTGTAAAAGTCACACATACAGTAATGCATGAACAGAAGAGTTCTTGTCTGATGAAACATTGAAATACGTTTTTTCTTACAAATCTTTTGCTATGTTTTAAAGTATAGTTAATGTACGCTGCTCAAAAAAATGTAAGGAACACTTTGAAACCACATCAGATCTCAATGGGGGCAAAAAATCATGCTGGATATCTATACTGATATGGACTGGGTAATGAGTGAGGAACGAAAGGATGCCACATCGTTTGATGGAAATGAAAATGATCAACCTACCCCGAAAATCAAAGTGAAAAAATGATGCGGCAGGCTAGTCTATTTTGCTGAAATTCCATTGCAGCAACTCAAAATGGTACTCAGTACTGTGTATTGCCCCCACGTGGTTGTATGCATGCCTGACAATGTCGGGGCATGTTCCTAATGAGATGACGGATGGTGTCCTGGGGTATCTCCTCCCAGATCTGGAACAGGGCATCACTGAGCTCCTAGACAGTCTGAGGTGCAACCTGGCGGCGTCGGATGGACCGAAACATGTCCCAGAGGTGTTCTATTGGATTTAGGTCAGGCGAGCGTGGGGGCCGGTCAATGGTATCAATTCCTTCATCCTCCAGGAACTGCCTGCATACTTTTGCCACATGAGGCCGGGCATTGTCGTGCACCAGGAGGAACCCAGGGCCCACTGCACCAGCGTAGGGGCTGACAATGGGTCCAAGGATTTCATCCCGATACCTAATGGCAGTCAGGGTGCCGTTGTCTAGCCTGTAGAGGTCTGCGTCCCTCCATGGATATGCCTCCCCAGACCATCACGGACCCACCACCAAACCGGTCATGCTGAACGATGTTACAGGCAGCGTAACGTTCTCCACAGCTTCTCCAGACTCTTTCACGTCTGTCACGTGCTCAGAGTGAACCTGCCCTCATCTGTGAAAAGCACAGGGTGCCAGTGGCGGACCTGCCAAATCTAGTGTTCTATGGCAAATGCCAATCGAGCTCCACGGTGCCGGGCAGTGAGCACAGGGCCCACTAGAGGACGTCGGGCCCTCAGGCCACCCTCATGAAGTCTGTTTCTGATTGTTTGGTCAGAGACATTCACACCAGTGGCCTGCAGGCGGTCATTTTGTAGGGCTAATCCTGTTCCTCCATGCACAAAGGAGCAGATACCGGTCCTGCTGATGGGTTAAGGACCTTCTACGGCCCTGTCCAGCTCTCCTAGAGTAACTGCCGGTCTCCTGGAATCTCCTCCATACTCTTGAGACTGTGCTGGGAGACAGCAAACCTTCTGGCAATGGCACGTATTGATGTGCCATCCTGGAGGAGTTGGACTGCCTGTGCAGCCTCTGTGGGGTCCAGGTATCGCCTCATGCTACCAGTAGTGACACTGACCCTAGCCAAATGCAAAACTAGTGAAAAACAGTCAGAAAAGATGATGAATTTCAGTGGCCTCTACCTGGAAAACCATTCCTGTTTTGGGTGTCATCTAATTGTTGCCCCTCTAGTGCACCTGTTGTCAATTTCATTAACACCAAAGCAGCTGAAACTGATTAACAACCCCCTCTGCTACTTAACTGACCAGATCAATAGCCCAGAAGATGAATTGACTTCATGCAATACTCTGATTAAAAAGTGTTCCTTTAATTTTTTTGAGCAGTGTATATACACTCTCGTGTCAATGTTTAGCCTTGGAACTTAATCATTGACACCAGTACAGTGCCTACAGTATTCTGACGCAAGCGCTCCCTCTGCATCGAAAAGGAATTATCTCGAACCATTTTACTTTAGATTTGCGTGAGCGTCTCAAGGTTAAACGATTGTTCTCTTTCTTTAGAAAGACTCGCATCACAAAACTCAGTTAAAAGAAACAGAACGTCAACCAAGTCTCTCTCGCTTGGAAAAAGTTCATTTTCCCTTTGGAATGATATGCGCGATCTTTGCTAGCTTTCTTTTAAGCCCCGAGTCTGATTATAGCCTGAAAAACCTGCCCTTTTCTTTCTTCTCCATTTTCCATTGCAACCGGAACGGCTTTTACAGAATAGTTGGGACCGTGTCTTTCATAGTTTGACAGTTGGAGTGAAAATATGTCACATCGAGTGAGTGACCCTTTCACTTCCCTGCAACTTTGTTGCGGATGTATGCTTTATTCTCTGTATCGTGCCTTAGTTATATGATCTACTTTGACATTTGTGTTTTTTTTAGGTGATGTATGATGTTTAGGAGGCACAGTGACAAAGGGCCTGATTCTGCACAAAAACAGATGGCCTTGCAAACCTAGTGGTCAAGCAAGTTGTCTATTTAACTTGTAACCTTTTTTGAAAGGGTTGAAAATCCATCTTTGTTGTTTTACACCTGCCTGCATGGAACTTGATAAGATGATGAAAGCTGAGCAGGTTTTTTCCCCATTGTGTTAATTTCATGAGGCTTTAGGATCTCATTAATGATCCTCTTTCTCTACAGGTTTTAGCATCCAACCACACGCCAATCAAAAAAATGTAATTTACAATTTTGAATCATACATGTTTTTGTGTATGTTTCCCTGATTTGTGCTAAACGTTGGAGAGTCTCCTAGACTAGAAGGAGACATTGAGTTCTCAGAATGCAGGACCATTTGGCAAATTTTTGTTTCGCACAGTTTATATTATGAGTACACAAACGTTGCATGTATGTCAACTTCGTCTATCGATACTGTTATACATTTATCTATAAATGTATACATTTTGGCCCTGCCAGTTTCTGTGCATTGGACAAAAAAAAATCATTTTAAGTACTCCCTTTTCAAAGCCAAATGAACAGGGGTCCCCTACAAGAGCAGATTTTGCCTTACATTTAGGTTATTAATTATGCTTAATTACACGGCAGTCCCTCTGGAAATGGTTGGTGTAAATACAATCAAGTAACCAGCTGTGAGTGATGCAAAGCTGCTCCAAAACATGTCTGCTCCCTCTCCTCTTCCTGTCTTGGGGATTTGGGAAAACATCCATTATCTTGTTTGGTGTTGATCTATGACTGTGTGTTCTGTCTGTCCAAGGGAGATTATACATGAAGAATACATATTTTTAAAAGTTTTGTAATGGTATAGAGCAGCATTTCCTTGGTGATTTCTCTCTCTCTTTCTTATTATTCCGACCAGTCCAGTAGTAGCACGAATTGAAACATGTCAGGTGTTACACAAGATACAAAATTGATATGATTCAAGGCATTAATCAGTATCATTTCAGTACTGTAAGAAATCTGCAAAATATAAATGGTTCATGCAAAGTTTAAAGGCTATTGGATTTGTTAATGTCCCTGCTTTGACATTTTGATATGTAGCTGTTAAGATACTGTTTTGATCATTTTTACTGGTTTTGAATTCAATGTGTTGGCAAGATGTTTGACACAGCAAGCAGAGCAGTTGGTTTAAAAAATGTAAGGTCCTTTTCTTTACCAGATCGGCCAAACACAATAGTTAGTTTGTGTATTGCTTTCCCCACTGTTGTTAGTTACTGGCACTTTAGCACTGCTATTAGATGAGTCTTCCTATTACTTCTTTCGCAAGTGTAAACAATGTCTAAAACAGCATTATCTGGATAACAGGACTTGTTTATTGTTAGCACAGTTGAAAAGGACTGGGTTTTACATGTTGGGTTCTGTCAGTTAAACGTGCATTAGCAATTTACCTAATGTGCGAAGGAAAACATGCACATCTCTGCGTGCAAAAAACAACACGAAATGTCTGGTCTCCTAGGGGAGACTGAAACAAAAGTAGCATCGCCTCATTTGATTCACATCCACAGCTACCCTCTTATAAAGATGTGACAAGGCGGGGGGGGGGGGGGGGGATGCAGCCATGGGTTGGGCAGGCGAATCATTAGGCAAACATAATTAATACCTCTTCAGTCTTTCCTGATTAGAGGGTAGACAGGGCATGCATGCCAGATGAGCGGTGGCAAAGGAAATGCTGGAGACTAGGTGGTTGTTGTGTTTGCCAGGTTCTTCACGTGTTGCCCGAGTAGACCGTCCTCATCTGAGGCATGAGTTGGATAAGCAAACTGGAGTTGCTTTGAGATTGACATTGAATAACAGTTGATTACAGTTAATCAACAATGTGAGTAATTCCTGTACCCATTGCGTATTCAGTGTTCAATTATCTGAGTAGAATAGAATATGGAACTTTAAAAATGTCCCAACAAATGACGATTTTGATACGGAGAAATGGGAACTAAATGTAGCGAAAGGTTTCTGCAATTAAATAAAAGTTACAACAAATCAATGTCTCAGCTGGGAGATGAGAGAAAAATACTAGTTTTATATTTTTGATTTGGTAAATGAAAGTACAGGGGATTCTACTTAGAAACTTTGATGGAAGATATTATTCAATTAATATTGACCCTGCTCTCACATGGATCAAACCTAAGGGTAGGGTTCTTAAAGGGGGCTTTGGTGCAGATTGAGGAGGGCAGAGAAGGATTGCAATGAAAACTGTAGTGTGTCATTATGCTATATGTCAAAGCGGTGGCATGTGCGTATAGGCAGTCTCTTATTCATCCGATTCAGAGGAATATTCCTATGGACAAAGTGTAATTCTTTCTATGTCTCTCTCTCTCACACGCACACACACACACACACACACACACACACACACACACACACACACACACACACACACACACACTTTCTCTCTCTCTCTCTCTCTCTGTTCTCTTTCTCTGTGTGTGTTTGACTGTACAACTCTCAGCAAGCTGCCTGTCTGCGCCTTTCAAGCGGTGGTGGAAAGTGCTGGGTATGGGTTGAGATTAGTGCCGCCAGAAACTGAATTTAAATTTCATTCATCTCTAATCTCAGCCCATACACAGGTGATCCACCTGCCATTGTGCCTTTTTTTCCTTCTCGGTAACACAAAATGTCTACACGTTGACAATGGGAGCAGGTTACGAATGGCATTTATTAAACATAGCCTACAGTTTATGCTCAATATGCATAACATGAGTCTAGTTACAGCCGTTGTATTGCATGGTTTTGCCCACGGTAACCTGTGGCCTCATTCTGTTAGACGTTCCAAAAATAATTATCTAATCTAAATGAAATAAAATAAAAAGATTCCTCAATGGTAAGTCATGCGTGACGTAGTCTCCCTAATGATGCAGATGAGTTCAATGCTAACAGGAGACAAACTGTTTAACCCTTTTACCCTGGGATCTTTATGTGACAGGCGTCAGTGCTTCACTGGCGAGGATAGCATGAGCTCTTATCTACCTTCAAGGATCCTTCTATTGTGCTCATGTCAGTTCAATGTATTGGTATGCAAAAGCTACTGGCCACATTTTTATTTGAATTATTATCCTGATCGCTCTTGGGAGCAGATTATCTGCTAAGCCTCAGTCCATTTTTTTGTATCCACCTTTTTTTAAAATATTGTGCGTAATTATTCTTCGGTGGATTTTCTGTGGGGAATTATGTCATTGAAAAATGCAAAGATTTTTTTTGTGTCCAGTCGCTCATATTTTAGGAAATAAATTGAATGTTTTGCTCTCGTTACTTGACCATGTTTTCAGGTGCACTGTAGAATGTATGTAGTTAAGCCTGCTGTTATTATACTGTTTGTTAGTATGTCAGTATTTTTCAACTGATTCAATTGGACAATGATTAAATTAATTATTTTCAGTAAAACCTGATGTATAAGTTGCATATTGGAATAACTGTTTATCGTTAAGCTTAAGAGTTGATTTATTGAATTTGTTTGAAAGAGAGATAAACATGCCCTTGTTTTCACTGTCTATTGAAGCATGTCAGTCTTTACAAAACTTTGATTAGCTCTTTATAATTGAACTCTGTTGAGATTGGCCTGCCTTGCATAATGGAAATTTGTCATTCGCTTCTGATCATGAGCAGTAGAATTCTGGTAGCATTTTTTTCCCGCACGGTTGCTTGGAGACAGAAAACAAAACTCTTTCGTCTTGTCTCTATGCCTTCTCAGTTTTTCCTGTAATGAAATTAGATGTTGTAAGATCAAAGAAATATACATTTAGTTTATGAAGGGACCAGTTCTTTGTCTCCAAATATTGCTAATAATATTAGTAGTTGAAGACGGGAGGATAAGTCTAGGGGCGCTAGACTAGAGTATTTATTATTATAATTTTTTTAGATCACCAGTGTTTCTATTATTTAGATTTTATACAGCTAGCTTAACACCCCTCATGGAAATGCTGTGATCAATGGGCTTTAGTCTATATTGTATTCCTGGATATTCGCTATATGTGCAGGCTTACTAAGCACAACTGTTACAGAAAAAAATACTATTTTCGAAGCGGAGAAGCAATGAGGGCTGCAATTTGATTTATTTCCATTGCCCTCTGATGTGTCAATTCTAATCCCAGAGCGAAAGCATATAGATACATTTTGGTGCTGCCTTTTCGTCCTGGTGGAGTGCTGGATATTAGTGCCCCATATAACTGAGTTATACTGATGTGTTATGATACCAGCCAGCTGCCTGTGATCAAGGGAGAACCACCACTCCCAGTGCCTGCTGATACAAGCTATATTGTCACCCCAGACCCTGAACTTTGAACCCTGCTTGAAAGCATAGGGACACAGGTGGATGAGCTATGAACTGTCCCTTGTGTTAACCCTAAGGTACAGTATCCGATGCTTTCACAAGAACACAATTGTATATTATATTATTATTAAAGCAGTCCTGTTTTATTCCACCTATATCTGTTTAGAAATGTAAACAAATTTAAACCTATCATGTTTTTGACTGATATTTTATGATATACATTTGTGTTCGTGTGAGGACCATTTGGAAAACTTGTACTAATATCATTTTAAAGGTCCATTTTGTTTTGGACTGTTATATGCCATAGATGAATTAGGGAAAAGACAGACAAATGGGTTTATTTCTAGTACTGTGCACTCGCATACACACACACACATACTCCTGTGCCATCTTCAATTGGGGCTGTGAGTTAATTGAACCGTACTGCTGTAATAAGTCATTTAAAAGATAAAAGCATTGGGCAGCCCAACACGCACATGAATACACATATCTTCTAAGGGACATCTTTTTATTATGAATTTTGCCTTTGTGCTTTTACCTGTTGTTCCCTCATTCAATGCAGCAACATTTCTGATAATAATTTGTAGCACCCTACAGGATGAAATGCAGAATTCTGGCTCTGATCATAAGTTCTTAACTTCAAAAGCCTGGTTTGACAAAAGCTTTATAGTTGTTACTTAATACACTCTCCTGTCCAAAAAGTCCTATTCCCAAAAGACTGATAAAAAAAACGATTTAAAGGTAAAAAAACAGTGTGGGTTGAATGTTTCTCTTTCTATCCCTCTCTCCCTCCCGTAATGTCAATCAATGGATCGACAATAACTGTTGTTTAGTGGTTCTTGTTTTGTGTTTGTGCATTTCACAATGGAGCATTCGACGTCCTTTTAGTGAGCAATTGCTTTCCGTGTCGCTACTCTAGAGTGGGTTCTATTTTTGCTCGATGTCTTTCTGATGGAGAAGTCATGAAGACTAACCTTGAACGAGGTGAGTGTGGTGGAATGTCTTTCTGATGGAGAAGTCATGAAAACGTGCAGTTACTTACCGTAGGTGGGGTTGATCGACCGGCAGGGGCTTTGGGTCCTTCCAAGTGAAAAGGGTTACTTATTGAATACGACTGGTTTGAGTTGCTTACATGAACAGGGTGAGTTACTTACGGTTCGACTTTATTTGATGCAGTGCAACGTCACATTGTTACCTGTTACAAAGTCTCTGGGTTCCACTGTCCAACAATCTGGAAAAAATATTACAACATTCTGTGTCGACATGAACCTGTCATTACAATTCCAATGGGACTAGTAACACATTATTCAACTGCATATTCAAATCATCATTTAACGCATTAAGAGCTGGTATCCCAGACATAGATTAAGCCAAGTCCTAGACTAAAAAACATTTTCGATGAAGAATCTCAATTTACAGTGAGATTTAATCTAGGACTATGGCTTAATCTCTGTCCAGGAAAACTGGCCTTAAGTGTGCTTATCGGCACATTCAATTCATTTCTATGTAGACGTTCCTGACACATTTTGCTACAAAGAAATATAAAAAAATAAAATGTTGCTCTGTTGTTAAATAGACACACTGGTGGGTTTGATAACAGATCTGCTAACATGTTAAAATGTTATCATTCTTTGATTGTCTTAATATGACAGGGTTATACCTCCTCATAGACGACCTGATTGATCAGAGAGTTGGCGGAAGGTCCCAATTGGAAGAGGCAGAATTCCTGTTGTTAGGCAACGGTGGTCAGATTAGTCCCTCTGATCAAAATACTTGATAAGGTTGATCCCTGGGGGTTCAGTTTTGTGTTCCCTTCACCCCTCCCCTCTTGTTTTTGTCTGGCAATGATATTCTAGGCTTCAATCACCATATTAACTCCCTGGTGGCAGCACACCAGACCCTAGACAATAGGAATCCAAACGGGCATTTTAGCTTCTGTCATTTTACTTAGCTTCTATCATTTTACTTAGTAGCTTCTGTCATTTTACTTAGTAGCTTCTGTCATTTTACTTAGTAGCTTCTATCAATTTACTTAGTAGCTTCTGTCATTTTACTTAGTAGCTTCTATCAATTTACTTCGACCTATTTACTTGCTATCGTTTTATTGCCCAATCTTCCCGGGTATAATCCTACAGTATGCATCTATAATATAGGTTATAATATAAATATGTACCAGGAGTGTTGTTTCTCTCCCTCTCTTCCCGATGAGCTTGCTTTTACTGAATTTCCAATTACTCATTCATTTTTTATACCCTTTTATTTTACTGGTTGAAGTGGTTTATTATGGTTTTTTTCTTTTCCTTTTTTTCAGCACAGAAAACCGGACCTGTTGTAGGAATAGATACATATTTATTAGTTACCCCTTCAAAGCCTTTTGGATGGTCTTGACTTACTGTGTTCCTCTTGTGGATGTCTCTGGTTAGTATTCCACCTGGCTTGGAAACACAAGAGTCTTTATTATGACACTATCTGTTTGAATTGCCTGCATTGCATGGAGTTGAACCAATTAAGCAGAGAAAGGTTATTAATGTCTCTGGTGAGTGTGGAAGTGGCATGCTTTTAACCTGACGAGTGGCTCTGTGGGTGTGGGTCTCTTTTGACTCTTGACTGCTGCTGTGCCCTTGGTTGGCTGACCTGTGATCCCTGGGACTGTGCAAAATACAGGGAAATGAGTCACATTTATATAACTAAGTGCAAGTCTAAATGTGTTTGCTTGTCAAAGAAATTGAAAAGATGGCCAAAAAACGGTGTTTGTTTTCGCCATGGCTTTCCGCTTACATTCTTTGTTCACATCATGAAAACAATCATGGCCAGGACTAGGCTTTTTATTCTCCTAGAGACAGACGTCATGCTCCCAATTCTTTCGAGGGGGCCCAGTTTCACAACTCCATTTACTATTTACTGAACTTAGCGAGCCACCAGGTCGAGTAGGGCGAGTTTACACTCACACTGGACGCCAGACCACTTAGAATAAGTGAAATATATTTAGAGCTAGCTTACATTCTTTTGAAAAATATTGTTTGACGTTCATCCTTTGTTTGGTCGTTTGAACCCCCCCCCCTGGCGTAACCATGTAAAATATAGCGCGAGTACGAGGGAGGTGGGCTCTTTGAGTGACAGCTATCTCTGCGATGTCCTACTGCCTGCTGCTTTAGCTCCGATACATAATACTATGGATTCCGTTTCAAACCCCCGTCTCAAACAATGGAGGGGGTACGTACCCCCCTCAGTGTGAAGAGGCATGCCGACTCTGCCTAGAGATGACAGAGGGAGCAGCGTATCTACTTAACTCAATGTCTTTTATCCAGACCATTGACTCCTTGTGGTGTTTTGTGCTAAAGTATACCAGTGGAGGACACTAAACCAGACTATTTATCAAACCATTAATGCTGAATAAAGTATTTATTGTAATATACAATGTTTTTATTTGCTCACGTCTTTGTTAGGAATAAATGTATATTTATGTGTGTGAAGATTGTCCGTCCGTGTTAGAGAGGCTCTGCCCATTTCTGTGTAAACTTTGTCAACTCCTCTGTTTCTTTTCACTGGGCACGTCGTGTTAAAACATGAGTTGACTACCGCGCCAAACAAATTGCGTGCCAAATCCGATGGATTCTGATTAATAGCCTCCTAATGAGTATCCTGAGGAGGGCCTGCCACCCCAATGAGGCCATGAATGGAGATCAGTGATGAACCTGACCTTTTCAAATGGGCTGGTTCCAAATGGCTCCACGTTGAAACCTGTACCTGCCACTTCATTTAGGAACAAAACATACTGTCCTCCCTGGCTTACACGCGTTCCACACACCACATGCCCAAAACACATTGTTTTCACATAGGCAGATACTAACACACGCCATCTCTATTTTCACTCAAACATGCGCATGTATGTAGACACACTCACACACACCCATGTATGTGCACACACACACACGCACACATGTATGCAAACACACACGCACCCGTATGTAGACACAGGGAGTCTGTCTGGGTTGTGTGTGCGGATGACTCATCATCACATCTCCTGCCGAGTAGCTTCTGTTTTGGGGAGTATTTTTATGATTAATTTTTGTTTTTTGTTTAGTTTTTTTTTTACTTAACCTTTAATTACCCAAAGGGGGGTCTTACTGAGGTCAGCACACTCAACACACACACACACACACACACACACACACACACACACACACACACAATCATTTTCCTGCAGATTGACAAATATTAGCATGGTTAATGCAAGAAGTGAATTCCTAGTGTTACACACGTGAAAGCATATAGACCAACGACACAAAAGCATACAAAAGGCAAATATTATATGTACAAGAATTATGAAAGTGTATTTAGATATTTATCAGTCATACCTGATACAGCAGGTTTTATTGTTCAAAGTGTGCACTTGTGCTAAATGTACGCCTTTTGACTTGGACAGCTTTTAAATGTTAGGGATCAGTATTTTAGAAAAATCCATTTATGCATTCAAGCATCATCTGTTGCATGTATCCTTTCAAACTTTGGTTGCAACCAGCAGTAACTACATGCTTCTTGAAGTTCTCTGAAGTTAATGCTTAAGTGGTGAAGTACAGTCTTCGTGCATTTACGTTAGTCGTGTACAGCATCCGATTGGCTAATGGCCGAGTAGTTGACTGGTTCAAATAGTTTTGATCGATCTTTTATGTAAAAAAAAATCGAATAGTGTGAGACCTGTTATTCCAGTAGAAAAAACGTACCTGTAACATCCCTAGTCATCATCCTCATGCGCGCCCTCTGTAAGGTAAAAAGATTCCACAAGATCATGGGTATCATCCTTTTGTTACTACTGGTTTGCCAAGTTTTGTTGTTGCCAAGTATCGCTTTGGTGAACACGGAGTTGTAAACTTCCTTGAAACAACCGCTAGCGTATGTGACTCCCCACCGCAAAGTATTTTCTACTGTGACGCTCTATTGTACACGGGCGATCAGCACTCATTTACTGCCAGATGCAACATGAGAGCAGGCCTTGAAAACGCAGGTCCTCAGAGGGTAATTGAAGTGCGTTCTTTAGATTCTGGCTTTGCACAGTTTGTTTGGCCCCCATTTGGGTTCTCTGATTGAAAAAATGCATGTGGGCTTGACTTTTGCAGACCAGTTGGTTTTCGATACATTTGTTGTTTGAATGTTTCTGTATATATTGATAACACGGTTTTTGACCCCAGGCAATGCAACGGCTATGAGCACGAGAAGCACTTAAGAAACCCATGCAATAATAGGTAATAGTCAGCAGATCTGTCCTTGTGGCTGGGAAAAGGTGACAACTTTAAGGGGCTTGTGACTTCAACATAGCGCGTTGCTTTTTGACCTTGTAGCCAACTTCAGTTGGCTTAAAAGTATTACTCTTTCCATTAGACTGTTATTAAGACTATTTCCATAGTCTTTACATTGAACAGGGCTGACGGTAATCAACTAGGGTGCGTGTAATCTAATTGAATCCTATTCTATTAAATTGGTTTCATAGATGAATTAGGTAACTAAGGGGGGAATTACTTGTTCACAGGGTGTTATGAATGTTTGATAACTTTTTCCCCTCAATAAATCGACTAATCATTTAAAACTGTATTTTTTGTTAATTCAGGTTGTATTTGTCTTAGGAAAGAGTTTGTTTGCAAATCTGAAACTATTATGTGTGTCAAATAAGGAAAAGCAGCAGCATATTCAAGAAACTATCTCTGTTTTGCTTTTGTGGCTACACGCAAACATACCTCTCCTCTGCACATTTGAATTGACTGTATTATTCTATTATATTTACTGTATTATTCTATTATATTGACTGTATTATTCTATTATATTTACTGTATTATTCTTCTATTATATTTACTGTATTATTATATTTACTGTATTATTCTATTATATTTACTCTATTCTCGAATCGTGTGTCTACATTCACTCGTAAAATCTTTAATTACTCATTTACTTACTAGATTTTGATTGTGTTATTTTATTTTTCTAAAGAAATATGAAACCTGAAGTGGACACACACACACACACACACACACATACACACACACACACACACACACACACACACACACACACACACGCATGCGGGCATGCATGTCTGCGTAGCGGCAGATCCTCCCTCCCCTTGACAGATGGATAGAGACTAATAGCATAATCAAGTACCCTGGCCAACGGTTCCTGTTTATCGCATGGTTGCTAAGCAGTGACATCAGCTTATCCCTCCCTCTTTTCTATTTAATCCCTTTTCTCTCTCTCTCTCTCTCTCTCTCTCTCTCTCTCTCTCTCTCTCTCTCTCTCTCTCTCTCTCTCTCTCTCTCTCTCTCCCTCTCTCTCTCTCTCTCTCTCTCTCTCTCTCTCTCTCTCTCTCTCTCTCTCTCTCTCTCTCTCTCTCTCTCTCTCTCTCTCTCTCTCTCTGTCTTTTGTACTCTCCCCGGCTCTTACGCACACATACACGGACTCCCTCTAACATTTGTGGACGCACTCGCCAGCCGTGGTAGGGTGTGGAGTAGAGGGAGGGAGGGGGAGAGAGAGAGCGAGAGGGAGGGAGGGATGGGAGGGGAGGGAGGGTGAAGCGCGGTAGAGAGAGCAGGCAGATAGCGGTAGTGTGCGTGTGCCAGTCAGTCAGCATGGTCAGAGGAGCCACCGCAGCAACGTAGCTTCCTCCCCATGCAGACCAGTGGTAGCGTAGCTTCCTCCCCATGCAGACCAGTGGTAGCGTAGCTTCCTCCCCATGCAGACCAGAGACCAAAGACCACCTGGACCTTCCAACTCTTCACCCAGGACAACCTCCATCCATTTTCCTTTTTCCTGCTTGTAGTGGTCTTTCCTCCTCAACGAAACAAACTCGACTAAACCGTATCCGTTACATTTTTCGGTTCGTTTTTCATTCTTTCATTTTGGTTTGGTTTTTCGGAAGGGGCGAGGATCCTGTGGGTGTTTTTTTGTTTTGTTTTGTTTTGTTTTCGTTTTTTCTCTGGGGGTTGGCTCTGGGTCGGGGCGGGCACCCCCGGGGGGACCGCATGCATGACACAACGCAAAGGCGAGAAGCCCACCATCAGCATCCAGGAACACATGGCCATTGACGTGTGCCCCGGCCCTATCCAGCCCATCAAACAGATCTCTGACTATTTCCCCCGCTACCCGCGGGGCTGTCCCCCTACAGCGCCGCCGCCGCCGCCGCTCAGCAGGGCCGGGTCTCTGCGCTCCACCGCCACCCCGGACGGGGGCACCGTTGCCGGGGGCGGCGACCCGGCCGGCGCCAAGGATGAGGACGACCTGGACCGAGTCTTTGCCGGCGCCACCGCCGCTTCCTCGCCCGCCTCGCGCCGAGACGAGGAGCCGGACGTGGAGGGATATGACTCGGACGACTCCAGTAAGATCCCTCGCTCCGCTCTTCTTTTTGACATTTTGTCTTCTTTCGCTCCTCTCTCCTGCTCACTGTTTGTGTCTGTGATGTCTTTTTTTTTTTTTTTTTTTCTTCTCACCTCGTAGCTCTCTCTCTCGTCTTCCACTCTCCCTTTGCCCTCCCTCTTTCTTTTTTCCTAATCGTCTTTAGATTGGAAAGGCTCCCCTATTGTGTTACTGTTTTGGTGCCGTGGTGCCAGTTCCTCTGACTGTCTGCCTGTCTGCTGCCAGAGTCTGTGCCTTGTGTGTGGTAGCTAACTCTGTCTGTCGAAAGACAACTGTTGCAGCTGCGTAACAGTTTCTTCCCTCCCTTTCCCTCTACCTTCTTCCCCTCGACTCTTGACTAAATGGATTTTCTGTTTCCCGTCAGTACAAGGCAGTATGTGGAAATGCATGCGTTTGTGTTGTCAGATTTACCTAATTCCCCCCTGTCGTTAGTGGGCTGACTTGATTCATTAGAGGCTGTGTGTTCCCAGTCAGTGGGCTGCGGTTGGTCTTTCGTAAGTGGGTCTCTATGAGAACGCAGTTTACATCCACTTGCCGCCAGTGTCAATAAAGAGCTTGCTGTTATGATCAAACTCACCTATTTGAACACTGTGTGTGTGTGTGTGTGTGTGTGTGCTTGTGTGTGTGTGTGTTTGTGTGTGCGTATATGTGTGTGAGCGTGTCCGGGAGAAGAGATGCGACAGTGCGAAGTGTGTTAATCTTTCCCTGTCTTGAGCCCTGCCACAACCCCTTATTTCCAGTTCAAATTTCTGCTGTTTTGTCACATTGCAGCCAATTGAATCATACAGAATGGCAATGGGCTGCACTGCAAGGCTTGTGTGACACCACTGGCAGCTAAACCACACACCGGTGACTCCAAACTCCCCCATTACATTTCACCGTCTGGTAATCCGCTGTGGTAAAACTATACCTTAATGCCTCCACAAATGAAGGACATTAATCCAGCAGGCAATATCAGATGGTTGCGTTAAATGTCAGCATTCCCTTTTGAACATGAACGCGTCGGACAGCGGCCCTGCTAGAATTAATCCGTGCAACCGCGGCACGGACGCTTGGGAGGCAGAGCTTAGGGCATTAATCCCGGTTGGTTGGGGGGGAAATGTAGGGAGAAGGATAAGCAGCGAACTCTGGCAGATGTCGACCTACGACCTTACAGAGGGTCGGCAGGCTCTTAGCCTACGGAGTGGTCGAACCGGAAGTTCCGCTTACCGTTTGTTTTCTTCCTGCTTTGTCAGGGGATTGAGTTCCATGGGGGATGTGATGGATTACCTGGTTAAAAACAAACAAAAACTTTATTGATATCCTTTGTTTTTGTTTTCTCACTCACTTACTAACTGCTTACTTACCATTTGTCGAATGGATCAAGTTTGGTTTTGAAATAATGGTAGATGCGATAATGAAATCCCGACGTTTGATCAGTTCTTTTCAAGATTTCTTGAGTGAGACTTCTCATCTTGGTATTGGACGAATAGATCAAAGTCTTCGTGTTAGGAATAAGGTGGAAATCCCGACGTTTGATATTTTGTGCTGTCCGTTACCTAACCTGCTACTCTCCAGCCATGCCCATAATAGTTTTGGACCGGGGGATGGATGATCAAATTATTGCTTTGCTCCGAGGCACGGGCTCCACAGTCACATGGCAGACAGCGGTTTTTAGCCGCGATTCTCTCGGGCGTCTCTTGCGCACCCTCCCATTGTTGTCGAGAGCAACGGGAAGTCAGAATGAGGCAGAGGCCCATTAGCAGCATGGAGAGGCAAATTAATTATAATAGAGCTGTTTGTTATGGGAGATGGGCAATACAAATAGGGCAATTAGAAGACACATTTGCCTGAACCCAAATCTCTGGATTTGCACAAAATTGGCTCGTCGACCACGACGTCTTCCATTTCAAAGTCCCCATAGAGGATGCAACTGAAAAGGTGCCAGTGTGTGGTATCGTTTGGCATGATTTTAGGACAAATCGGTTTCTCACCCCTGATTAAAAGTGCTCACCTTCAAAGTGTTTCTGCACGGATTAGTTTGCTGAAGTGAGTCAAGAAAGGGGACAATTGAAGACGCTTGATTTCCACCTTGACTTTCGCTGAGAAATAAATCTCTGTCTGGATGAGACAAGTCCAAAGAGTGAAACCGTACAAGTATTGTATTGTACATTGCAATCAATTTATAATGGACGGTCCTTGACTATCTGTCTGTCAATGGCTGTGTTATAGAAATATGTGTTTGTCACAATCCGGCCGTCTCCACACACACCACACCAGTGGTGTTATGTCTAATGAGCAGAAACTGATAATTACACAGCGTTTAGGCTGATGCAAGTCTCCTCCCAAGTGACTCTTTGTTTTCCATCATGGGAGGATCTGATCTTTATTCTCAGCAATGCAGTCTTCAGGGACACTAGATGGTAGTAAGTGGTGGGATGGGATTATTTTGTTCTTATCGATCCCAGTGGGAAAACACTTTTTTTTTCTTTTTTCTTTCAACACAGATCCAAACAGCTTGCTCATATTTCAGCTCAAACTGAATGTATGTGGGTTTAATGGAAACATTTTGAAGGGGTGAAAGTCATATCATGTAACATTTTAAAACGGATAACTTATCCTTTTTATTACTTTGTGTTAGCCAAAGGCCAATTTCACAAGGGGGAGCATTCTTTATTCCAGTTCTGGAGTTGACTTATTGAGGGCAATAAATCATATTGCTTCTTGTGGCTCAACTATACATTGTGTTGCACCAGGAGGGAAGACAATGTTGATACCAGAAGGTTATTGACTCAACACTGACAGTTTGTACCAACACACAACGCACAAAACACTTGTTTTGGGTACAAGTTCATCTAAACGATCAATTGTTAAGTGGTCGAGATATAAGGTTAAGCAACAATTGCTAACTACAATATTAAAATCTTTTTTTTATCAATTTTACTGGAGCCTGTGGTAAGGTAGCAATGCCTGCAAGGGAAATACTTTGCTCATATGATTAAATGAGCAAAATTGAAATAGCCTAGTTTTTTAAAAATAGAATAGCTTTGAATTTAAATGCATTTACCACTCCAAACTGTCTTTATTGCCCCCCCACCCACACACACACACACACACCCCTCAAAAGTCAAATGTAATAGCAAAATAGTAAAAATGTGTTTTCTTTTTCTTTTTCTTTTTTGAGGGATAAAAATAAGTACTCGTCTGTCTTCCTCTGCCTTGCTTTGACTCAGACAAAGAGTCTCCAGCTCCTAAATGAGGCAGGTGTCCTCTGCAGGGACATCATCTACTATCTGAGTGGCAACCCTCTCCCTCGAGCACCGCCTCGCACAGTGGGGACATTTATTTCACAGGTTGCCTTGGACCCCCCCGGCTCATCTGCATAACCTGCAGCCGTGTGGTAGCGCCTCCTTGATTCGTTGTGACTCGATCTAGATTTAATTGAAAAGGAAAAGTGCATCACCCATAGAGTGCTCGGCGCCTACCCTCCACAAAGGGGGTAATCAGAACCTATCAAGTCTCCCTGCCTTCGTAAGGTTACTTTTAATTAACCCTAAAAAGCTGTGGAAGAGGAGCAAGAGGTTCATTTCCCAAAAGGCAGCGGTGTGAAATGGTGTCACCGGCCTCCGGAAGGTTGCTCTGTGTGCGGCTGTGTTTTGAGGCGATGTGTCCTGGGATGTTTTGACAGGAGTGATATTGGTGAGACTGACAGAGAACTTCTCCTGTGAGACGCGCTCCGCTTTGGTGCTTTTCACTGTATCACGGTGCGCAATGGGTCGACCTCTGCCTCTGGGGGAGCGGCGTTTCCCTGCGTTGAGCGTTGAACAGCTAGCAGAGAACAGAGGTGCGTGTGTGTGTGTTTCTGTGTGTGTGTGTTGAGGGAATGGATAGTAAACTAAAGATCACCCGATAGAAGAAAACTGGACAATAAAGTATGTTAAAAACGGGGTAACAAAGTATGCTAAAAAAAGGACACTAAAGTATGTTGAAAACAGGACAATAAAGTATGCTAAAAAGCGGATGTATAAATTCCTTTTCCAATCTGTTTTCAGGGTTGTCGTACATACAGTCCGCGGTCCTTGTAAACCACTGACTGGTCAAAAGAGGGATTTTAGCTTCTCCCTCTAGGCCTTTACAGTTGAATCCTATTAGGAGTCTATCTGCAAGCTGTCATCTGGTAATGACTAGAGTGTTTCCTGTTTTCCTGTGTCAAGCCTCGGGCTCGCAGAAGTACCCTGATACTCATTGAACCACATTCTGGGATATTATTGGTGATTTCCCCACCGTCCGTGCTACCTTTTTGTTTACCAGCAATGCTGTTTTACTACCGTGCTGTTGCCCCCAAAAATTGGATATATTGTATTTGTTGCTACAGTCATCGTGGAGCAGTTTTGTTTGTTTGCTTGTGAATAATTACAGAGTTACAGCTTAACATTTAGTAATGCCCGGTTGCGTCTACTCCATGTTGGGGACAACTTATCTTTACTTAAAACATCAAGGCAATATTCGGTAGGTCTGTTATTTTAGGGTGGCCGATTGAAAAATGCTGGAGACAAGCGACGTATTCAATCGGCTAGTCCAGGTGTTTGTGTTCCAGAAGATTAATAACAGTTATAATAATACTTTGTGTGAAAATGCTGAGTATTGGCTTTCAAAAAGTGTGCGTTTATGATAGTTCTAAAATGAAAAACTGAGTCAGCATATCTTTGTCTTGTTTTCAAAAATCTCTGCCGCCCTATCAAACCGTTCCATCACATTGCATAAACCATTTGGAATCGATCTGTAGAAGGTAATTTTCAGGTCCAGGGGAAACTGGAATGCCAACCATTTTTATGTTCTGAATTGGGCCAAAGGATGAAAAAAAATCAGGGCTCCAATTGCATGAAAATTAGACAATCATTTTTCGAGTCGTTTTCCCCGTCTCATTGTTATGTGTTCTGCTTTGTCTCTGTAAGCAATCATCTCATTTAAAACTTCAACATGCTGGTTTTCGGTCCACTAGTTTACCTGTAAGACTGCTGCGTTCACGGAGGCCACCTTAGTCTCAGTAGTCAGGAGCCGTGCTGAATTTCGGGAGGGAAAGTCGTCTCTTTCAGACATAATGATAAAAAGATGGGGGAGTGCTACAAGAGGCCATGACATTTTCCTTTTCATCTTGAGCCTCAGAAACACGTATGCCCAAGCTTCATATCCAGCAGAGAGCCAACTGTGGCGGGGGGGGGGCGGGGGGGTTCGTTTTAGACTCTTACAATAGTGCCGGCACCTTTGCAGAAATACAAGGTTGTCAGAACATAGACATGACTGGATAAATCCCCCCCCCCCACACACACACACACACAAAAAAAGGGACTCCACAAAAGCCAGTTTTCATCGATAAACATGTGGGCCTCCTCCACACTGCTATTATTGAACACCCCCCCCCCCCTCCGGATCCCGAAGTTCTTTGATTCTCTGGCCGTAAGGTGGAATATATTCCGCAACACCTCACCATTTGAGGGGGAGGGTAGACGAAACCAGAATACTTGGCAGTGGTGTTTTTTTTGTTTGTTTGTTTGTTTTTTACAAAGGCTGTCTTCTGAGGAGTTTCACACACAATCCACACATTTGGCAAGGACAGGATTCAACTGTTTATGTTGTTCACAAAAACATATTTTGTTGTGTCTCAGCTCCAACCTATAGCTTGGTGGCTGAAATTCTATGGATTGTGCTCAGTAGACCAGCAAAACATACAAGGCCTAAATACACTTATCATGAAGATACTGCATGCTTGTTAGTGAAATGGAGAATCTTTGGCAACCACTGTTACTTGTTTTGAAGTATTCAAACTTTAATGAGCGTTTGATAGCTACATGATGCTTGTACAGAATAAAAAAGCTCCACAGATTCAGCATAATTTGTAAGCATATTTAATGATTGGACATCTGCCTATTCAAATCCCAAAATGTGGGAAAGCATGTGTTTCCTGTTACTGTTGATTGTGTCTCAAAGCAAGCGTAGATTCTGTCTTTCTGTTTTCGACATGATCATAGCTAATACTGTGGCTTGACCAGTACTCTGCGGTGTTTTCAGTGGGAAGGTAGCCCTAACCGGAACACTTGGCAGTAATGGGAAATACACAATCTGTCTCCTGAGAAGTTTCACTCACACGACTATCCACACGTTTGGCACAACTCCTTTACCTTTTGTAATTTCATTTCTTTTCACCTTCCCATGGTGTAGACTGGAGTAATTATATAATAAATACATTTTAAAAAATCCATTGAAAATACAGCCTTTAAAGACCGGGATTTTTGAGCATTGAAATAAAGTATTTTGCTTATTTTGCTTATTAAGTAGAACAGTAACAAAAAAAATTGCTTATTATTCAGTGGCATTTACTGAGACCCATAGATGCCGGTTTATTATTCGAGCTGCTCAAGCAACAAGTCCTGCTGGGCTACAGAAATCCCCAGGAGGCTTTTGAAGTACAGCCCCATAAGCCTCTTCTCCCAGCACTCGATACCAGCGCTTCACTTGACTTGCGATTGTGTACATGGATGTGCGCATACACCATCCCCCACAAACGTGTACACACACACACACACACACACACACACACACACAAACACTTAAGAATTTTCTGCTTCCCAGTGCTAGCAAACCTAATCCCTCTAATGGTTGTGATGTGACACTTGCTGAATGCTTGGTACTGAAGGGCCATGTCTAGTAGTCATGTTGCCTTGGGCCAGTCGCCCTACAGTACTTTAGGCTGATACGTGTATGTATTAACTAAAGACATGAAGACTAGCGAGAGGGACCATTTAATAGGGCTCCGTTGCATGGGCACAGTGACCGTGGCGTAGAAATTCATCATTCACGAGTTGCAGGGTTTAAGGCGTCATGCAGACCCATTTAGAGCTCCGTGATTCGGCTATGGAAACATACAATCCTTCCTGAACTACTGAGGAATGTGACGCGTGTGTTCTGTAAAAGTCGTCCATTAACTTAATCTTTGGCATTAGTAATGGCCTCCCTCCATGCTCAAGACTCTCCATTAAGTGGGGCACAGTATGGGTTCTGAACCAAAGAAATCCGTCGCGTAGGTTTCTGTGTTACTTCCATAATATGGTCATAGGTTAAAGGATAGCGCTCCCACTGTTGCAAGACATTTCCCTTGGATCCCTACACATAGATAGTAGTGTGTGAGAAGCATGAGCTGTTATGACTAAGTTATACTAATAACTTACTTTCTACCCAAATATTTGCTATTATCACTTCTGTGTAAACAGCTCAAGGCTCTCCCTGCGTCCACGTTGAATCTTTTCACATCGTACCCTGGGTTTTTGTAAGAGTTAACAACAGTGAACTGAACACTGACATGACCCGTGTCTTTGTCCCCCCCCCCCCCCCCCCCCCCCCCCCATTCTTTTTTGTGTGTGGGAAAGAAACACTTTTGATCTCTTCCAAGACTCTTGTGTCCTATGAGTCAAGTTCATTACTTTCCTTATCTTTTAGCTTTTTTTTTTTTTTTATCAATCTGCACAGGACATCAAGACAGACTTCAACGGTAGCTACAGTGTTAAATGATGGCTACGGTGATAGTCACAAAAAATGGAAAGATTTCTGTTTATTGTGGCAAGGCTTGGTGTCTTATGTTGCTGAATTTGTTTAGTCAAGGTTTGGAAAGAAACGAGAGGCATATAATTGATTGTTTGCTCTAGATAGTCCCCAGCCACTTGCAGATATCTAGTTTAGTGTCCCGTCCACAAAATTAAATTGTAATTCAACCTTTTATTTTTATTTTTTTACTTATTTTGGTCAAATCTATGGGTACACTGCAGCTGACCAGTCTCTATCACACCTCTGATTGGATTTCCTCTGTGAGCAGTCTAATAGTGTGCCACCCAACGGTGGGAAAGCCTGCCACAGAGTTTCTGAGAGGAAACCCATGGAGGGAGAGGGAGCTTTTAAAGTTTTTTGGGGGCACCGTGGACTTTTACCACGCAGTGCTGGCTGCCACCTGATGGATGGGTTGAGAGAAGAGCTAAGCTGGGCTCAGGAATGCCACCTGATAGTTGAAATTCCGACGGGTCAAGCACACATAAACCCAACACTTCTGATTAACAGTATACTTCCAAATTGAGACACGAACACACACACACACACACACACACACACACACACACAAATCACAAGATTTAGGAGATCGGGTGTGTTGTCGTTTTCATCCCTTCCACTCTCAGCTCTCCGATCAGAATACAGGGAAGGATTCGAAAATAATGTCATCGTTTCCCGTGGTTTGTAACGGACTGTTTTAGCTCTCAGCTTTTGTCAGACGAGAGATGAGATTCGCTAATACGACAAAGAAGAAATGCACGTGTATTCCTAACAGACACGTCCACGTCCACCGTGCGCTCTTCACGGTATCTCGCACATGAAATGCTGCCGGCAAACTCGACGGTCTCTAAGCTGCCGTGGTAACCAGAACCTGACGCTTCGTTGTTTTCACCGGAGACTCGGATACGACCGTCACCGCTTTGGTCTCGCGTGCTTTACCCCGGACCACCTCCACCTCCAAATGTAGAATGGGATTACGTATGGTACGGAGTGAGCTGATCCCAGACAAAAGACCAAGGCATTAGCTGCACGTGCCGAAAATACAGAGCACTCACCCCACCTACCCCACCCACCCAGCCACTAATAAAGCCATGGCCCCATCCCATAGTGTGCTTTGATGGTAATAGTTTCTACAACGTCACAAAATCAATGGAGATCGTCCTTGGCCTTTGGAAATCTTTGAATTTATAGCTTAGTATTCAGTAAAGTGATGCATCCAAGTATTGACCCATCTTTTAGATCTTTTTTTCTTGTTGTTGTTGTAAAGAATACATTACCCATCGTTGCTGAGTGCTGCCGTACTGTACCTGTGCACCCAAGAGTTCTGTTGTTCACTCCCCCGTATATCTTTGGAATGGATGACATCCTCTCTTGGGTGTGTTCTTTCAGAGCTGGAAAGACTTAGCGCATGATATCGTCAATATAAAATTATTGGCTTGGATGTTTCTAAAGCTCTTTGACTAAACAGACCAGATTTGAATTGATTCCTCCATAATTATGATGGGTTGGAACAACTGACACTCAATGGGTGACATTTTGGTTGATGATGTGTTGCCCATACTCTTGTTATTTGTATTTTAATTTTAATTTGAGTAAATCAACATAGTTTAAAGTGTTCTTTGCAGTAGGCAGCTACACCTGATTTAACTCACACAAGCAACAGGTGTTATTAGCACATTGGGGTTTATATGGTGGCGCATTAGCAGATACGACCTTTAACTTCACAAGAGACATGTTGGAATGTCCAAAAAGCTAGGCATATTTCAGTTGTTGGCTTAGAGCAAATACCAATATAAAGTGCTTGTCTATTGTCAACTACATGAAGTAAGTTGATTGTATTGTGTTTTATTGATTATCATGCAGTTTAGTAAACTACAGGTATGTCCACTTCTATTGGGCACTTCTATTGTCCACTTCTATTGTCCACTTCTATTGTCCACTTCTGTTGTCCACTGTTTACATAACATATTTTTTTCAACAGAATTGTAATTCACAGCAAGGTCAAAGACCCAGCATGCAGAAATGAAACCTTTACTATGGAGCCATATTTGAACAGATCCACAGTTTTTTTGTGGGTCATATATCCTCTGCGAGCTACCACACTCTAGTAGACTGCATCCTAATCTCTTCAGCGGCACATTAATACCAAACACTGGATGAGGCTGAATGGTTGCATGCTGCCTGTGTTTTGCAGCTAAATTTAGCCTGGCTGCTTGGTGATTAGATGGGCTTTGGAGGGGCCTTTGAGGGTCCTTCCAAAGGCTTCCATGGTTTGTCCCAATCTCTTAGAAATGGCAGGCATCGCCAGCAGGGAGAGCTAAGAACGGAGACCCAATGAAACGATCTTGGGCAAAAGAAAAATGATCAGACACAGGTTTTAGTGCCGACACCTTCGTTTTGGCCCATTCAACCATTTTGATCCCAAACCTGGCTTAATTATAGAACGTTAAGTTATACAATCGTCATTCATTGAAACTACGTTAAAAAAGAGCTGTTGTTGCATTGTTAAAGTCTTGTCCTTGTAGTTCGAAAGGCTTCTTTTTCTATGTTGGCAGACACTTAGTCTCAGTCTTTTTCAAAATCCGCTACTCCTTTCTGTTGTAGATTTTTACTCATCCTACAAACAGAACACATTGAACAAATTAAATTGCTATCTCGTGGAAATCTCTTTAGAAGTTCTAATGCAACTGCCTTCCAGACCTGTTAGCAATGAATTAGGTTAGCTGTTCCTTTACTGGGGTGTTGTAGTTTGGACTGTCTCTGACACGAACGGTGAACTGTTTATTGATAATGATCAGCCTTGTTATGAGAGAAAATAAACTTGAGAAATGTTGGGTGAGATTATGAATTCATCATGTTCATTTTTTTGGTCACGTTTTATCTATAAAGAGATAAGTTCTTCTGAGACCAAGTCTCTTCTTCAGAGTAGCTCTGTGAAGCTAAACAATAAACCTAAATCACGCCTGAAAGAAATAGATAAACGTTGCTTACAAATACAAAATGGATGAATACAATTAATCGTAACATTTGATAAAAAACGTAGATACAAGTTTTCATCGACTGTCTGTTTTCTAGTGCTTTATTTGATACATTAATTTGAAAAGCGAGAGTCTAGCCTGGCTGATGCCAACCTTCAGCAAAAGTTAGATTCATCATTTATTGCCAACAGATGTTGAATCGGCAACAGGGGAGCTTTTTTCTGAAACAGAAAGCTTATCAATAAACCAACAAAAGTCACTTTTTATAACCAATTCCTCTTCTTTATGATCCGGCTCTGTCTAGACCTACGTCTAAAGTTTTGGAGGAAGAGTGTTGGGGTTTTGTATGTTTGTGCCCCAGTGTCTTTACACTTTTTACTCCTGGTGTAGTTGATAACATAGCCTAGGAGGGACAAAGAGCCATATGTTGCTTAAAGTGGCACTTTTTTAGTTTTTTACAACAGATTTTTCCGCTGTATCCTTTTCCGTTAACAACAAAGGCCTCCTTTTTTCTCCTCTAATTTCTCAAATTTTTCTTTTCCTTTTTTTTTCGCCAGGTTGTTCAGCGTCGCCTGCTTTCTCTCGCTTCCTGTGACAAAGGTGCCTCCCGTGGTTTGCATTATTACAGCCACTGAGAGCACGCGTAGTAGTCATGAGTCATGTTCCTGGCGTTAACCACGCCGCCGTTAATTCACCACAGGTCCCACAGGTGTCGGAGGTTCGGCCACGACAGCCGTTGTTTGTGTCCGATTTAATAGGAGTATTTGGAGAGTTTCCCGACTGATCTGATGGGGTGGCGTCCGCCAAACGGGGGAACAGCTCTGTCGGTTTCAAATCCATTATTGCTGGCCATGCTGCAGTGTCAAGTAGTTCATTGAGGCACTAGTAAAGATTAGGGTAGAATCCACAATCAACTTTATGCTATGTTTCTTTTTAGATTCAACTAATTGGCCACCTGACACAAGGTTAAATTATTTGGGCTTTCGTTACAGGTTGAACAAAGGTTGAAATCTAAATTGAAGTAAAAAAAATAAAATAAAAAATAGAATTACAAATGTCTCATTTTTGATTCTAGAATTCTCTTCCTTCAGTTTTGTTTTGATACGGGACTAATGATGCTAGTTAAAATGGATGGTGTGCGGTTGTCCTGGCTGGTTTGTTGTATTGATCACAGAACCTTGGCCTTCTTTGTTGACTCCGTATTTAGGAGCTGTCGGCTTGGACGGGCTGCTTGACAGGGCTTACCGCAGTCTGCCTGTCCCTGCAACGCAGAGATAAAGCCTTAGCCTCGGCACACACACACACACACACACATGCACACGCACATGCGCACATACGCACACACGCAGACACGCCACATGTCCTACTGTACCAAACGCAACAGTGACCCTAGAGGGGTTGGTGTCACCTGGAACAGGGAAACGATTGTCACAAACACACACTGACAGCTTTTTTTTTCTTTCTCCTTCCTGACGTCCGTATTTTCTCTGATCCTCACAGCACCGGAGACAAATCGATCCACGGGGGCTGTGGTGTGTGTCACGCTGACCCCCGTTACTGTCCCTCTAGCCCGTTGTCAACGCGCCGAAACGTCATTCATGCCGAAGTGTTTTCAGGATTTTGAGAGACGGGCAATCGACCTTATTCTTTCAGGTTGGATCTACCTAGCTAGTTGGTTCTGTGATTCAAGTCGCACGTCGTTGATTGGTCTTGTCGTATGGCCGCCATAGAAGTAACAACGTCAAACCATAGAAGTAACAACGTCAAACCATAGAAGTAACAACGTCAAAACCATAGAAGTAACAACGTCAAACCATAGAAGTAACAACGTCAAAACCATAGAAGTAACAAAGTCAAACCATAGAAGTAACAACGTCAAAACCATAGAAGTAACAACGTCAAACCATAGAAGGAACAACGTCAAACCATAGAAGTAACAACATCAAACCATAGAAGTAACAATGTCAAACCATAGAAGTAATAACGTCAAACCATAGAAGTAACAACGTCAAACCCTTGAGCGTAGATGTGATCAGAGAGGGATGTCCGTGTACGTCGAATGGCTTTGTAGGGTATGAACGGTCATCCGAACAAACAGGAGTTTGGGGGATGCTGGTGTTATTTTTAATGGAGCGCCTGTCAGTATCTCTCTTTAACATGTTTGAGAGAAAGGTTCAAAGGCAGGGAGGGATAGTGTTTCAGATCCCGGCGCAAAAAGGTTCTGTCCAGCACGCTGTGAGGAACTACACAACACAGACGGGCTCCCAGCTCGACATACTGCTAGGCTGCAGTCCCCAGCTGCCTAACACATCCTAATCCGGCCTTTCCCTATCGGCTAAATTCTAGAAAAGGCTTGCTTTATCCCGCCCTCTTGATCAATATATCTTAAAACAGCCAGCTCACTCTTTCTTTCTTTTTCTCTCTTTCTCTCTCTCTCTCTCTCTCTCTCTCTCTCTCTCTCTCTCTCTCTCTCACTCTCTCTCTTTCTCTCTCCCTCTCTCTTGCTCTCTCTTTGTTTGTTTCTTCCTCCCCTCTCTCTCCCTTGCTCCCTCCTTTTCTGTCTTTCTTGCTATCCCTCTCCCTCACTCTCAGACAGCCCCCCCCCCCCCCTCTCTCTCTCTCTCTTTTCTTTTACTCTTTGTATTCTCTTTCTCTGTCACTTTCTGTCTTTCTCTGACACACTTAAGCAGACTTTATAAAGTGGTGCAAATCTCTGGAAGCAGGACTCAGTAATGAAGACGTCATGAATCTCTAGTTTTTGCTTTTGGAACACGTTCTGCACATGGATTAACTAGATCCTCTCCCCTTTTAACAAAATGGCTGAGACTGTTAGATTGAATGCCTGTTCATCTCCATCATAAACATATGTAGTTATGAATTGCCTCTTATGTGGGTGTGCCACCAAGTTAAATGGATCAAGACTGTGGTATGCTGAACAAGTTTATTGAATATAAGGGAGCTTAAAAAAAAAGTATTAACAAGGCAAAAAGCGCTGGAGCGCTGAT
The DNA here is from genome assembly GCA_017639675.1 of Aplochiton taeniatus. Classification (NCBI taxonomy): domain Eukaryota; kingdom Metazoa; phylum Chordata; class Actinopteri; order Galaxiiformes; family Galaxiidae; genus Aplochiton; species Aplochiton taeniatus. Next base: position 18,084,156 of record CM030177.1, read on the forward strand.
TATCTCTGATTTCAAGCTCCCCTTATGCTTATCATATTATAAACCCCAGAACCTCAATTGAATATATATATATATATATATATATATATATATATATATATATATATATATATATATAAATAAGAGAAATATATGAGATATATGTATATTTGGGGAAGCCAGCTCAGTCCTGTGGCTGTTGTATGATGGGATCATGACTCTGCCTGTCCACCATCACCTCACTCCTGTTGTCCCAAGCTGTAGTAGCTTGTGTGCAGAAACAATGATGTGATGGACAATAGTTAGGCGCTGCTCTACATCATGGATTAGAGAGCAAAGTGGTTGTATATTATACTATATATAATATAATATATATTACATATTTGTCTTACTTATATTTTTTATCACGTTTATATAGTTAGTATTTTGATGCTTTATTTGTATTATAATATTATATCTGTATCTGCAGAGCTATCTTAGTCATTGTCTTTCCGTTATTTCCACAAACGTTAACAAATTAGGGGAAATGTCCTCTACACCCGTTGCCCGGCAACTTTTGGGGGGGCATTTGCAGTCCCGACACTTGGTCGGTGATCAAGAGTTTTGGTATTCTGTCCGTGGAATGGAGGTAGATCCGTCAGGTCATGTCTGACAGGGTGCTATCGATCCGGCCATGCTGTTATCCCCCGTGTTTGAGGCAAACCAAAAAGGCCTGGCTCCCACCCCTCTCGACGTGTCCAAATCTTATCTCCCCCGCCGACGGTTGGCATAAGGGATGCGATCAAGTTGTAAGCCCGGTTTCAGTCCAACCGAGGGGATGGGTGTGTATCTGACTCTACCAATCTATAAATCTTCAGTGTAGGAGATCTGGCAAGCCAAACTCCCTTTGGGGCACGCTGCTACAAAAGCTTAATCCTTATAGCACCCATAGACAAGCACACACACACACGCACACGCATGCACGCACACACACACACACACACACACACACAGACAGACAGACAGACACAGACATACACACACACGCAGACAGACATACACACACACACACACACACACAAACACTCAGATTAGTAATGTTCCAGACAGCAGCTAAAGGGGTGTGGCTGCTTGTCAGTAGGAGGTCATTGCATGCGTTCCACACATGACGAATTGAGGAGTAACAAAGGAGAAAGTTAGGGAAGGAACTTTCTGAATTATAGAGGCCATTCTCAACCTCCCCGTAGACCTGTCTATGTCTTTGTAAACTGTCTATGTCTTTGTAAACTGTCTATGTCTTTGTAAACTGTCTGTCTTTGTAGACTGTCTATGTCTTTGTAAACTGTCTGTCTTTGTAAACTGTCTATGTAAACTGTCTATGTCTTTGTAGACTGTCTATGTCTTTGTAAACTGTCTATGTCTTTGTAAACTGTCTATGTCTTTGTAGACTGTCTATGTCTTTGTAAACTGTCTATGTATTTGTAAACTGTCTATGTAGACCGTCTATGTTTTTGTAAACTGTCTATGTCTTTGTAGACTGTCTATGTAAACTGTCTGTCTTTGTAGACTGTCTATGTAAACTGTCTATGTCTTTGTAGACCGTCTATGTCTTTGTAAACTGTCTATGTCTTTGTAAACTATGTCTTTGTAACCTGTCTATGTCTTTTTAAACTGTCTATGTCTTTGTAAACTGTCTATGTCTTTGTAGACTGTCTATGTCTTTGTAAACTGTATATGTCTTTGTAAACTGTCTATGTCTATGTCTTTGTAAACTGTCTATGTCTTTGTAAACTGATTATATTGGAATCATAACAGACGTAGTATCTACGAGTCTGACGCGCGTGTCACAAGCCGGAGGGTTGCCTAGCAGTGACTGCGCCTATCAGATGGCTTTTTAATATGACGGCGTATTTGGACATACCCACACCATCACAGGCACTAGAGTCTACTACTAGACTAGACACTGATGGTGTTTGAGCGTGTGATACAAGCCTCCAGCTTTAGGTTAGGTGTGTTCGCTATGTAACCTTGTGGGGGGTTAGAGTGTATTATAGGCAGCGCTCTCTCGGCTCTGCATGCTAAAGTAACAGTTCACTATTCTGAATTGGAAACCTATGGGGTTTAGCTTGGTGCGAGGTTTCTCTGAATTTGAAGTAATTGACGCTAAGTTAACCCCCATAGGTTTCCAGTCAAAAGAGTTTGCTACATTGTAGCTAAACGTGAAAATGTAATAACTGAAAAGCAGTCTGGGTGTAAAAACAATTTTGACGATTCGGGACAACTCTGGGAGACGTGGAAATGTCAAAATGAAAATCCAAAATATTTAACTATTCCTTTATGCTGTGTGCCATTCAATGTTAATGTCACACAGGCGAGTGAGTTCTCAAAATAGAAGGTCCTCTATCGACAAGATAAGTAGTGAAGAGACTGTGCGGCTCTACAGACTGAACCTATCGCCTACTGTAGACTCCACAATTATATGTTGCTATCTTAATGGTAAAAGTCAAACTTACTGCTATAATTACACATTGCTCATGGCACATACACACACACACACCATCTTTTTGCTAGGACAGGTAATTTAAACCCGATAAAAGGCCTGAGGGGACATTTCCTATGAGTCCACACAAACTATCCTGTCACCCTACCGTTCCCTACAGGGCTTTTTCATTTCCACATTGCCACACTTTTCTTTCAATATGGCCTTTTGGTTTCTGGGCATTGCACAATCACTTACAACCCCCCATTTATTGTTTCCAGTTTATATTAGATCAGGCCCATTCAGTAGGGCAAGCTATTGGATTATGATTGGGTTTCATCTGATACCCAGCCATCCCTGGGTTACCTGGAAGATTAGCCGGTTGGTCTTGTCTCCTAGTAGCTGCTTGGACAAGCATGGTGTGCACTGTACACAGCCTGGCGCCAATAGCCTCACACTTATGAATGTAAATTGCGAACTCATGCATACACATACAACAGTGCACGTGGAGTCAAATGTTCTTGCTTCTCACATGACAAAACGCACGCCTCTGACTGGAAGTATTCAATCCAGACGACCACACATCAACATGAACCAACCAGGGCACCTCTCTTTTTGACTCTTTTCACTGGGAAATCCTTATTCACGGTTTGCTTTTCTTCAATTTCTCTGCGGCTCAAATGCAGAGACATGGGTGCCAAGACCCACTGAGAGACAGGTGCATCAAAGAGAGAGAGAGGGAAAGGGAGAGAGAGAGGGAGGGAGGGAGGGAGGGAGGGAGGGAGGGAGGGAGGGAGGGAGGGAGGGAGGGAGGGAGGGGGAGAGAGAGAGAGAAATTGGTAGATGGCTTTTTGATTCTGTAAGCAACCTACAGCGCTAATAGTCCAAACATGTTATTCTTTAAATCCAATCTCTTAATATGAATAATATTGTTAATTAAACAGTATTAGTATAATCTTAATATTATTTAGATATTGCTGAGCTAAGCGGGTGCCCTCTTCATAAGAGGTGTTTAATGATGAAGCTCAGTGGATTTCTTTGTTGTCTTATGAGAGTAAGGTTATTGATGCATTGATATGAATTGGCCTGGGATTACGGATTTAAACTGTTTGGGTGTGTGTGTGTGTGTGTGTGTGTGTGTGTGTGTGTGTGTGTTTGTGTCTGAGGAGGGGTAATGTCCTATCCTGTCTCTAACTCACTTTAAATGCCCTCCACTGGTCTACTGGGGGGTTGGAAGGAAGAAAAAAAAAATCATTACTTTAATATCCAGGATGGATTCTCCCCTACTCCCATCCAGCTGAAGATGACATTGAATGTTAATACTTTGTAAAGTGCTTTTGCAAAAAAATAAAAATAAAGATGGTGTCCTTGTCCTTGTAATTTCACACGTAATGCCGTCTCCCATATCACACATTTTACATGCACGTTCTACATGGTACACACACACACACACACACACACACACACACACACACAAGGACGCATTACATGGGTTTGGCTCTTAATTAGCGAAACCGTTTAGAGAAGAAATGACTTTGTCAGAAGGTAATTTGTCACCCTCCCCTGGCTGATGCTATCATGCAGTATTCTGCCTCCACACTGTGTATCAGCAGAACCAGACCAAAGGGCCTGCGTCTACATTTAGCTCTGTGCAAGTGTATCCCCTTGGAAACTGTCTGAGCTAGGGAGGTTTAAAACCCCTTGCAACTAGAAATAGTGGCAATAGGGGGAAAAAATCTGTTTTTTGTCTACTAATGATCCTACTTTCCCCCATGTTCATTTCTGTTCAAGTGTCTCTGTGCATGTCATGGTGCCCTTGACCGCCTCCTAACAGACTAGTTCTGCTGACTTCCCTCCTCTCATTGGTCTCTGTGTTATCAGACCGTAGCACACCTGTTCAAAGTGCAGCCTAGAACCCCCTTTAGCAGTACTTTAACTCCCAACATCTCTTTCTTCTCAGCTAAACTGCTGAGGAAGCCCCTCTCTCGCCAAAGCTACAGTGCCTACAGTAAATGTCTATAGGAAATGTAGTTGTTTTTTTCTTCATTTTGCTGTCAATGTCAGTTCCTACACACACACACACACACACACACACACACACACACACACACAAACACACACACGCATGTGTACTGTATATATAGTTTGCTTGGCCAGCAACCTTTAGCTGCTGTTTAGCTTACAGTGCTAACATAATCAGCCACCTGCTAATGTGAACTCGCCTACCTGTTGCAGTAGAATGAGTCCACTGCTCCCTGCATATTTGAATGTGCTAATAAATCGGTTCTTATAGCACACACGAGCTCTGTACCTTCCTCTCAGCGTCAAAAATGTATTTACATTGATGCTTGTGGTCTCTCCTTTGTTTTTCTTTATCTGGTCAATGATGACATTTGTTTTGGGAATTCCAGAGCTAGCGCATTTTGAGTGGCATGTGTAATGGAAATGATGGCTACGAACAGACATTCACTAGCCTTCAGCGTCTCAGAGAGGCGCATGGTATCTCTTTGGTGCTCTGGCCTTCACTCAAACCTTACTTTACATCTGAACAACAGCTAAGACTTGAACATCCGCTAGGATACCCAAATTTGGCCCTTACACTTCTTCATTTACAATGCGGGGCTGCTTCGCTGTCTGCCCACTCAATGAGAGGGTAGCTTCGTGACCACGTTTCAAAGTCTTGCCAGGCATGGGCCTTTCTGGCCTTTTGGAGAACTCGATCTATATCCCTCAAAATGAAAAATAAACGTGTACTGTCAAGGACTGGTGAGTCAGACTCGAGTAATCAGAGTCTACCCCCTTAATGAGAGATTGTTTAATATTCTAAATCTCTCTCTCTCCACTGTGATAATCAGTTATGGAGACGGCGGTGATTTGGGGTGCGAAATGCCGTATCCAATAGACCCAAATGAGTGGGATGCCAAAGATGAATTGATGAAAATGAGGTCTTGTGAAAAGGTCAGGTGCTGAAATGTTTTATATGATTGTGTAATTATGCCATGCCAGAGACAGGCCACTTACTCCTCAATAAAATCAGGAAGGTGTGACTTGAAAACTGTGTAGAGGAAAATCCACCTCATTGTTTTGGGCATTTCTTTTTAAATGATAATGCATTATCTTTGTTTCCTTTCTGTCTTTCATGTGGCTGTGAAACTTGAATTAGGACAGAATAGTGCATTGCTGTGGCTACTGTTAAATACTGTGGCACCAGTGTTTATTGAATGAATCTGGCAATTCATTCTGATTTAGTAAGTTACGTCTGATTCCTTTCCATTCCTCTGCTAGTAAACCATAAACTGGGGAATCCACAAAATGAAATGTGCGGCTCACACGATTCCATCAATCTTCCTGATTGACAAGACTAGCAGAATTAAGGTGGAAGTTGGGAGAGATGGGGAAGCAATTTCATCCCACAGTGTACATCAACAGTACATGCGCTGAAATGAGCTCGGCCACTTAAACAGGCTTCCTCATTGATATGGAAGTGTGTGATTGGTGTGTTGTTTGATTGGTAGAGTGTGTGTATAGAATCATGGTGTGTCGCCTGCAGTGCGCACAGACTCGGAGGCTTCTTTCACTGTACTAAGCTTTCAAATACTCTCACTTGACCCAAAAGAACTATTGTTTATGAAATACATATTTTATAATAAGTCGGTTATCCCTGTTATACCAATACACATATACCTCGTAAAAAGACTCAATCAAATTTAAAAATAAACTATGGCATGAAATGTTTCTAGGCGTGATTTGGATTTCTATTTTGCCAGTTGAAATGAAACTGCGGGCAGAATGTAATATGCAATGCAAATAAATAAATGAATGAATAAAGTAAATCCCCTTTGCTCTGTTGGGTTTAAGGAACCAGAACTCTTCTGCTGGGTGAGCCGCTCCCTTGGCTGTGCCGCAGTGTTCCCTGGAATCTCGAGGACTGCCGGTTTTCTTTCAAAACAGCGCCTGTGCCGTTAAGCTGGCCAATTTGAATATGTCAACACTAATAAAGCCTACAAGAATACAGTGTCCCCATCTTAATTACCAAGACAACATCCGCCTCTTGTCGCGGCTTGTTTGCTGTGCAGCACAGGTGGTACAGCGTACTGGCTCTTTCTGTCAGGGTGCGGAATGGGTTCTTGCTTTTGATAATGCCACCGACCCCGAGAGTGAACAATAGAATTCTGGGTCAGGTATAATCGCGTGTCCCCCGCCGACCCACGCCCGCTGTGCCTCGGCGCCCGCTCATATCTAAGCATGGCCTTTCTCTCGCGGAGCCTTTTATGCTTTGACGTTTATGATTTGGTTTCCTTCTGGCGAGTCCATCTGGACCGCTAAGAGTTCGCCGCCACCAGCAGCCACAAGTGAGGCCTCTTTTTTTTTTTTTTTTTTGATTTTTTTTTTTTTGTGTCGATCACCATGGAGATGACCAGTTTTTTTGGGGGGGGTTTGTACCATACAGAACGCTAGGAATAATGGGAACGTGATTATGATAATACGATAACGCGGTGTGTTGTGTTTGTGAGGGTCACTGAGGACTCATCCAGTGGCTTAGGTGAATGGGCTTAGGCCCATTAACATGGTAACCTGCGTTAATTAAGTTTCTACAGTAAACAAAGCAGATGAATAGGAATTGGGTGCCTCCCCCCGGATGTTTAAACAAAGGTACTCCTCTGCTAAAAATCTCATCAAATACTTTTGTACATGTTGGAATGAGAATTTACCGAGATAGAGGACAGATCTATTATCCATGGGGAGAATCTTGTTTGCTCTGGAGGACTGTGGATAATGTGCACACTCTCTAGCTTTCAATGTGTCCCACTCTCCCTCCCTCCCTCCTTCTCTGCCTCCATCCCTCTCTGCCTTTCCCTCTCTGTCTTTCTCTCCGCCACTGAAGCAACACTGAAAACCTCTTCAATTTGTTCCATTATGCCCTAACAAAGAAAGAACGGGAGGAAGCAAGACCCCTCTAGGCCGCTAATGCACCAAGGTAGAGCCTACTAATATACACAAGAGTGAACAAAAAAACGATATACACAGTGGCAGAGCATTGATCTAGCACTTTAAATCAATTCCGAAGTGATTTTCAAGGTTTGCATTGAAACGGGAATCTGGTGTTTAAATTCAAAGTGCTTGACACAGCCTGTGCTTTGTGCAGCCAAATTCAAGTGTGCTTCAATTGCTATAGGCTGGTAAAGTTGTCCTCCATGTTTTGTGTTTGTTTTATTGCATATACGGTTTGAATTGTACCTGCTGAAAGAGACTACATCTGTTTTGCGGCCTTTGTCCATACATTTGCCCTGTTTAAAAGGCACGTAATGAAAATGTTACTCTTTATTGTCTCCTGTGGTAATAGCCAGCTTTCTAATTGCGGCAGTGGGATTTATTTCTGGTGTTGCGCGAATTGAGTTATTGGCTATCTGCAAAAAATGTCTGTCAGCAAGCCTGTAAAGCAAACGTACTACGACTACTATTTACTGCAATGCTTGTTTGAGGTGTTGGAAAAGGTTTTATTTAAAAAGAAATACGTACAGTGCAGAGTGAGACCACTGACACCCACTATTTACCTACTGGTCATGGCACAATTATGTGATATTATACAACACTTCTTCATATTGCTTCACATTTAACCTTTACTAGGTGAAGATAGAGGCAATGACTCAACATGAGTTAAATCACAGGAGGGCTGTGTTAATCCTACAACATAAAGGCCATGTAACGCTGCTCACTCGCCCAGTCTTGCCAAATTCCCCATTGACATTACGGTGTCTGCATTTATGTTGCAAGAGAATTCAAAGTGTTTGTCTTTACATCAGGAGGAATGTTCATATTTCTTGTTACACGAATTAAGTGGGGATATCAAAAGATGCTAGTGGTGATTAAAACCTTACATTAGTGTTAATATTGTAAACCATGTTTTGGTCATGTTTGGTATGTTTGTTTTTATGAAGACACAAGAGTCATAGGCTGAGGGAAGCCCCTTCCTCTTACATCTGGAGAATCCATACAAGCAATAATGAATTCATTGCCGGTGCCCTGTGCCTCTCCACACCCACGTTCCCTATTGAGGAACAGCAAGGGATATGTTCGGTTTCTAGCATGAAAAAATAATAAAACATGGCATAATGGATTAGATACATGCAATGTGCTACTAGGCAATCAATGGGCAGAAAATTGTATACAGTGGAGGTGTTGAAGGAAAAACAATTTTCGGAGGCGATTTTCCGAAGGAGGGGGGCCTGGTAGTGAGGGGGCTGGGGCCCTCACTGATTGCCGACCTTCTCATAAATGTATTAGAGATTGGAGTCACGGCTTGGCCACCAATCTTGGTAATCGAAAACAAACATGGTTTAATCCCTCAGGTGTCCCTTGATGCCTTTTTTTTGTAGCAACGGTCGCTATTGTCTAGTGCTTATGCACACACACACACACACACACACAGACTTACACATACTAGCACACAAACACTTCTGCAGCCTTGATGGTCTGACATGGCTGAGTGTTTATTGAATTAACGTACCCTCCCGTTACCTAAAGGAATTCCCCCAAATCCATGCTAGGTATCACACTCCCCTATACACACACCCCAGCCGAACCCCCAAAATAAAGAATCCGAGTGCTTTGTATGGGAAGGGACACTATCAGTCAACTGCTGGTTGAATGATTGGTAATGCTGCATGTGTGGTAAAATGCTTGGTGGAGATTATACTCCATATGAACCCCTATTGAATTATTTTCAATGAGATATTCTGACAAAGGCGTGGCTATATGGTTTGTTTGTTGATAATTTGGTGTAACCCCTGGCCTGTTATCCAAGGTGTAACAGAAAAAATTGTCCTTGTTTACAGACTTTGATATGTTGAAATATTTTCTGATCTTCCTTTCTTTCTCCCTTTTGTTCAGCTACACTGGGCACCCTGGACTTCAGCCTGCTTTATGACCAGGAAAACAACGCTCTGCACTGCACCATTAACAAAGCAAAGGTAAGACCCTGCTGTGGAGAAAATCCTGCCTTATTATAATACTGAATGTTTGAACAAGGTATGAGGCTAGTTTTGGAGAGTCATGCCTATCCTAATACTGAAATGTTTCCCATGTGTTACAGCACAGCATGAGTTCCCCCTGACAAATTACAGGTTGCCTTTAGCAACCCTGCCAAAAAAAACTTGGTGTCTCATGTCAATAAGCAATTGTTACAAAACTTACAAGTGGCAACACACTGTGAAATGTTCAGGGAGGTTACTGCAATTAAGGATTTTTGGCAGTCAAATGAAAAACAAAGTCAGTTTGCTTGTGCCACGTAGCACCATTAAGGACGTTTTAACACTCTGTGTTGACAAGTTGATGTGCTCATTTTCAGCCCTCCCTCAGACACACACACACACACACACACACACACACACACACACACACACACACGAAGAGTCACTATGTGAGTCTGTGCTGCTGTCTCCGGAAAACCTCTCCAAATGTCTTTCCTGCAGTGAGCCTAGGGTCTGTTTTCTTACTGTCGAGATTAGCTGGAGTCGTTCATGTGGCATTAGACTAACGGTCCACGGCCCTGAGTGAGGTCGCTGGTGTTGTTTACGTGCTGTGCAGAGGGACTCCGTAGCAGAGGCTGACAGTAGTGTTCTCTGCTTGGCCAATTGGGGGAATGAAGGGTATTTCCCCTGACAACAAGCTGCTGGTAGCATCTGCTGCTGTCCACTGTGCTCAGGATCCAGCCCTCCCTTTGGAGAGAGACCACTGCACTGCACATTTGCCACATACCCTTTGGTGTGTGTGTGTGTGTGTGTGTGTGTGTGTGTGTGTGTGTGTGTGTGTGTGTGTGTGTGTGTGTGTGTGTGTGTGTGTGTGTGTGCGTGCGAGCAAGAGTGTGTGTGCATGTGTGTGTGTGTGTGTACATTAATAAAGTATGTATAAATGCACACACCCTCACAAGCATGTAAATGCAATTGTGTCCAATCCCCAAAGCATTCAATATGTAAACGCTACAAACAAACATATTTGCTCACCCAAACATAATGTGCTTTAAAGACATTGGGGTTCACCATACGGCTCAGTTTGGTGTGGCATTCTCCGATTATATCAAACTTTCCATTAGTTTCACACAGGGTCTTGAAAAAGTCAGCTCTTGCAAGAGCTGATATATTTTATTCCCATGAAGGATGGTCATCTTTTTTAAATGAATAAGGTCAGAAATACTGGAAAAAGTAGCTGAGATCGGTATTGGTATTGGTATTTTTGTTCTCTATCTACTCAAAGTTGAAGTAGCCAATTCCACTTTATTTTTCCACCTCTCCTGTAATTGTCTTATTCAGGACAAGTAGGCGCAATTTACCCAGGCAGACCCAGAATATCGATTCACTGCTTGGCAAAGTGCCCGAAGGGGAGTGCCCTAAAACCAGACACTATACCCTGGTATTTCCCCATCTCTGCTTAAGGCTCCTCTCTCTTGGAGAGTTGCCATCAACCCAAAACCCTCTTATTCTTCTGTACATTCTCAGCCATCTTGACGAACAAACGACTGTGCACAGCTAGAAGGCATCACTCATAGTGTACATACATGTCTGGGAAACAAGTGCTGCCACGTATGCGATGCAGAGATCACGAGGCACCCTGGGTGTGATAGCGGTAGAGCGGTCAGTCACTCAGTCACTCAGTCGGTCAGCCGGTCAGTCAGTCAGCCAGCCAGCCAGCCAGCCAGTCAGTCACTCAGTCAGCTAGTCAGCCAGCCAGCCAGCCAGCCTGCCAGTCAGCCAGCCAACCAGCCAGTCAGTCACCCAGCCAGCCAGTCTGTATCAAGTCCTGGCAGCAGACCAGTGAACAGTCTGAAACAAGCCACTGGTGGGTGGGTCTTCTTGGTTCCCTTTCAAAGCCTCGGAGCTTAGCCTGGGCTACCATCATAGGCCCTCCCCCCTCTCTGGAGGACAGGTCGTAAAGGGGAGAGGATGCCTGGCGCAGAACGGAGGCTCCAGCGGTGATTTGTGAGGTCATCATCATAGCACGGTTTGCCACAGACAGGATTTCCAGGGATTTTATGAAGATGGAAGATCAGGGATTCCCACAGTGGGTGGGACCGGGGGTTGTCTTCCATTAGCATAACTGAAGCAAGGAGAGTTATAGGGTTTGGTATCACTTCCATTGAGTTTCTGTCCTTTTTAAAGGATTAAGTCCTGTTGTTGTGACCATTTAAAACCCTGGATTATAACCTATTTAGGAAAGGAGTAAAGCTATGGTGCTTTGGGGAGTGTATTAAGTTATCTTAACCAATATAAAATAGTATGACGTCAACGATTTCTGTTGATTTCGTGTAAAAAGAAATGCTGTTGCTAAAATTTATTTGAGTTTGTGCATTGATTTGAACTGAAAATCATGAACTACATTTTTTTGTGTGTATCGGTATGTGTAACTGATTCCTAATTTCAAACAATCTCTGCACCACTATTTTGCTAGTGAATTCATACCCCCACCCTACTTTTGACAACTAGATTCAAAAGTCTCTAGAACACAGAGTCAATATTTTTATAGCATATTTGATGTGTGAATGTCTAATGAATCTATTTGTGGAGAAAAAATATGAACCTCTAAAAAGAAAGTGATTATATCATTCAGCAGAAGACCCATGCAACAGTCAGCCCAGCAGCGAGACTTACTATTAAATCCTAGGTAAAGCTTTTAGCACTCAAATGATTTCTTAACAGTCTCTCGAGTAGCTCACTGACACTTTCATAAAAGCTACATTTAAACTTCGCCCATCATGTGGACTGAAGTGATGAAAACCCATCCACTTTTACTTAAAAATATATATTTTGTGATCAAAATGAAAGCCCCTACACAACTTTATTTGCATTTAAGTTGTTCTAGTGCTTGACACTTGCTGGTACGCAAGTGTTCCGCACTTATCAATGCCGGCGGGGAGGTGTATCTGACACTAAAATGGCTGCTTTAGTAGGCAAAAACTCTGACAAGCTAAGCTGACCTCGGGGGGCCCAAAGCTCTGTCACGCTATCCAGATGGTTGGACACCATGGAGGAAGTGGGCAGCTGAAAGGGGGACAGACTGCGCCCTAAAAGTGTGTGGAAGAGAAATTGAGCCAGATTGAGCGTTTTATATTTGTGCAGAGCAGACGATCCGAGTTATGGACTTCATTCAGTGCCATACCACGGTTAAAGGAAAGGACCGTAACTCTCCCATATGCTTCGCCTTATACTCCTTCTTCAACGGACAGATTTAGACTAGTTTGGTGTTGCGTGGCCTTCCCCTCTTACTCAATTCTCGGCTGTTAATATGTTAACCGATCCACCACAAATTAGGGTTAAATGGGTAATTGAGAGCTGCATTATCTTGGTGTCCGTCTCCAAATTGGAAATGTTAGCATTTATTTATTTCATAACAGTCGACAATTAATATACATTACACATACATACATACATACATACATTACCACCAATCATGGACAGGCAAATTAAAGTGGTGTATACTTCACCGTCTGTATGAATAATAAAAGTAATAATAATCATTATGACTGTTACTCTGATGATGATTAGTATAGTTATTAATAGTATTGATGTTGTCTTCCTCATTGTCCTCTTATTTGTGTAGCACTCTACTAAGCAATGTCACAAGTGCTTTTAAAACAATAAATGAACTACTACTGAAATCAAAACGGTATTATAAAGTGTAAAAAAAACTAAAAACTACTGAAAGTTGTCAAAATGGAACAGCATTAGTAGATTTCGCTAGCTTTCAAAAAAGAACCCAGAGCAACGGAAAGCAGAGACAAATCAGTTTGACTGCCGCTGCCTCACCGTCTACCATGTCTCCTGGTTAACATATAGATTTGGTTTTCAGGCCATTTTGTTTCCAGGAAGAAGAAAAAAAGAAAAAAAGGCAGTAGCTCCTGGGACTGGGAGATAACTGGCTTTGTTTTGTTCCCAATGATGGAGTCCTTGAATTGATATTTCTCCGTTCGTCAGCCTGTCACTGTGTCTGCTTCACTGCTTCACGGCTTCAGTATTCTGTCGTTGATGTGAGAGGGATTTACAAAATAAAAGCCACGCTAGCCGGACTAAGGTTGTCAACTCATGGCAATTTAGCGACCCAAGACTCCACCCAATGCCTTATTTCTGTAGAGTTTTTTATTTTTTATTTCTGTAGAGTTACCCCCTCATTGCTTTCATGTTGGGTTTATCTGCGTAGACAGATAACTCCTGTCCTGTATCCTAACTGGTTGGAGCTCCTAACCACTCTTTTAACAGGACCCACATGCATGTAAATGATACACTCCATTTCCCAAGAGGCAGTGCTCTGTTCATATTTTATTTGAGCCTTAATCATGGTGGGAGGATGTTACCAATAATAGAAGGTACAGTTAACAGACGGAGACACTATACATTTTCTACGTTTTAGTTTTAATCGACAATATTTCTGTTTTCTATTAAGACATAGTATTAATGGAGCAACAGTGAATGTGTTGTTTATGTAACTTTCCTCATTCTATTCAGTGGCTCAATAAAAAAGGGCAGATCAAATTCAGTCATATTAAAAAAGGCATTATCCTGTCGCTTAGAGCATTAAGGTAAGCAAGTATTTGAAGTTTACAGTGAATGTCACAGCGCTAATAAAAGCCTTTTCCCCAGCTAGCCTTGAACCCCTTGCTGTGAGAAAGCCCAACACTGTCAAAGTCCCACATTTCTGATGGTATATACTCCCTAACGTTCTTCATGTTGCCATGGTGAAATATACCACGATGGAGACACTCTTGGTGCATTCAGAAGACACTGAATAATGCTGATGTTTGGAATGGACTAACACTGAGCCATTAACATCAAGATAACTGTGTGCTTTATTGGAAGAAGGTTACACATAAAACCATACCCATCTTGTGCAAACTGTAATCCTGGTTCAACAGGGCTTATTGTAGACATTGATGGTTACCCTCTTCTTAATGGCTAATATCACTGCATTCAGCTCTGCCATCTTCCCAGGCTTCTTAGCTCCACTTATTTAATTAAGCCGCCAAGGAAAATAGCTCACACGACTAAAATTTGTCAATTTGGGCCCCTTTGAATCCAACCCTAATTGATTTAGGAGGGTTTGCGTGCAGTGATTGGGGGGGTGGGGGGGGGCTGAGAGGACGCAGGGGGAGACAGAAATAGCTGCAGGACAACCAAAGAGTGAGCACAGCGTTCAGCCGTTGTACGGTGAATGAGTGGGCCTCTCGGGTGGATCCATCCGCTCACAGTCTTAACGGGAGAACAGCCTGGGGAGCCATGGTGACTCACCTGGGATTGATACCGTAGCTCTTGAGCCACTCACGCGCGCAAAACAAACACCCCTGCATGGAAACACACACACACACACACACACACACACAGTTTTATTTTGGCTCACTCCAACGCTGAGTACAAGGACCCCCCCTCCCCCTAGAACAAAACCATATGTTTTGCCTCTCTTGGATGACCCTTGGAGCTAAGAGGAAAGAGCAGGGTAGTTTAGTGAGCATTGCAAGGCAAACTGCCGCAGAACCGAGCTAAAGAAATGGATTTGGCACGTGGAGCCATTGGTGGGTTGTGACAGGTCACAATTGTAGGACGTGAATTCCAAAGGTAAAAGATCATGACAGCTATCATAAGTGATGGATGTGACAAGAATGCTATCTCTATTGGTGGTTTATGCAGGCCTTGTCGACATTGAATGAGGCTCTAGATCCAGTAATAGGGTATTAGGAAGCCATCAGGAAAAAGAGGGAGATGGCTTTCGCTCGAAAAAGGGGCATTACCGGGTATTACATGACCACAGAAATGGAACGCTCTTAATCTGGTTTCAGTGTTGTGGTGCAAACAAACAACTCTATGTTTAGTTCTGCTATTCAGTTGCATAACCGTTGCATTTAATTTCCCTAGTAACGGAGCTCTGCATTTCCAGTTCTTTAGATTTTTTTTTAATTTTTTTTTACTCCAAACTGATTGTTGGAGCTAATCACGTACTACTCATCGACAAGTTCTGAGCAAAAGGTTGCGGGGGTCCCCCCTTTTCATCCTGACGCGTTTTAAAATGCGAGATCGATATGCCGTTGACCTGTTGCCCCCTTTTTATAGACGAGCATGCTCAGGGTGCTTTTCATGCCCAGCCGTCCAATAGGGCTCCAGAAAGGTGCTTGTGCTGAATCAGCGGGGTGTCTATGCTCACCCTACCATCACTACGTTCCATCTGCTTCTGACATGACATGGTCCACTGTGTCAAAGTCAAGGCTGTGGGCACCATGAAGCGATCAGGTCTTTCAGTACGTGCACGCTTTCCTTTTAACAAAACACACAGTTTCCTCCTTAGTTAAATGTCTTTCTGACCACTTTATAAACACATTTTAAATGGAGATTTCCCACTCTCCAACACACGACCCCAATTAAATGATGTCATTTGTCTGGGGTTGAGGGAAGCCTCCCTCAGACACTCTCACAAACACTCGCACGCACCGCTAATCAAAGCTTTCATCACGTCTCCATTGCAAAGCCACCTGTCAGTGACCTTTGGGGGATTTTCAAAGGCGATACTGTTGGAAGGGTCATCCTCATTAGGCACCAATGGTGGCTGGGTCACCTCTCACAGAGAGGGGTTTCGCTTAACCATGTCACCAACACACCACATGGCTGTTGATGGAAAAGAAATACCTCTGAGGATTAAAGTAGCACCACACCCAACACACACACAAAAAAAAAAGTGAATTGTAGTATACATTTTTATTATTTTTGTCAGTCACCACTAACCCAAACTTCTCATCGTTTTTTTCTTTCTGTTGTTTTAATTATTAGATTGTATGTATTGCGATTTGTGTTAACTCGTATTGCTTTTTACACGGTTTATTTTATTTATTCTGTTTGCTATTTCTTTTGTCAGTTCGTTTCTGCCATTCTGCTTGTCATCATCTGTCCGAGTTCTGTTTTTCTTGTGGCCCATCTTCTGCTCTTTTGGGATAGTGTTTTATTTGGAGCAGTTATCCTCATTAATAAAGCATTACAATTTGCTAAACTTCTTGTGTTTAATTGAACCTTCAGGCAGAATATTAATTTGATAGCTTTTAATGAAAAGAGAATTCTTCTCATGATTTGTTTTGCCTTTGGTGCTGTTACGTTTTGTTTTTTTTACTGTGTCCAAAGTTTTTTATTTATTTATTTAGGTTTAAAACTATGTCAAAATATTGATTGAACGAACCATTGCAAGGCCAGTTTTATCTTTGGTTCGAGAAATACTAACCATTAGTTCATAGTGTTGAAAAACTTACCAGCAGCTTACATACAATATATAATTTCTTTATTTATATTGCTTTATTTTTTTAAATTGCAGGTTTAAAATGCATAAATGTAGCACTTGTAATTTGCCTGTCTGGCAAGTAGAGAGTAGCCTTCTGAACAATGTTTCATATTATTTCCCTGTCATCTCTTTCTTTAAGTTAACTTTGAACTGTTGTACGTTTAATCTTAATGTCACTTTGTTTTCTTTCTTTTCCACCCTCATTCTTGCTTGCACCCTCTTCTCTGCATGTTGCTGATTTCTGTTTATTGGGTGAACAGCTCCCAATTCCCAGATACAAGAAGGTAAGGTCGACTAAGGACAACAAAGCCAATGGACAACTCTAACCTATTCGCCCCAAATCAACCCCAAACCAACCCTTCGTCTAACCCTAACCTAATTTTGCCTTACCCAACCCCCACTAAACCTTAATAACCTCACCAACCCAAAGAAATTCAAGCCACTAACCCTTTACAAGTGTTTTGTGTGGTTCATTGCTCCCTGTCCTCTCTACGGGCTATATACTTGAATCAAATCAGTGAATCAACGGGTGGAGGTCGTTTTTATGTTCTGTGTGTGCTGCAGTAATGAAAATCATTCTTTAAAAAAACAATTTCCTAAAAGCCTTCATATTCATTGAAATGTACTAGGGCTTCCTCTCTTCATCCACCTGTAACGGTACGAGCGTGTAGCAAGTTGCCTCCAGCTAATTGCCTCCTTCAATGGGGCGTTCAGTTTGGAGGGAGGGTGGGGGGGTCAGCTCTCTCTTGGTTTGCTTTCTGACTTCTGTCCCTCCATTATTTGTCCAATAGTATTGCTGTTGGGGAACATTTTATTCAGACATTTATTTGACCAGAATATGTCCTTCCTTCGTATAGCATGAGTTATTTGGGACTTTTGACGCTCCTTTTGAAATCTACAGCCTTTCAATTTTTTATTGGATCAACTCAAAGTCATTGCATACATCATGCCTCAATTGTTTTTTTCCCCCCTATATTACAAAAGCATTTGTCAATCATTCCTTTTCTACAATCACATGCCGTATCTGATGTGGATTTTTTTTAGCGTTTATTCCGAATATGTTCAAATAACATAAAGCTGTATATAAAAACCAGGAAACCTCCTCGCCCACCCAACACTTTTCAAAAAGAAGACTCCGACCTGCTAAAAGCCAGCAACACTTTCTTAGTCCTTATAACCCCTTCCAGTTAAAAAGGGAAGGGATGAAGAAGGGGTTTGATGTCGAGCATGCTTAGGGCGTTTGATGGTTGCAGGGAGTGCCAAGCCCAGGGATCTAAGCACGTTCCCGAGGCATTTCAGACAAAGACGGCTTTGAGCGCGGGAGAGAGGAAATTGGTATGAACGAGTGTGCGTGAAGCACTGGGTGTGTGGCCTCACACGGATGCATGGCCGCTCGTTTGTCTGTCTTTCTACTAGTGGTCATTTCTTCCCCTCAGTAATTATGATCAACTGGCTATTCTTTAGACGCTGTGGCAATCGGGACCGTCATGCAGTCATCTGTTCATCCCCTGCCAATCCCCAGAGATTATAGCTCGGGAAAGATAACCATAGCGATTCCGGAGATGGAAATTCTCCCCGACCTTTAATTCCCCCATCTGTGCCGTTTCAGCTCCGTTTTCAGTAATAAAGTTATGTAACTGGTGCGCGCGCCATGTGGCAGGGTAGCAAGGGGAAAGATAACACGTCACCTTTTTAAGTAGGCGAGTAGACCAAACTTAAAAGTAGCCACCAGGCGACCAACGTCAACAGAAATTGATCGTGAGAAAAATGAAAGGACATAATTTCCGAGTCAAACCCCTGCTCCATCCCATCAACGGAATAGATACAACACAACAGAGGCCTCTCTCAAAGTGGTTTCTGATCGTCTCTCCGCCCCTGTGTCCGTGGCCTGCTCGTTGCAGTTCAAGAGAAGAAATAAGAACAAAACAGGGTGAAAATAGGATGTCGAGTTGGCCAAAACCGCTGAAGTGCAGAGCAGCAGTGAGTTAGGAACGGCACTGTGTGTCTGCCTGCCTCTTTCAGTGGGGCTCCTCTGTCAGCTTACCCAGCGCATGAACAAATGGTGTGGGTGTCTCACTGTGGCATCAGTTTTCCAGGGGTTTTCTACGCTTTGATACGCAGACCGCTGCTGTCATAGAGAAGCAGCAAGCAGTGTAGGAACACCCCAGCTGTATTTCTCCCTGTAGGATTTAACTGATAGAAGCCTTACCCAGGAAAGCAAGAATACAACTGAATGCCAAAGAAGAAGAAGAAGGAAAAAAAGGTTTTTGTATACTCTGAAGTTTTGAGAGATTTAGAGGATTATTTGCGGATAGCTGATAATACACTAAGACGAATCACAGAAACAACTGATTTGTTCTACATTATAATCTCAATTTATTGATAGATATTCAAACATGGCTGCAGAGTCTTTGATGGAAAACATTACTTTTTATCTTCTTTCAATTAGTAAAGGGATTATGTTGTTATTGTTCACACACACACACCCACACACACACACACACACACACAAGTTTTGATGGTGTTTTAAATTGGCTAACAACCTTATCAATATTAAGCCAAAGGCAAATAATGTCTTTGTGGTTCCCAACTTTTGCACTCAAGGTTCGGCCTCTTAATACTCTCCCAGCACAGCTCCTGTTCTAAGGAGACTGCATGTCTTGCACATGACAGAAAAGAATATCCTTTATGTTAGGATCCAGCGTTAACCTTGTACAACTGCTGAGCTTTCAAGATGTAGGAAAAGCCATGCTATCATAAGCAATGTCTTTAATACGTTATCGTTACCTTGGAACTAGCTTGCTGAAGCTGTGTCTTTCTCTCTCTTTATTTTTGTATTTTTGTTTTCCACAGGGCCTCAAACCGATGGATCATAATGGGCTCTCGGATCCCTATGTCAAGTTGCACCTGCTGCCCGGGGCCAGCAAGGTACCTGTCTGTCTGTGTACCACTCGCTAAATAGCCTCTCAAGTTATACTAAAACACATATATATTTTTTTAATAATTTTTTTTTTTTAAGCAGGTTTGAATTTGTTCTTAAACGGTGTTTCATGTTGTCCACTGTGCCACCTGTTGCATGGATGCCCTCAGTCAAGCAGGCAACAGCACAGACCATAGCCTCCGAGCTGCTTGACTAAAGGGCTCCAGTGATTTATTTGATATGGTAGCATTTCTGTCGTGCCGTTAGTTCCCTCGGTCTATCCCACAAACAGGATCTCCATCTTAGCCCACGCCATTACTAGTCAAAAAGATATGATGATATATCCTCCGGCTGGTTGATTTGACTTGTATTCGTCTCTCGGTCCAGGCTTTGGGCCTTGTTTTATTAGTGAAGTAGCCGGCAGTAGTCTCTCACTTTGACTTATTATGTCAGCCCCAAGGGCTTACCACCCTTTAATCAAACACTTTCACACAGACAGTGCTATTACATGCTTCTAAAATGTCCTGTCGTCCTGCCAACAATCCACTTAGTGGCTGCCAATAAGTGTTTTTATTTTAATTTTAACAATCAACAAGGCATCCCTGACACTTCCGATTCCACTCTCGTTAGACACTGATTGGGTCATTCAATGGCCGTGGGCCCATGGACTTATTTATGGACTTACATTACATAAACCATGACCCCTTATGCACAGATGTTCCATTGTCCTTGTTAGTCCTTGACCCCAGGTTCAATCTAAAGGCATGGTCGTGGTGTGGTTACACTGTGCTGCCATCTCCAAAGTTTTGTTTATTCAACACATGGGAAGGCATAATTCATCTCTTATTAAGCACCCAGCAGGATTTGGTTCATGCCTGTCGTTTCGTTTAATTGCAAGCTGGCGCTCGCTTTCACTTTATCACTGTACAGCCATGGTCTGTGTGTGTGTGTGTGTGTGTGTGTGTGTGTGTGTGTGTGTGTGTGTGTGTGTGCAGAAGCCCACGGGCACGTGTGTGTGGTTTTGGGCACACATTATTATTAATTGAGGATCTATACGGCATGCAGATAGAGTTGAGCTCTTCACCTTCGAAAGGTGTTCAAAGGCGACTCCCCTTAAGATGAAACCAAGGGCAGCCTTTTGTAGCGGCACTAGTGGTCAGCCAAGATTGGGGGGGGGGGGGGGGGGGGGGGGGGGGGGCTCGGCTCAATAGCTAATGTTTCCTTACCATCTGTCTTTCAGGCCAATAAGCTTCGAACCAAGACCCTACGAAACACCCTTAACCCCGTCTGGAGCGAGACCCTGACCTACTACGGCATCACGGATGAGGATATGGTCCGCAAAACACTCAGGTAGTCTGGCCGGTGGCGTTGCAGCGTGACCCCTTTGACTTTGCTCAGTCAGTCACAGAGCAATATCCTCCTGTGTGTGAAAATCTGCTTCAGAAATGTACTACACGCATCCCAAATCCCCCAAAATGGATAATAAGATAATGCCGAAATTCTGAAAAGATACACAAATTCGTCAACCTTGGTGTCACACTCTGTAACTTATGGTTTTATTCTGTAAGTGTTTTTTTTTGTTTTTTTCTCGTTTCTTACTGTCAGTACGGAGGAGTTAAGAGGATTGGTGACATGCCCGTGATTTGGGTAGTATTTACTTTTAAACACGTGTGAGGAATGCTGAGTGTCCCTGCAGCGACAGCGGGGTTCCGGACCTCGAGTTTTCGTCTGGGATTTACATCCGGAAAGTGTGCGGCGTGGATCGCTCTGTTTGCCATGGGAAGTGTCAACGTCTGTCTGAGGGGGATAAGCCGAGGGAGGGCGTTCAGTTAGGATTCCTCCAAATTGAAACTCCTGAAGAGAAATCTGGCAACAGATCCTGCATAGGAAGGTTTGGCTTTAAAAACAGTCAATCCCACTTGACTCATGTCACAATGAACAGCTGCTCAAAATCCATCTTACCTAAATAAGACAACCCGAGATTTGATTTCACCTTATATAGTATTCCTGTAAAGAGGATATAGGATTATTGCCATAACTCAATTTATTTACATTTTCTAAATGTTATTTCACTCTGGGGCTGGAGGTTAGGGGGTTTGCATTATTTGGTAGGAAGTGTAATAGCTGGAAGAGTTTAGCTACTTCACAACTGTGAGACTTTGTTTTAAAGAACAAAATGATAGAATAATGACATCAATGTCATGTAGCTTATCAGCAGAACTCTGACAGACGTCAGTCACTTTTACAGGCAATTGAGCAATCAGAAAATGTACTTTCTTCTTTTTGAGGCTTTTTAACGAGCCTACGGGATCGAATTGTCTGTCTGTAATAACCATAATATTCAGTTCAGTAAATTGACTTGGATGCATTTACTATTCCAGTAGATTAACATATTTTTTGTAGGCTTTTTAATCTAATATTTTTTAGTCTGTGGGAGCTAATTGTCTTTCAGTGATAACCATCACTATCAAACACATTATGACTTCCAAATGACTGGACTCAAATACAACTCAAGACTTTGATTATTGTCATTCTTTTAAGATTTCACCTATTAATAAATAAAAATAGTCACCTCACTGATATTCTGTCTGACCGACTCATAGATTTCACCTATTAATAAGTAAAAATAGTCACCTCACTGATATTCTTTATGACCAAATCATAGGTTTCACCTATTAATAAGTAAAAATAGTCACCTCACTGATATTCTTTAGGACCGACTAAATAGATTTCATTGAGGTGACACCTTGTTCCAAATCTTACCTCAGGTCATTGAATCAACGTTGCACTCTCATTTCCTTTGAACCTTTAATCTAACCCGCCGTTCAGCTATTGACAACCAAAGCCAATAACACATCCCGTTAAGCCTCAGATTAGTTACCACTTTGGCATAGATCAGATATCAGCAATAAAGATCCGAGTATAGATTACTTCAGCAGTGTTTGATTCAGGCACTGGAGAGAAGGCGACGTTGGCAGGATTATTTTCTGCTTTAGCCAATTGATCTAATTTGCGCTTTTGTGAGTCGTTTCATTGTCTGCGGTTGATTAATCCAGTCCTTAAATGAATCAGCATGCGTGGATGTGGAGTTTCGTTGCACCTTAGCCCCGGTGTGTTAGGATCTCTGGCGCCGCGCCTAGATGAAAATCCTAGTGATCTTATTTGCATGAAGACGTAGTGCTTGGGTTTGAACGGCTTTGAGATTGCCTTCCTTCGTCCGTTAGGGCCACCGGCCCACGATGGATCTGTCTCGGTTACGAGACCGATGCAGCGTGACAGCGGCAGGTAGGAGAGAAATAGAAGAGAAAGACCTCTTGTCTGTTTGTGTATGTGAACGCAGCGTTTTGATTAGAGCCAGGGCCCACCTGATGATTCATGAGACATTCGCACCACAGCCTTTCATGGGGGTGGGGCGTGTGTGTGTGTGTGTGTGTGTGTGGGGGGGGGTGGCGGGGGGGGAGGGGGGGGGGGTGGTCTTGTCTACACTTGTCGCCATGGAAACTGGAGTCTCCATTTATTTGCCCTTCCTTCAGGGGACACTCCTGTCCATCATGTAAATAAATACTATGCAATACATAAAAGAAAATAGCTCTTGACGTTGTTGCACACACACACAAAAAAAAGTCATTTTCGTAAAAACTGTTTCTAAATCAGTGTCTGTCTCTGAGTGTGTCAGAGTAGTAGCTGGGATATTTGTTGTTGTTTTGAACAGAAAGAAAAAAACGATTTGTCCACACTTTGTGGATATTGAGTGATATCATTTTGATTATTATGTTTTACTCACAGCTTCAAACTCAATAGCTTCACTCAAAGTAGCCAAAGTCTATTGAAGCAGATTGGAAATTAAGTGGAGGGAACATAAAAGAGAAGAGTGTTGGAGGTGAGGAATATGTGTGTGTGTGTGTGTGTGTGTGTGTGTGTGTGTGTGTGTGTGTGTGTGTGTGTGTGTGTGTCTGCATATATGTGTTTGTGATTGTGTGTGTGTGTGCGTGTGCGTGAGGGTGGGTGTGTCTGCATATATGTGTGTGTGTGCGTGCGTGCGTGCGTGCGTGCGTGCGTGCGTGCGTGCGTGCGTGCGGGAGATTGAGCAGAAGGTCTCCTCGACAGGCACAGTTTGTTAGTCAGATGTAAAAGAAAATGAAATGCTTCTCGGTTCCCCAGTGCCCCGTAGGTCTTTCACTCTCCCAACTCTACTCCTCTTCAATTTGTCTAAATCAAACCAAATAGCCTCCGCCTTTCCTTGAGTGGACTCTTGACAGAAATAAATGGAAAAGGAACATGTGAGTTTCCATAATGAACCCACAAGAAGCGTGCCACGGCAAGTTCACTTTCCTCAGGTATTCTCCTCCGTGAGGTATCTTAATGGACTTGGCCTTGACTCACTTACCTGGCCACAACAAATTCATAGTATTCCAGGCATTCTTACACACTTAACCCCCACCCTTAAATGCCACTGAGCAGCCAGATTTCCCCGGTTATCGGTGAGAGGTGTGTGTGTGTGTGTGTGTGTGGGGGGGGGGGGGGGCGTTTACGGAGAGCCTCGTAACGGCCGTATCATTAGCAACCCCCCCCCCCCCCACCACCACCACCCCACCCCCCCACCCTGAGAGGTCTGCAGCAATAGAATCAATGAGAAGCTCCTCTGCCCCAGCATCAGAGTGACACTCATGAACACTGCACACTGAACAAACACCCACCACTTGTACTCTCTGAAGGCTGCAGGCAGGAATGACACTCTCTGTCTCTCTATGTCTCTCTCTCTATGTCTCTCTGTATCTTTCTGTCTCTCTTATGTCTCTCTCTCTATGCCTCTCTGTATCTTTCTGTCTCTCTATGTCTCTCTCTCTATGTCTCTCTGTATCTTTCTGTCTCTATGTCTCTCTCTCTATGTCTCTCTCTCTGTCTCTCTCTTTGTCTCTCTATGTCTCTCTCTCTGTCACGCTCTCTCTCTCTCTCTCTGTCTTTCTCTGTCTCTCTTTCTTTGTCTCTCTCTGTCTCTCTGTCTCCCCCTCTCTCTTCTCTCACTCACTTTCTATTCCTCACTCTTTATCTCTCCATCTCTCTCTCGCGTGTGCGCTTTCACCGAGTCCCCTTTTATCTCTCTTATCTTCCTCTCTTCTTCTCTCTCTCTCTCTCTCTCTCTCTCTCTCTCTCTCTCTCTCTCTCTCTCTCTCTCTCTCTCTCTCTCTCTCTCTCTCTCTCTCTCTCACTGGCTCCCTCTCTCTCTCTCTCTCTCCCCCCCCTCTCTCTCTCTCTCTCTCTCTCTCTCTCTCTCTCTCTCTCTCTCTCTCTCTCTCTCTCTCTCTCTCTCTCACTGGCTCCCACTCTCTCTCTCTCTCTCTCTCTCTCTCTCTCTCTCTCTCTCTCTCTCTCTCTCTCTCTCTCTCTCTCTCTCTCACTGGCTCCCTTTCTCTCTCTCTCCGTCTCTTTCTCGTCCCCTCTTTCTCTTCCTTTCTCCCCCTCTTTCTTCTCTCTCTTTCTCTCTCTTCTCGCTCTCTTCCTCTCGTTTTCTCTTTCTCTTTCCCAGCCTGCATCCGACTCCACCTCACAGTGGAGTAGATCTACTGTGTAGTGGGCAGCAGGCACGATGGGATTATGTCATCTCGTTTACAGATTTATCTGAACTGTCAACAGCGACGGCTACTGTTGCCACCTCTTATTGATTTCCTCAGAGTTATGGCAGCCGAGTGGGCACTGCCAGATTCGGGGTATTTCGTAAATTTATCCGACCGGTCATATATCATCTGGCAGCCGATCGATGGTTTAGAAAGTCCACAACCTTGCAAACCACACATTAGCTCGTTAGGGCATGATGCACTGACTTTTATGACAGGGAATGTTGAACACGAATTAAATAATGTGAGCGTGCAAAGGCAGAAAGCGACAGCTTAAAATTGTCATTAGGGGGAAAAAACCTGTCTTCACAAAGTGAACGCTTAATATTGTGTTGTCGGTCCAAGGAAAACGTGTTTACATGTTGACAGCTGACGGTGAATATCCGTTTAATAACGTCATCATCCGTTTTCTGTCAATTCAAGGCAGTTTTCGGTGAGTTTGCAAGATGTAATTATTTCTAGAACGTGCCTGCCTTGTTGAGGGTCTTTCATTTAAATCACGATGGAAAAGACGAGACTGAAAAGCCATGGTTCCGTGAAGAAGCATATATCCTTTTTAAATTCCATCTACTTTTTATGCACTGGTGAGTGAATGTGGTGGGCCTTGTAATTATGAACTGATGCAGAACAGTCATAATCAAACTACAATACGCTAGCCTTGGCCTCCTGCTGTATTGTTCTGCACTCGTTTGAAGCCAAATTGTCTTTCAGTGGATCAGTAAATTGGCCCTGATGTTAATCGGTCGTACTCATAGTAAGCAGATGGTGTGCAAATGAGTTTCCACTGTCTTGATTTGGGTTCAAAAGCCTCCTGTAAAATCCTCATGGTGATTGTTCCATCACTTCACTTACATCCACATAGACATCACCGCAGAAAAGCGACATTTTCCATGTAGTTGATTTCGGATTAAAATGGTTTTATTGGTCATTTCAGGAGTGTCTGTGGGTTGAAGTGGCTGTTGATTAATGGTTTTAAGCTGTAATTAAGGCAGATCTTATGTACTAGTGCCATCTACAGAGTGGTTGTGTGTTTTTGTGTGGGTTTCTCAAAATATTTCTTTAGTCACTTGTATACCTCTTAGACACTATGTAATTGTCTGCTGTTAAGCATTTTGTGTGTAGTTGTACTTACAAGTGTTTTTTAGCGCACACTCATTTGTGTGTGTGTGTGTGTGTGTATGTGTGTGTATGTGTGTGTGTGTGTGTGTGTGTGTGTGTGTGTTTGTACTGTATGGACCTTGGCACTCAGTTCCTCCAATGATTTGAGTTACTGTATTTTCTGGGGAGGATTTGCATATTAATTGTCCAACAAAGATAAGCTTCCCTTAGCCCACTACTCTGAAGAATTGCAAATGTGTAATTTATGTGTTTACTTAACATATCAAGTGATGGCTGTCTTTCAAAGTTCATCACACACACACACACACACACACACACACACAGATTACGCATTGTATTGCGGATGTTACAGTGTTGTAACAGGTACGTCATTGTAGGATTACTATGAGTGAATGACTGAAGAACGTCCCGTATTTCAAACGTATCTCTATCTTATTATTGATTCTGTTTAGAGAGGCGGAGTGCAGCAATTGTTGACTGAGGCAACATCACGTCTCAATAATTAAAAGAAGATTCTGTGCAAAAGTTTTAGGCAGGTGTGTAAAGTAAGAATGCTTTCAGAAGTGAAGTGTTAATAGTTTGTTTTTATCAATTAACGAAATGCAAAGTGAATGAACAAATGAACAATCTAAATCAAATCAATATTTGCTGTGACCACTCTTTGCTTTCACATTTTTGCCAGCATTTTTTCACATCTGCCTATATATATATTTACAGTGTGGAGAGCAGACAAACACATCCACACACACACACACACACACTCTCTCTCTCTCTCTCTGTCTCTCTCTCTCTCTCTCTCTCTCTCTCTCTCTCTCTCTCTCTCTCTCTCTCTCTCTCTGTCAAACACACCCACAAACTCTCTCACACTCACATACACACACCATCAGCACCAGCCTTCAGTACCAATTCTAGTCACATTTTCTTGAGAGCATTTCAACACTGCACCTCGGCTCCTCTGTTGTCCTGTCTCTCTTTAACGCTTTGAAGAAGCATACCTCAGCATGCTTCATGTCTCAAGTACAGATAGCATCGCGCATATTAACATAACTGCTAAGTGAAGCAAAAATGCAACGCTCTTTTCAAACTGCAGCTGTTTTACAAGCCGTCTGAAGTAAACAAAAGCGCTTCAAACGCCACTACATCGGGATTTTGGAGCTGGGAGGTACAACCAAGTGTTATTCATATTTAGAATGATGTGATAAAACGTATTGTTTGCTGGGGGGAAAGGGGATATTATACCGTTGTTAATACTCCTGGCACAAACTGTACAGAGACGTATTATGATTGGGATGCGGAAAAAGCAGAAAGGGGGGAGGAAATCTTTGTTGTGGTGTGTGTGGTATGTGACTGTAGGGTGGTGTGTGTGTGGTTTGACTGGAGGGTGGTGTGTGTGGTATGTGACTGGAGGGTGGTGTGTGTGGTATGACTGGAGGGTGGTGTGTGTGGTATGACTGTAGGGTGGTGTGTGTGGTATGACTGGAGGGTGGTGTGTGTGGTATGACTGTAGGGTGGTGTGTGGTATGTGACTGTAGGGTGGTGTGTGTGGTATGTGACTGGAGGGTGGTGTGTGTGGTTTGACTGTAGGGTGGTGTGTGTGGTTTGACTGTAGGGTGGTGTGTGTGGTATGACTGGAGGGTGGTGTGTGTGGTATGTGACTGTAGGGTGGTGTGTGTGGTATGACTGTAGGGTGGTGTGTGTGGTATGACTGGAGGGTGGTGTGTGTGGTATGACTGGAGGGTGGTGTGTGGTATGTGACTGTAGGGTGGTGTGTGTGGTATGACTGGAGGGTGGTGTGTGTGGTATGTGACTGTAGGGTGGTGTGTGTGTGGTATGTGACTGTAGGGTGGTGTGTGTGGTATGACTGGAGGGTGGTGTGTGTGGTATGTGACTGTAGGGTGGTGTGTGTGTGGTATGTGACTGTAGGGTGGTGTGTGTGGTTTGACTGTAGGGTGGTGTGTGTGGTATGTGACTGTAGGGTGGTGTGTGTGGTATGACTGGAGGGTGGTGTGTGTGGTATGACTGGAGGGTGGTGTGTGTGGTATGTGACTGTAGGGTGGTGTGTGTGGTATAACTGGAGGGTGGTGTCCCAGAGCCTGCATGCGGCCTGTGGCTGGCTGGCTTCGAGGCCTAATGGTGATGGATGAGCAGGGCAGGCACCGGGAGCCCTCATAGCTGGGGGAATGGGTGTGGAGGTGGCGGGGGGGCCGTAAACGAAAAGGGGGGAGGGGGCAGGGCCCTCTGCCTGCCGTCCTGTCACTGAGGCTGGTAGGAGACCTGAGGTGTGACAGTCAGATTAGCTCTATGGAGGTCTAGGGAGAGGACTGGGTTGTATGGATGTGTATGGGGGAGAAGACTGAGGGGTGCTGCATGGTGTATGTGGGGTGGGGGAGAGGGTTGGGTTGTGTGTGTGTGTGTGTGTGTGTGTGTGTGTGTGTGTGTGTGTGTGTGTGTGTGTGTGTGTGTGTGTGTGTGTGTGTATCTTCTATCTGACAGTCCTCTGGTCTTGTTTAGTTCAAGGCGACAAAAAAACGAAACACTGCTGTATGGTCATATCTAACAGGAATATGTTTTAATCAGTGACTACAGGTTTCTACCGGGTGTGTGATGATAACAAATCCTAAAATAAAGGGTCCATTAATGTTTTTATTTCAAACCTTTTAGTTTGATAATGTGCAGTTACAGTATAGTGGAATGGATAATCTGATCATTAAGCAACGATGAAAAAAGTCGAAGAAATTTCTTAACATTTTTAAGCTCTTAAATGAGAATGGCTGCTAAAAAATATAACGTTATCCTTTTTATTTCAACTTAACGGAACAGAGAACTGCTAGAACATGTGTATATCGGGACAAATGCTGTGTTTCCCCTTGGCCAATCAGATAAGGGAATGGAACACAGGCTCATGGTGAGACGCTTATTATTGGAGCAAAACATTTTCTCATTCCACTATCTGCACTATTTCCGAAACGTGTGCCGTTATTAGATTGATACTAATCTGTGACACTGTAGGTGAGTGTGTGCGCGTGTGTGGGTGAATGTGTGTCTATTCGTTTGTGT
The DNA here is from genome assembly GCA_017639675.1 of Aplochiton taeniatus. Lineage (NCBI taxonomy): Eukaryota > Metazoa > Chordata > Actinopteri > Galaxiiformes > Galaxiidae > Aplochiton > Aplochiton taeniatus. The sequence continues at coordinate 18,113,605 of CM030177.1, forward strand.
GTTTGTGTGTGTGTTTGTGCGTGAGTTCGTGCGTGCGTGTGTGTGTGTGTGTGTGTTATTGATATGTCAGTTATAGTTATTTTTCATTTAATCGGGACTTGCTGTTTTCTAGCTCAAGCCTATTTACAGAACCGTAGGATCCAAAACGATTTTCAATCAAAGGAAATTATTTGTTCTCACATTTACCATCCAAAAGCTGTATACAAGGTCATTAATCAACTCCATGAGGTCTGTGTTAATGTAAGCAGCAGTGCTAGCTAGATAATTCATTCTAAGCAGCAATACATTATCGTGCACTCCACAAAAGCATGGCCCATTCTTGTGGCATTAACCTTGACAGAGCCTTACTCACAGTATTGCTGCAGATTAGCTTAATATTTAAGTTATATTATATGTTATGTATATTATGTATGTTATATATATATAAGCTATGTTATATTAAGTTAATATTATTTATTAACACGTGGATAATATAACTGATAACAGATTAGCTTAATATTTAAGTTAGATAACGGTCAGATCACCAACCATGGAAAACCATTTGAAATTACTTTTTCCCCTCCATCAACACAGAAGAAAACATTTCAAAGTGCATTTATTTCTTTCGGTACAAAGTGGATCCTCACATTTTTGTTTGTTACATATGAATACCCAACACAGCGAACAAAACACGTTGCATTAAAAAGCAGAATCTCAATTTAATTTGTTAATTGGAGGTGGTGCAAATTGACAGGACGTTTGAAATCCCATGTTGCTCATAAGGACCGGTGGGCAGTACTGCGCATAGCCATACTCATGTTAACTACTGAAATTTAGATGGCTGATGAGACTTCACAAGAGTACAGGTTAACAAAGTAAAAACCGCAGAAAATGGCCAAGCCAAATGGATCCAAAATTCCAATACTTTCACATAATTTTCTCATGTTGCTCATAAGGACCGGTGGGCAGTACTGCACATAGCTATACTCAATGTGTTCCCTATACCTACCGAGAGCACAGGCCACGTGAGAGCTGTTTGTGGTCACACATGGAATTGATTCCCATTGTAACCGTAATGAAATGCTTGAGAGGAGTCGGCAGGATGGTTACAGATCTCCGTTCGGCCCTGAAGGCACTGTGTGCAGCTGAAATAGATGAGAAGAGAGTTTCGGAGATGAAATGGGGTCGTCGAGTTACCATGTGCGTTCATTTAGTCTCTAGCTCATTGGTATGGATAGCTATCTCCACACGCAATACGTTATTGCATTTAGATTTACCTACTATAACCACCATTTGTAGCAGCTAATCACGATTACTTTTCTCAGTTTTTTCTGTTCAATTGGAAACTTGAACACACTGATGTTTATACAGTCATTTCCCCAAAAGGCAGACGCAACCCAACAGTGAAAAACACTATTATTCATGACCTTGGACAGTGCTCATTTGGACTCAGCTGGTAATATATATATGAAAAAAATTATTTAATGATCAGGAACTATGGTCATAGTCTGAAAATAATTCTGTTTAGGTCCAAACATGATTTATTTAACTGACCTTTAGAAAACTAACTTTCACTTCATGCTTTTTAGATTATAGCAGCTCTGTATTCTTTTTCTGTGATCTGAAAATTGATATTAATGTTGTTTGTACTGTGCTCCTCTTCTGCTCTACCACCCCCGCACGTTTTAAACTTTCCCCTCTCCGGGACTTCTTGTGGTCTTCTTCTCAGGATTTCAGTGTGTGATGAGGACAAGTTCCGCCACAATGAATTTATTGGAGAGACCCGCATCCCACTGAAGAAACTTAAACCCAACCAAACCAAAAACTTCTACAACTGTCTGGAGAAGCAGCTACCAGTAAGTCTCCACCTTCTCATCAAATTGACATGCACATGTAGCCTGTCATTTTTTGTTTTTTTTTGGTCTGTCTTGAGTTTCTCTGCTGCTTCTGAATACTTCATACTGTTTAGCATTGGAAAATCTTTTTTAATTTTTTGTAAAAACAAACAAAAATCTAAATGATCATATGATATAGTGATATATATAGCTGTGTAGAATTCTGCAACAGAAATCAAATAACTTCCACAGAGGGCTAAGGTTTCCTGTAGAATATGGGTTGATAAAGAACACTGCTGGTGTGATGCGTTGTCACTACAGTCACGGTGAGTGGAGTTACACTGTTTCATGGCTCAATGGAGTCAGTTGACAGACAGGTCTGCTTTTAATTTCAGCTCTTACTGTTCGTCACAAAAAATATGCAATTTAAAACTAATTTTCATCTAATTTGATCTGGCTCAGGCACATTCACAGAAAAACATTTTTCTTTTTTCCAATAATGGCGCTGGGAGGGAAGCCTAGTTTGAGCGATGGTCTCATGTTCCGACAGGCCGGTGTTTGCCGGCAGATTATGACAATGCCCATGCACACACATGGACTGTATTGTTCTGGTTCCTCAATTAGATACTGTTTCATCATTTTAATTAAAACGCACCTTAGTCTTGAGCTTCCCTTCGGCTCTCACCTTCACAACCACATCTGGGAGTTAGCATGCGTGCACGGGCGTATGTAAGGGGGGTGCATTCTTGCGTGTGTAAGGATGTACTGTGTGTGTGTGTATGTAGTTGTTGGTCATTCGTGTATAAGTATGTGTTTTTGTGTGTATGTGCATTCCTGCATGTGTGTGTATATGCACGCGCACACGTGTGTGTGTCTGTGCGTGTGTGTGCACACTTTGAGGCCAGCTGGATGTCACGACCAGCCTGCCACCTGTGTTTAGCTTCTTTGTATTGATGCAAAGCAGCGCAGCAGTGGGTCAGGGCAGTTCATCTCGTTATGTTCACAGCCTAGCTCAGATCTTCCTCTCTACGAACCAGGAACAGATCTGTTAAGTTACCAGTTAGCTGTTTAGCTACCTTGTTATGTATAGGTATATACGGTTGGACGGCATCCTACATTGAATTCAACCTTTCGTAATGATACATTGCAGAATGGTCAGCCATATTTTTTCTCTATGTAATCTGTTTTAATTCTTCCTAAGACTCGGAAACGACCACCCTTTTTTTTACGTGTTAAATTACAGATCAGGGATTTATAGAACCATTTTGTTGTGGTTTTTCCAAGTTCCAAGGGTTCATTTTGATCATTTAAAAAAGACCTCCTGAATTCCTATGCACCAGATATGCTTGAGATAGGCTTCAAGGGACCCTTAAATCCGACATTCTTTTGAAGCACCGCTGTATATTGCCACAAGATCTTAAATGCTTTTATGTGAATTTGCCTTTGAATTTGATTTATTCAAATGAAATGTGGTGTCTGGCCCTGCACTTAACACAAAGGCTGGCTGCTTTTATATTTACTCCGGCCGCGTCCCAGCAAAAAAACAACAAAGGTCTTGTCTCGGCTGATGACAAGAGTGGCCTACAAGACCGCCCACACTTATCCTGAGCAAACAAAAAAGAAAGAATAAGTCGCTTTTAAAATGACCTGCATTATTCATCAGAGCACCGTGGAAGGGAAGCCGTGGAGCTATAACTATTGGCGAGTGATTAATTAGATAAACTGGTGTTGGCAGACCCTTTCCCCCCGTCAAGTATGGCCCTGCTGCTGACATATCTGCTTGCCGAGTGGTTTTCGGACACGACGTACTGCACCGTAGGGATCAGCGGGAGCGCTCAACAGGAGGATATTGTGAGGAAAAGGGGCTAAAAAAAAAAAATGTTGACCAAAGCAAGTCAATAGGCTCTATCATTTGGCACTGTCTGGGGGAAGTTCATGTGGATGCGTAACCAAGGGCAACGGGACCGGCTGATCAGCGAGCTTGGCTCAGAGCAGCCGGATTACACGTGAAACCACTGCCGCCACTGCTGCTGCTGCTGCTGGTGCTGCTGCTGCTGCTGGTGCTGGTGCTGGTGCTGGTGCTGGTGCTGGTGGTGCTGGTGCTGGTGCTGCTGGTGCTGGTGCTGCTGGTGCTGCTGGTGCTGCTGGTGCTGGTGCTGGTGCTGCTGGTGCTGCTGGTGCTGCTGGTGGTGCTGGTGCTGCTGGTGCTGCTGGTGGTGCTGCTGCTGGTGGTGCTGCTGGTGCTGCTGCTGGTGGTGCTGCTGCTGCTGGTGGTGCTGCTGGTGCTGGTGCTGGTGCTGGTGCTGGTGCTGCTGCTGGTGCTGGTGCTGCTGGTGCTGCTGGTGCTGCTGGTGCTGGTGCTGCTGGTGCTGCTGGTGCTGCTGCTGGTGCTGGTGCTGGTGCTGCTGGTGCTGCTGGTGCTGCTGCTAGCCACCCAGCCAGGCTTTGATTTGATGTGCACTGTCTGCTGAAAAAGACAATTAGTTCAGCTTATTACATCTACCCATTTGGATACCCAGAGGACATTGTGTGCCGTATGTACTAGAGGTGTAGTATGTAAGTCTAGAGAATTGGAACACAAAAAAAGCAGACCTCCTGAGTCTCTGATTTCTTCTGTCCCTCTCCTAAGGCCCTCCCTTTAAATGGCGTTGACACTCCCTGACTTGAGGTTGCTTGAGTAATGCTAGGTGAAAGGGTTCCCATACAGCCATGCCAGGAGTGGGCATGCAAAGTGATTGACAGGCAGGTCGCCATGCCTCCTTGCAACAACGGTCCTGATTGGTTTGTTTTTAACGGGCTTACAAAGATTTTTGTGAGGCTGAATACAGGGCCTGGGGCGCTCATAGAGAGTGCATCTTCTTTCAGAGCATTTCATTTATTGATATCTGTCAGGAGTGGGTAATAAACATAAAACATAAAATTATTGCTAGAAAATGAAACTTTTATACTGCACAATTAAGTGATAGCCCGGTAGAGCATGACATGTTCTCTAAAAGAGGACTACCTTCACAATAGCACTAGGATCATTCTGTTTACTTGTACCCTAGGCTTACATTTCACTAAATAATGAATAGGAGCTCACCAACTCCCTATAGACTGCTGGAGAATGACCACAGACTACTAGATAATGACCACAGACCACTGCAGAATGACCACAGACTACTGGAGAATGACCACAGACCACTGGAGAATAACCACAGCCCACTGCAGAATGAGCACAGACTACTGGAGAATGACCACAGACTACTGGAGAATGACCACAGACCATTGCAGAATGACCACAGACTACTGGAGAATGACCACAGACTACTGCAGAATGACCACAGACTACTGGAGAATGACCACAGACAACTACAGAATGACCACAGACCACTGGAGAATGACCACAGACCACTGGAGAATGACCACAGACCACTGGAGAATGACCACAGACTACTGCAGAATGACCACAGACCACTGGAGAATGACCACAGACAACTACAGAATGACCATAGACCACTGGAGAATAACCACAGACTACTGCAGAATGACCACAGACTACTGGAGAATGACCACAGACCACTGGAGAATACCCACAGACCACTGGAGAATGACCACAGACTACCGCAGAATTACTTTATAGTCTTCCCTCCCTTTATTTGTCAATGTTTTGATTTGTTATTGTGTGTCTCTCCCCTGACACGACTGTGGGCCTTGAACGTGTCTCAGCGTTGGAAGTGAATTTAATCTATTCAAACGATTTGCTCCAAGCTTGTTTGGCCTCGCTGGTCTTCTGCCACACGAAGAATTTGTGAACCAAGAGGCCATCTAAAGGGGGTTCCCTGTGGAGCTGTTCGCCAAGAAGTCCCATAGCCGTCCGGGAAATCATCAGAGCTGCATTATGCAGCCAATTAACAGGCCACATTATCATTGGGGTGGCCAAGGAAGGCTTATCCTTGTAGCTGGAGTCGGCTTCAGTTCCTCGAAACGCCCGTCTTGCCATAAAGGTCAAAGCAACGTTCAGTAAAACATGCAACAATACTATATGTAGAGTCTTTACTTTTTATTTTCTGCTCGTTTCTTAAGCAATTACCGGGCTTGTTGCCCAGCAGAAATTGATTGCTGGCTTGGCCTGTGGTGTCAGCCGCCATCTCAAGACAAATGGATTCCATTCTAATCACTGGACATTAGAAAGCGAAGTACAGACCCCACAATACAGCCTTCCAATACCTTCCAATACCCGGGCTTTACCCCCACAAAAGGAATTGCTTGCCACAGCACAATCCATCTGCTCATGAACCAGAAGTTCCTTCTTTCTTTCGGTTTTAAGTTGCACGTTTTGAGACGGCGGCAAAGTGTCACAGAATGTCTTACGCCGTACCTGGTTCACCTTGTGCATCGGTCTGCTTGACTGCAGCCGTTTTTCTTTTTCTTTTTCGTGTTGATTCTTCTCCTCCTTCATCTTTCCTTCCCCCCTTTTTACTTTTTCTTTTCCGTGTTAATTCTTCTCCTCCTTCATCTTTCCTTCCCCCCCCGCAGATCGACAAGACCGACGACAAGTCTCTGGAGGAGCGAGGGCGCATCATGATCTCTCTGAAGTACAGCTCCCAGAAGTCTGGCCTGGTGGTGGGCATCGTGCGCTGTGCCCACCTCGCGGCCATGGACGCCAACGGCTTCTCCGACCCTTACGTGAAAACGTGAGCTTTTCAAAACCCCAACTCCCCAACCGTGATGCAGTACACACACGCACGCACGCACGCACACGCACATACACGGACAGCGCCGACTGTCTACTGACCATCAATAATATTTTTGGAACTCGTCATCAGTTTCATATTTATATGTGCTTCCGGTGTGTTTCAAAATAGTCACACAGAGTGATGGGCAGTGACTAAAACCACAGAGGGGTATTCAGAAATCATGAATTTAAGCAGCTATCAGTGCTAACCTTTCAGTTTGGGAGAGGAGAATCACATGTGATTACACCCTACAGACAGCTTGCACAAGAGGCCATGCAGAGGGCTAAATTAAATAAAAATAACATGAATAATATTACATTAATAATACCTCAACATTTGCTAACTCTTTCATCTCGAAGAGCTGACATGCAATTAATGCGTATCTATAACCTAAAGAATGAAAAGTGTGAGGCCTGTTCCCCAACGGATGCCCACCAACTTGAATAATGCACAGACAAGCGAGGGATACTGATTGACTTGTAGAAGCAGTATAAAGGAAATGCACGCTCCATCTGGCAGACAACACGGAAATGATTTTTCTCCTCAACGCCCAAGGTGTCATGTGATGCCTGTCCTGCACATCATCTAATGGTTGTCTGAGTTTAGAGGGCTATTGCCCCCCCCAACCCCCGCACTCCACCCCCAATAAAAGTTAGAGCCTCTACAGATACTCTAAAGATGGAACCATTGTAGCTAAAAACAATGGCTACTCCACACTGTGTTGTAGTTGCATTAAAACACGTTACAACAGATAAATGTTCATGAACTCGTTATAAATATGCATATATATATTTGTTTAACACATAGTCATAGGTCCTATTGGCTGCAATACAATTTCACATGTTCTGATCCTTTATATCTGAATAGTCCTTTAGAACAATCATTTATTGCTACAAAGGAAATAAGGGCATTCTGCAGTGTTTAATATGTATTAGTATGATGTTGTTCTGCACATTTATACTTGATCCATAAGGGTAAGGCTAAAGTACATGGACAAGAGTTTCCAAACCGATTATGATTGATATAATCAATATAATTAATTATAGTAAGAATTGGCACAAATGTTTATCATTGGGGTTTCTGTTGCAGTTTGCCAGCAGTGCCAATTTCTCTAGCTGTATTAGATATTATTGTACAGTTTGACAGTGCAACAGCACTCTCTTGTGGATGGCCATTACTCTGAGGACCATTGCCCTTTCGAGCACTAATATAGTTTATTTTTAACACGACGCCTGTGCTGACAAAACGATTGAACCTGTCTTAAACTATCACTGGAATTCACTGGAACTGTTCACTTGGGATATACAGCATGCATTGCTGTTCAGCAAAGCGTTGGTGGCGGGGTGAGTCTGGTGTAACCGTCGATCTCTTCCTGTGCTCACAGGTACCTGAAACCGGATGAGAACAAAAAGTCAAAGCACAAGACGATTGTGAAGAAGAAAACACTGAACCCAGAGTTCAATGAGGTAATCAGTGTGTGGGCGTGTGTGTGTGTGTGTGTGTGTGTGTGTGTGTGTGTGTGTGTGTGTGTGTGTGTGTGTGTGTGTGTGTGTGTGTGTGCGCACTAACAGGGAGTGTGTGCCTTCGTCTGTGTATGTGTGTTTTTTTGTGTTTGTGAAAAGTCCTTGATGCTTTTTCCTCTCAACCACGATCACTTCTCACTGTGTTCCTCCATTCTGGACATTTAGTTATGTCTTGTATCTATTCAACTTTTTGACCCACTGCAAATCATTTCGCCTGTCTGTACATTTCCAGATATTTATTCACATCTCTCTGCCCAGATGACTGTTATCCTCGATTGTTTTTTTTTTTTAACCTTCAATTAGATTTGAAACATCCAACCACATTTACATTCGATTATCAGAGCATTGGTCAGTTGTTAAAGAGTAAACCAATGCAGGCATACAGAAAAAAACCTGCAGCTTATTTCCAGCACACACACGATAAAATCACCTTATCATTTGGCCGTTATACTGAAGAGGCTCTGCTGTCGTCTAAAGTGCTGTGGCCTGTGCTGGAAGGGTCTCGCTGTATCAAAGTGGACGTCCCTGGCGGACCACAGGCAGGCCTGTGACTTGACATTTCCCGCTGACATTTCTGTCCCTCTCTCCATCCCTATCCCTGATGGCCTTTCTGCCAAAGATTACAGCCATCCTGCTACATTAGAATCTCATAGGGTTCAGTAAAAGCAAATTAGTAACCTGTATGTCATGGATTGAAAACGGAATGAATTCGGGTTCCTTTGGACCAGTGGTTTATTTCTGATTGATGTGGTAAAAAGGCAATAAAGTCAAATTCAGTATCTGAAATGATTCCCTTTTTTTTGTCCCCCTTTTAGACTTGATATTTGTGAATCCCAAAATGTATACCTGTTGACATGTTTATTTATTTTTTTTGTATCAGGAGTTTTTCTATGACATCAAATATGCTGACCTCACTAAGAAGACCCTGGAAGTTACAGTGTGGGATTATGACATTGGCAAGTCCAACGATTTCATAGGTATGCACAGGGGGGACGGGAGGAGGGTGGGGGGGGGGGGGGGGGGGGGGGGGGGGGGTGGGGGGGGGGTTGGTGGTTGGGGGTTGCTTTGGTACCCCCTTGTCAGTTATTATTTTGATCATACCTGATTCTGAGCCACACCGGCCAGCATGCTTGAGCTGGAGCTGCACGGATGACACTTTGGCACCAGCTGGTGTTCCCCTGCCATTGTGCACCTGGCACTTTTGTTTACGACACCTTTTCACCTGTCAGCAGCCACCACCTGCCAAGCATTACCCGTAGGAGAAAAAGAAAAGAGAAAAGAAGCCTAAGAAGGAACTTGGCTTAGCTGATGAGAACTGTCATTGCTGGGTTTTCCATTATCAATGTCGACCGTGCAGCTGCAGAGGTTGCTCAGACGGATCTGGATTTTAGTGTTGGGATGAATAAAAAACAGATACACGGCATCCATGATTTTGGAATTGTAAAAAGTGTCAAATATGGATGTAGAAACCTTTCTGTTGACATTCAGACGTCTTTCAAATCGTTAATGTGTTCTGTTGTGTTTGTTTTTCAGGCGGGGTTTCTCTGGGCATCAATGCCAACGGGGAGAGGCTCAAACACTGGTTTGACTGTCTCAAAAACAAGGACAAGAAAATCGAGCGCTGGCACACACTGACCAATGAACTGCCTGGTTCCGTGTTTAGTGACTGAACGACCCCAACACCACCTCCACATCCTGGCGCCAGTAACGCCCAGAAGAGTCCCAATTCTTTACAGACAGCTACACTCAAGCTATCCACGCTGGCCCGGAAGAGTACAGTCTCGGACAGTCAACAACCTGCTATTTCCTTCAACACTGTTTACCAAATGAACCTCTGCAACAACCCTTCCTTACTTTGGCTAGTAGTGTATGGTATTCCTGCCTGTAGGTGCCGAGTTTTGTAAGCCCTCACTGGTACTTTACTCTGTGTCTATAGGGCTTGTTTTAGTGACATGGAGTCTGTGTTGGTCCGTAATGTGGTAGGCAGTGTTGAGAAAACAGTCGACGTGTATCTCTATAGACCTGTGTGCCACTCACTGAATAACAAGTTTACCCCCCCCCCCCCCCCCCCCCCCCCCCAATATAAGTCAGTTCTACTGTCTTGGCGACAGCATTTACAATAGTAATGTTGAGAATGTGCACTCACAAAGAAATACCAGGAGCTTTGGAGTGGGTATTTATTTTGTTTCACAACACTTCTTGAAAAGTATTGTTTACAAAAGCCTAGAAAATGGCTCCACACACACACACACACACACACTATGTTTCCTTTAACGTCTCAGTGGACAAAGATTGCTATGGGCAACAACAACAAAAAAACATTGATGTGTTTTAATAGAGCCCACTTAAAAATGCCCAATCATGTAATGAAGTTTGTTGAAATGAAGTGAGGTGGTTAGGGAGGCATTTGTATACTAGATAAGTAAAAATTGTCGTTGCTTATGTGTTTCAGTTATTTTTTATTTTTTTAAGTAGCGTAAATCGTAACCCACTTCAGTAAGCGTATCTAATGAATGTACACTATAACCCAACTATCCCATGGTGACCCCCACAGAGAATGTGCACCCAAGTGCTGTGTGTTGTTGATACTGTACATGCATAAAACCAAGGTCTGTGAAAACGCTGTTGAGTTTCTTTGGCTAAAACTATTTGAAAGATGCAAACGGTCAAGAGTTTTGGACCTAGATGATAGGTCATATATTTTTTACTTTCCCTCAGCGTTTGCTGAAAAATGAATAACGTGAACGCTGGCATAGGTCTACAAATGAATCAAATTGAATGTGTTGGAAAGCTGAATCACAGTAGACTAACAATTAAGATTCAAGAAGTGATTTCCAAATATATAATAATTGTTGCCACTATGGCAGGGAAGAAAAATGGTGCAGTTTTGTATCAATGATACAATTGTAAAACGCCTATTTCTGTTAACACAAATCTAGCTTTTTAGAAACCAGCAACCTACCACCCTTATCCTAATTATTCATATTTTTTTGTATTTAAATGTCTTTTTATTTTAATGTATCATCCTGTTTTTAGTCACTATCCGCTTTCAGTATTACATTGGTAAGTTTAATTTTGACAATATTTTACGTCAAACATTTTCCAAGCGGGTATACTTACTATGACTGGTGTAAAGAAAGACTAAACCGTAAATTCTCTTCAACTTATATACTTCCTAATGAACAGGGATTGTGAGACAAATTGAATGGCTAAAAAAAACAACTGTCAGTTCAACCTTCTTTCCTCAAGGAACAGGAGTTCTGTGGTCCCAGTTCCAATCCACCAAATCAAATGTTAAGTGAGCCACTGTACGTTATGAAGGTGGTCTCTCTCTCTCTCTCTCTCTCTCTCTCTCATGCATTTACAATTACTAAAGCCAACCTGTGATATTTTGTAATCTGTCTGCCTTTGTATTTAAACTCAATATGACAAAACTGCATGCATATGTTCTTGGTTTGTCATGGAAAGATCTTTGCTTAATGTTTGATACTGCTGTATTTTCTGTGGGTTAAAAATATCACAATTGTGGATGCTACAAGAATGTGAATCTTTCTTCTGGAGAATATTTTGTACCTTTTAACTATCGCATTGCCTGTTTGGCTGCTCTGTTGACTGGATGTGTGACTGCATGTGAATAAAAACCTCTTGTTTGTTTAGTTCCTTTTTAACACTCAGGCGATTGTTTGCGTTTTGATGGTTCTCCAAATTAAACAAATATATATATATATTGTTTCTTTTATTTCACCTTACTCTTGCACCAAATGGCTAAAGTACCATACCTTTTATTAACTAACAGTGTATTTTTGCACCATTCACTTTACAAGAGTAATATAACAATATTAGCTTCTATTAAGGATTTAAAAAATCATTAAAAATACATGATATCACTTTGTGGGTTTTAAGTTGAAAATATAATTATTTACGACTTTATACCATGAGATGAGTGCGTCAATACATTATGTGATGGATGTGAGGAGGGCAATGGTGCAAGGTTGAGGTGGAAACAAATCACTAGATTTTATAACAACTACATCACAGCAGGCAGCCGCTCCAGGTTTCTGACCGACGTATAAATCTTGATTTGGCAGTTACTACTGGTCTGCGTCGCAGAACATCCTTCGAAGATGGGTAGATTTTTTCACAGTAGCGATATCAGGATGCTTTATTGAAACCAATGTATGAGTGTACCGTTTCAATATTTACATGCAGAATAAAACATTTTCTGAATGTTGCCTTTTCAGGGTGTACCTTTAAAGACACACTTAAAATTGTGTTATACATTTAATTTTCCCAGTAAAAAAATCTCTTTCAAAAACCAGTATCCAGAGACGTATTACATAACCCTTTACTTTTTTTATTATTACTTTTTCCTCTGGCAAATAGTGTGCTATTTGTATGTGTGAAACTGAAATCCTGTTCAATAAAGTCAAGATCCAAAACCTGAAGTTTTTTTTTGTCGGAACAGACACTTTGTACTGAAAATAACGTCTTAATATTAAGTTGTGAATATGTATGCATGGGTCAAATATACAAGAGTGTGTAATACGTAATAAATGTTATTCTTTTAACTCGAAACGATTGAATATATCAAATGTCATGGCTTTGACTAAGGTTATAATTCTACTGTCTAATGGACTGGGCTCCGTCCCAGGGGAACATAGAGAACACCTCCAGGCCTCTAGACATCTGCTGCTCCCCTCTGACCTTGGTCTTCTCCGCCACGTCTCTCTGTGGTTCCTGCCTCTCGCTCTTCTGCATCTCCACCATGAGGTGCAGGCCCAGACGACGAGCGTCATCAACAGGCAGGTTGTTGAAGTTGTCACGCTGCTGCAATGTGCCACAATAAAACAATACAAAACAATAAGGAATGAATCTATCGGTCTGTTGCACTTCACATCAAGCATTATCCGTGCGCTCTCCTTGATACCCAGATGCAGGGCCGGATCATGGTCTCGTGAGGCCCCCGGGGGACATGTATTTTGGAGCCCCCCTCCTATATTGGTATCTTTCTTGCCTTCCTCATCGCAAAATCATCCACTGAATCGTCAAGATCTAGTTGTCTGACAAGGCCTGACTCAATTGTCAAAAGTGACAATGAGCTATACAATAGGTGCCAAGGGTCACCTGGTGGTCATATCACGCTTTAAGCCCCTGGGGCCTAGGGGCCCTAGTGGTCAGCTCAAGCTTATAAGCACTTATACGTACTGAGGTGATTTGGAAGTCTTGGGCAACACGTGCACGGCCTCAAGCTTGGAGGCCCCTTGTAGTTCGAGGCCCCACTGGCCGAGTGCATAATCCAGTCTTGCCCAAATGCTTTATTTACGTAATCGCTTACCTCTATATCGGAGCCATTCCTGATGCAGAATTTGACCATTTCCGGTTGGTTGGTACAGACAGCCTAGAGACCAAAGCCAAATAAAGTATTCACAATGGGTTGTTTTCCTTCAAGTGCACAACCAATTATTAGCAATCGCGATTTATTACTGTAAGGTGACATCTTTTTTGAAGAAGGTAGTGTACAGGTAGCACAGGCCGAGACATTTGAAACATTGAGGCATGGAATAAGCAATGTTTTTAATAAATTGCTACAATGCAGTATGAAATGCCAAATGTCCCAGAAGTGTATTTGCAGGTGCCTTATAAAAAAATAGGGTGGAAATATAGAAAATATTCTGTGCTCACAAACATCCCAAATAGCTGGGTAGCCTTTGATATCCAAACAGGTGACACGGCACGGTAGTATAGGTCAGAGAAGGCTCACCACATGCAGAGGAGTTCTACCCTGGGCATCTGCAAAGTTAAAGCTGGCCCCCGCGTGCTTCCATACCTCCATCTGATTGGTATCACCCAGGTATGCCAGGCTGTGGAGGGCAGAAATATAATTAATTTATTGTCAATAAACAGTAAATGATGATCACCACTGTAAGGCTTCCTTTTATTATTATCAGATAACCGACTGACCCTTGTGAAATAGACATCTAAATCAATTGGACTCGTCTAGGTTAAATAAAGAATGAATAAGAAATACATTTTAAAAAAAGTCCTACATATTAGATGGAAAATCTGGTAATGGGGTAAACAAAGACAAACACATCCTCACCAACACATCTCAGTCCCCAGTTCCACATCGGAGATTTCCAGTGCAGCCCCTTCGCCTATTAGGAAAGACACCACCTCTATGCTTCTACATGGGAAATAGAGGGGTGAGTGACACACCACTACATAGTACACAGTCAACTAATTGGCCCTCATTTACCCCCCAAAATATAAATATATATAAATATTCAGGAAGTCCACAAGTCTCAATTATAGGTCAACGTAAACCAGGCAAGCGAGGTACAAAAAAACAACAACAATGTTTAACAAGTCCCACTAGTCTGATATGCCGATTGTGTATTCATTTCTCACTTGCTACGAATAGCATCTCGCAGAGCAGTTTCCTTGTTGGAGTCCCTTAAATTGACATCAGCTCCCTTCCTGATCAGGTAGCGCACAGTCTCTAAATCCCCCTCGCCAGCAGCAAGGTGGAGAGGGGTCCTACCATGGCCATCTGACACAGTTATATTAGCGCCCTGCAGCACAATTTGCAAGACTATACATTACTTGAGGACACAACATTGATTTACAAAAATGTTTAAATAATGATAAGGTTCAAATCTCAACTAAGAAGAATAGGTGTCAATGCATTGAGTGAAGAATGTGATAATAAAAGAAAAGTAACATTAGGCCCTATATGATTGAAAGACTATAACCTATTCTTACTTTTGAAAACATATGACCTAAGGTTGGTTACCTGTTGAAAATGACTCTCCAGGCTGCCAATATCCCCTTGCATTGCAGATGTATTTATCAGAAAGGGAAATAGGGCAGACTGACATGCTTTCATCTCCTGAATAGGGAAAAGGTAGCTAAACGTCTTTTTCCTTTCTAATTAGAAAATAATAAAAAGTTAGCTTATGTTATCATTAAACTATGTTAGCCACAAGTAGACAGATAAAGTTAATTAGCTTTGTGAGCAACAATAGCAACGTAGTCTCAGACAGTTAGAACAGCTAATTAGCAGGGTGATTGGTGGTGAATGCCAATGTAATAGCTTCATGCTAGCTAGCTAGGTAACGTTTCTTTAACTAATGTTATAGCACCAACCTTGACCTTATTATCAGTACCCAACCATCCTAAGCGTAGGGACGATGCTAAAGCTGACCAAAATCTGTAAACCTCCTCAGGGATCCTTTTTCTTGATTGGCATATACCCATGATGTTAGGCCGGGTAAATAAATGTGTTAGGTAACGCTGATTTTCCCTGATTGATTCCGTCTCCCAGTTACTTGCATAAGTAACAACCGCTAAACGTTCAATTTACTAAAATACTTCGCTAGCAACTGAATGCAATGTCTATGTTACTTGACTGGAAAAAACTTTTTGGGCTTTAATTGACACTTTTTTTTACATTTACAGAAGGAAAAGTGTCCTTTGGTAGTACACTTAATTAAATACAAACTACAAAATACAGTCACAACAAATGGTCTGTTGTTACTGACTCAATTTATGGCCTCTGAGGGAAAAAACTGAAAAATAACAAATGTGACGAACTATTAAAGCACTACTCTTACAGTCCATTTTCAAACGAATATATTTATTAATTTATAAATATTAATATGTTTAAATGTTTATCATAATAATAATTCAGTTTTATCGCGCGAAATTACTTGTTGTTGATTGGTCAATGTTCGGAGCCGTAAAGCTGTTTTTACTGCCGTGGAGTTTCTTGTATAAATACTCACGTGGACCCGCACTGAAAGTCTTGACGACTGACTGATTTGACTGAGGGGATCGTCTCAAGAAAATTAAATAACCCCATTTAAATCTGGGAATTAGTATAACACGGTAAGATTAGTTTGTAATACGGAATTAATAACTGAATGAAATGAAATGAACACGGTTATATTTATTTAGCATTCCTAGATATTAATTCACCTTGCATGGCTAACGTTAGCTGGCTAACCACGTGTTGCATTCCATCTTAACGTTAGTCTGGTAGCATTGCTTTAGCTAATGTCAAAGGTACTTTTCAAGTTAATACTATTTTGGGAGCTTCACACCAACAGCATTTCGCTATGTTCGTTTGGAAAAGTGATTGTGCTAGATGGTCAAAATGAATCTTTGGGCAAGCACTGTATCTGGCCGAATCAAGTGTTGTCAAAATGTTAGGCCTCAAATATAGTCTGTACATGCGTACTCAATTTTGGGACATTCATCGCAGACCCCCTTTCACGTTGTCCTATAAACGTGTACACGCTGCCCCGAGAAGTTGGCTAAATGTAAAGACTTAGCATTTTGAAGGGATCTGTTAGACCTGCACTTTTAGGATAAGCGAAGTCGAGGCCATGCTAGGTCAGCTAGATCAGACTCTGCTTTGCAGTCCTGTAGTTAACGGACACATGCAACCAGATCATTGGTTCAACACGTCATTTTGCCCCTATCAGGGATTAACTAAGGAACATAATTATTCGTATACGGTCTATTCTTGAGCTTTTATAATTCATTGGATTATTTGCATTTAAGTGCACGTGCCTAGCTTCTGGTCAAGATTAGCTAAGTACGTTGTGGCCTCTGTATTGGACGTTTGTGCCTCAGAATTTATATTGTGAACACTCATGCCATGTCTGACTATTGTTCAGAATGTCCCTAGATTCAGTGGGCTCATTCTGATTGACATGGCTAAACTACCATCAGGTTTTGCTTACACCTCTGCTTTAACAGTTGCTCTATGGTGTCAATGAGGCCTGATACATCTACATTTAAATGCGTATACATTTAAACAAGCACAATGTTACCTTTTGTCAATTTGGTCCTAACAAACCAGCTCGTTTTTTTAACTAGGCAATGACTGGACTTGAAGATGGTCACGTGGCACTGCTTTACAAAATGTGCAATGCACCACTTTTAGGTAAGTGAAGAATGTCACTTCTGTAATGTTGGTTGCACAGTACCAGTCAAGGCCCTGCCAGTGGGCTAGGGTGCTGTTACAGTGCAGAGAGCAATCAGTTTATTGCAACCCACTGCTGTGCCCATACCCAGCAGCAGTGTTACTAATGAGACTGGATATATTTTTGTTTAAATGTCATGTGTATTTTTAAATATCCTTTCACTGGATCGAGTCTCTTTACCCCACTAATGTGTAAATTTGTCTTACAGGTGTGTTGTCAACGTTCTGTCTAAGCCCATCCATTTCAAGTAAGATTTGTTTTAATTTATGAAACTTTTTTGTATTGTCGTGATGATTGCCTTAAATGTTCAACTGCTCTGAAATGTGAATGACATAGGGCTTTCTGAACAAGTAGCTGTTTAAAAATGTTTAATCTGATGCGTTAAAGTAACTGCTTTTAACCAATATTCTTTACTTGCATCTGCAGTTCAAAGGCCTGATACTTAAAAATGAGGGACATTGACCTCGAATTGTCATAAGAGCATGCTCATCAGGTATGCACTTTCAGCTTTACCATAGTTTTCCTGTTCACATGTTAGTTATATTAGCTTTCTGTGATGTGATTAGATGGTGTTATGACTGTCAAAACTGCCAAGTGTCCAGTATATTGGCTTCGCTATTTGAATGTACTGAGGCCTATCCCGACAGTCCTTTGTTAGTGGGGCGTAGTCGTTGGAAATGCCTCAAAGAACAAACCTGTGGTTTCGCTTTACCCTCGTGGCTACTGCAATTAGCCTTGTGGGATATTACTGCAGAACAAATAATTCACCTGCGACCATGCCACTGTACTAACCTTTTCTTTCAAATTGACCACAGGAGGGTGCTAGACCTCAACTGAATGGCAATGGTGAGTAATCCTATGGCTTTGGTGGTTATGGGCATGCACACATTTTAAGTCGTAAATGAATGGTACTATAGGAGCACTGTATGGTATCTGCAGACAGCCGCTTTTTTCCGGCTGGTTTGTTCATTAACCGGTGCTAGAAAAACTCAACATCTGGCATTGTTGGTCTCCAGACCTACATGTCTGGAGTCTTGGTATTTCTGTTGAGACAGCAAGTTCTACGCTACTAATATTGAATACATATATTTTCTGTATACTAGCTTATTTGCAATTGCTTTTTTTCTCAACCAGGTGGGTGCCCCAAATGTCACGAGAAAATTCTGTAAGTATTTAATCTTAAGTCAATGAAGAGTAGATTGAAAAAGCACAGTATGGTATCTGCAGCCAGCTGTTTCAACAAGCTGTTCTGTTCATAAATCTGTGCGATATAAAATCTGCGTCTGGCATCGTTGGTCTCTAGGTTTGTCCATGCCTAGAGTCCTGGTATTTATGCAGAGACACCTTATGCATGCCCCCTCCCCCTGTCTTTGTGGTTGGCTAACCATTTGACATCTAAGGAATGCAAAGCTACTGATGGTGCAGTGTCCCAAGTCCACAACAAAAAAAAAAAAAAAACAGCCACACTTAAAGGGGTAGTTCAACTTTTTGGGAAATAAGATGTTCCATCTAACCCCCTGTCAGACGAGTTTAATGTAGTGATTGCACATCCATTGAGTCAGTTGGGTTATTAAATGTAGCCTGGCTTAGAAACACAGGCAATATGCCAGTACTACCAGATAGCATGTGAACAGATAGGTGGTCCTATCTATTGTTCTGAGGCTGCCTACCATACACAAGGGATAACTTGGGTTAATATAGGTCCGACCACATCTGTTTCAATAACGGCGCCTGTTACGTTTTCATTTGTACATGAATGAAATACAGAAGATCTCGTGTGTAAATAACCAAGCTTTGGCATTGAGATGTATTGTCACTTGACAGCCATACTAGCAAGTGCTACTGCCTCAGCCATTGTTGCTAAGCTTGGTTATGTTTACCTGCCTACTTTAAGTTGATTGCATGTCCAATAATAGCGTGTCTCATCTGACCAGGATGCTATAAAAAAAAAAAACTGGCACTTTTCAGTTACACGGTGCTTGGGAATGGAAATGTACCTACTTACCTAAAGTTAAACTATCCTTTTAAGAGAACTGGTTTCTTTTTCAGACCCTCCGTGAATTCTAATTTCAGTTGATGCTATTCTGTTACCTTACATTTAGAATTAAGTGTACATTTTGTGTACAAAAGCATTACTTGGTTGGGAATACCTTAGTTTTTGTTTAGCAAAAACAATCAAGTAATGGCTGGAGCATTCTGCTCTTCGGTTGTATTCAAGTCACAATATTTACATCAAACATTGTAGTACACAAACCACCAAACATGAATGTATTCCACCTACATTATTTCTGCCCAAATGTGTCTTCTGAAAGTTATTTACTATCTATTTAGGCCTCCTGAACCTGACACGCTGGAAAAGACTGTCTAACTAGGAGCAACTGAGTTGAGGTAAACGTTTGTCTGAAATGCTTAAGTTATACATGCAAGCTTCGTCATTTAACTCAAACGCATTTTAGTTGCACATGTCTGTTCTGATTCGCCACCAGCAATCGAAACGTAGTCTGCCCCACTGAATTTCGAAAAGCAGTACAGCAACTTGACTCAACTCCAGCCATATTATTGTTAAATCTGGCAACTTGTCACAGGGTTGATCTAAGTCTCTTATTTGGTTGATCACTTGAGGAAAGTGCCTCAACTATTCCGAAGGTGCACTAAAAGTTCAGCATCCAAAAATGTCTTGCCCTTTTAGGCTAGCTCCCACGTCACCCGAGGTGAGGCTGCTGTAGGCATTTCATTTGCCGGTACTGTGGTTGTATAATAGTTAGCCAGTAACAATTGAGATGCTACAGACCAAATTATTTTGCATACCATGTTGCTTAGTTCTGCAGTAATTGGTACAAACATTTAAATTAATGAAATAAATGCTGCATTGAATTTAAACATTAGATTGAAGCTTGAGTTTGTATGGATTTGGGTGACTTGAGCACAGCTATCGGTGTTTGGGGGAATGTGACCTACGGAATATATATTCATTAACTCTAGCATGGGCTAGATAGTCTTACGTTATAAAACTAACACTGATCTAAATGATCAGTCTATACTTTGTACCTAGCCAGTATAATGTCTGCATCAGGTATGTTACAAATGGCAAGTGTAGCTATAGATTAACCACCATACTAACAAAACTAAGCTCCAAGTTCAGTTGATGTGAATACTCAACATTTGATTAAGGGACTTCTTTATTGCATACAGCTTGTTAATGTCTTTGCAGCTACTTGGAATGCTTGTCATGAAAGGACATTCAATAAAATGCAAACTACACATTTGTGCTAAAGGGACAATTTTTCTTCTTCAGGTTGTCCTGCTCCATGTGGTATGGAGCTGTCCAGAGACTGGCTGAGGATTTGACTTGCTAAAGGTGAAACATTCATTTGACGTTTGCTTCATTGTAAATATCAGTTTGGTCATATTACCAAGGCTTTCAGGAGACTCAGTTTCTGATTATGTTGTGGACATGACCATAAAGTGAAAACATCCCAATGGGTCTCGCCAGCACGTCTGCTGGGGCGGTCTGTTGGGAACATGGTAGTTATTACTTGCCTTTGTTGCTTTGTACTTGCCCAAACATGAATTACAGTTCTCTTTGTTTACATTTCCACTTGTCTTTTTCAGGTTGCGATCGACCTAACAGCACCACTACCAAGTAAGAGTTGCTTCATGTTTTGGTTGGGATCATTTTCAAAGAGGGCTAGTTAGTCTTTACCACTTCTGGTACTTTACGCATTGATCCCAAAGCAAATGTACCCTGGAGACAAGTCTAGTCCTCTTTGCTGTAGGTGGTCTGCAGTCTCCAGGGGCTACAAAATTGTCTTTTTTTAATATCGACTCAGAGCTATGCCTTTCTGGCTTGAATACTAATGTTTTTTTTCCCCGTTGCTGTCTAGAACTGTCAACGTTGAGCCTGGACAAGCTTGTTTCTGGATTTTATTTGTTTAATAAATTTTATAGTAAAAGTGTCCCGTGCATCTCAAGTTGCTTAGTTTGCTAGATATTTTGCTTGACTCAATCCCTTGACGGTTACATATTACTGAAAGTTGCTGTTTCTAAGTACATAACTGAATTGAGTTTACAATTCTGCACAACATGCAAGCGCAAACCATGTATCTACAGCAGGGTTTGTCCAATCCAAATTTGAGCTCCCATTAAGTTAACCTGGGGGGTGGGGGTGTAGTCACTGCTTAGCCAGCTTTCCTGAGGTTTGGTAATATAAAGTCATCTTGGTGTTAAGGGGTCCTATTTACTGCGCAATGAAATGTGGTCCAAGTAACCTATGTTTAGACATGGCACATAATTCCAATACCTGGGGAATTCATTTTTTGTAACTACCTGTAATTATTCGTATGCTACATATAGGTTGACCTGTCACTAGGTGTGTGTTTATGAGGGCACGCATTACATGTACCGGGTGGACTACGGATGGCGGTTCGATGTGTGTAGGCCCCTGCTAACGAGTGGTTCACGACTTCATATGGGTCACGGGGAAAGGATTATAGGCTTCCCTTCAGTGAGCACAGCCTCGAACCCTATCCTTCCACTTGAGTTGTATTCCAAGTGGATACCGTTGGTTAATATACAACTACACTTGCTTTCTTAAATATGAGGTGGCAATGTTGGTTACACACAAAAATTTGCGAAAGGGGTCATTTTAATCCTAAGTAGCCTGCCGTTTAAGTGCAAAATTCCCTGCGAGCCATTCTGGAAGAGCCAACCACGACGCATGTTTACCCAGTTGTCAAAGTATAGAGATTATGCAGTAAAATGTCCAGGTAAGCCTATATTTCTTCTAACTGAGCTATAACAGCCCATATCAAGTACCCGGAGAACACCTGCATGCCATGTTATTTCAGTTCTCCATCAGATTTAAGAGGAAATTAGCCTACAACTATGCACGACATTTTTAGGCTGATCCCACCTTCCGTAACTTTTTGTTTCAGTCTTCAAAATGTCACCAAGCAATTGCTATAGAGCTGTGTCTATGCTACATTCATTGACAGTATATTAGGCTACAAACAGCTGTTTTCTCCCTTGGTTTTAAATAACCGAATCATATCAATTGGCAGGCAAGGTTTGTCCACCAAACGCGAATCAACGGTTTGAGGGACGCCATCGTCACCAAAATGCATCATTTTATCTCAAGACATCGCTTGATAACCAGTCAAGGTTTTGAAGGATTCGCCCGAAGGGCCACATTTTCCTGTTTTGGGGCAAAGGCCCTGCTGATCTAGGGCAGTGACGCCTCAGTAAACGCAGAACTACATGCCCCAACATGCCCTACTGGTAGAACAGGTCCTCCCCTTTTATTTGAGTGGCAAGTTGTTTGTTTCACTGTTACCAGCTGCCGGACTATTCCAATCCCTGTCGGAGAGAGAACACGGGGACCGACAGTCCTTCTTTCTCTTCTCCCTCCCCGTTTACCTTATTGTGCTTTCTTTATTTCACCCTATCTCCCTTTTCACAACTTTTCCTTTCCTTCACTAGCTTTCTTTTCCGTTTTAAGTTTTTATAATCAGCTCTAACAACCTGTTTAGGCCTATTTATTTATTTATGTTTTATTAGGACAGATATATATATAAATATATATATTTGTTATCTTAGATGAGAGGACTGAAAAGATGGAGTTACATATTTTAGAACACAGCTTGAAAGTGGCAAGTATAGCAAAAGAGGGTATCCAGATATGCACTCATGGATTAATCAAACTCGCTTTCTTGCCCTCTAAAACAAGGTAAGTAGCTTCAAGATGTTAACGATGTTTAAAATCGGTTACATGGTTGCATGATACATGTTATTTTTATGTGCCACAATAACATTGTTGCAAACTAATGACGAGGGCTGCACAACTACCTTCAAAGCCGTTCAATCTGACCAGCTCAACGTAGTCATTCTCGGAGCACTGAATTAAAAAACCATGGTAGGCTTTATATATTTATGTATCTAATTGGTTAGTATACGGTATATTTAGAGCGTTAGCATATTCACCTATTTGAAAAACCTCAAGGCTAGGATCGTATCATTGTGAGCTTTTGTGCTGTGGTTAGCTCGACGTAAAGGGGTGTGTGTACGTGCTTACAGCACTGTCTTGTTGTTTTTCCTTCTTCTGTAGCTCAGTAAAATTATATGGGGGAGGTGGTTGCCTCAAATTAAACTTCAAAGTGGCGATTCGAGAGATTTTCATAGTCCGTGATTACGCCAATTGCATGAACTTGTGTGATGTTGCAACATCGGCACAAGAAACATTTGCAAGGAAACACTCTTATTGCCAAGATTTTGATTTATCTCAGTATGGTGTCACAAGGCCTCATAATAGCAGTATACAAGCTAATTTTTGTTTCACAGCAGCAGTAGTTCCATGTTGGACACTTATCAGTGTGTATTCTATCACCCATTACCTATCTATAACAAGTGCAGAACACAAACTTGCTTTATCATTAAAACGCCGAAGGTCGAATTTATAACAACCTGAGTAGAACACAATTAAACATCTGTATTGTTTGTTTCCAAATAATGGATACCAAGGTGCTCAAGTATTACCTTGTATGTTTGTGTGTGTGTGTGTGTGTGTGTGTGTGTATGGTTTGTTATCCCTGAAGCCTGTACCGTGTTTCATAGACTTGAGGTGATTGAGATCAGTGCTAACTAGTGCCAAAATAGACCCAATAAATGAAGGCCTAATGGTCTGACATTTTGTATTTGTACCGCTTTTGTACATTCCCCCCATTGCAAAGTGTGCAACTTTTGGGGCAAATTTCCACCACACAAAAAAATCATATCTCAGCAATGGAATGTCAAATCAACCTAAAACAATGTGTTTAGTGTCCATCTAGGTGTTTTCTGTCGTATGATGTAACAACTGTGTTTACAGAATATGCCCTTTAATTTGACCCCTATCTCCCTACATACACACTGCATAAGATCAGCCCTGGATGGCAAGTCATTCATTCCAGGGCATTATCTTTTGGCAGTTGTTTATTCATTCAAATTCGACAAAGGATCTGAATTACATGTTTTCTCTGTCGTTGACAGTTTAAAAAAACATGTCCTTGATCTGTTTTCAGAACACCACTGGCACTAGTGTTGGACAAAGACATACATTTGAAAATAGGGCTAGCCTAGAACTAATCTTTAATATGTTGCATCTGTCCAATCCAAATATTTTGGAGAAGCCAATACCGTAGGTTATTGCTTTTGTTTCCTTTCCACCCGTGACTAATTTGCAGAGATTGTTTCATTTTAGCTAGGGGAAGGTACGATAAGGTTGTTAATTGCTTTAGTGCTGTCAGTCCATTACAAACTCATTTGGAGATTCCTTGTGAAGTGCCTCGCATTCACATAGAATGTGAGTGATGCGGACAAAATCACAGGACACACTTCATTCTACAGAGAGCCTAGTTGTTTACCACGCAAAATTGTGTTGAGCATGTTGTTCTCAGTGATTGTGCCGACTCATTGTTGATCTGCTTGTTAGATTAGCAAGTCATTGACATTCTCAGGGAAATATCGTTGATTGATTACGTCATCCAGATTTAATGAAACAGAGCTTTCAGAAAAGAGATCCTACAGCGAGGCAATGGGGTGGGAATTAAGGTGGGGTTTGTTTGTATCGTAAGGCTGATTATATGATGATTTATTACATCTTTTTTATTCTAGTTTTAGTTTGAAAAGACTAATGCAAAAGCCATGCTTAATACATTACTGTATACTTCACACCTTTCAGCCTAATACAAAGTGCAAGCATTCAGTATCAAGGCTGTAAAGAATCCGTTGTTTATGGTTCAGTGGTTGAGCAGTTTGTTTTTTCAAACTGGAGTTTCTCTAATGCTGAGGCAGGATGAGCGGTGGCAGTTGGCTGCGTAGAAACAAAGGCAAAGACGACTAGTTTTGATTTGATGCTAAGTGTGCCTACATATTTGAACACTGTTATTGTTACTGCTTGATTTGCTCTTGAGTAATACACCAAATTTCATGTAGCACAACATAGTACACTGATGTAGACTGATTCTGAAAAGGTTAGCCTTTGTTGCCCTCCTCAAATGGTTGATGTAATTTAAATACTTTAGATGCTTTTCACTACGTAAAAAACAAGACATTGGATCAAATGTTTTCAGTGCGCCGTTTGGGATAATGTCACATTGAGTGCTGTACATTTCTTTGTTCCTTTGTGAAGGCCCCCCTCCCAGACAACAAGGGCAATCATAATGTTGCTATTTTCCCAAAGCCTTTCTTACACCCTTTTTGTGTGACAAGATCAAACAGAGCTGTACCAAGCAAAGGATCCTTGAGATGATAAGATGGCATGGCGTGGCATGGAGCGATTGAGGGTGGAAGGTCACCCAAGTATTTTGGGGATGACGCACAACATCATCGTACAAATAATTAAGACTTGGGGCAATAGTTTCGTAGTCATTCCATGTAATGGCTCAGAGTTTGAAGTGGTCAGTGGCGCTTCATTACCTTCGACCAATGGCTCTTCTGATCCGATACCCTTAACAGCATCACAGTCTATGGTCAGGCACCGGCCAAACCTCTTTTGTTTTAGAGATCTTTGCATTTGAGTATTGTTTGCATACAGGTTCATATGCAAAAATACATTTAGATGGAAAAATATTCCTCAAATTTCTGTACGTTCTTTGGCTGCGTAACTGGCACATAAAAATTATGGTAAAAGTAAGTAGTAACCAATAGTTACTAATAGTAATACTAATACTAACTGGTCTGTTTATTGTTTATTATTAAATTATGGTAAAAGTAAGTAGTAACCAATAGTTACTAATAGTAAACCAATTTTCAAACTGGTCTGTTTATTGTTTATTATTAAATTATGGTAAAAGTAAGTAGTAACCAATAGTTACTAATAGTAAACCAATATTCAAACTGGTCTGTTTATTGTTTATTATTAAATTATGGTAAAAGTAAGTAGTAACCAATTTTCAAACTGGTCTGTTTATTGGCACCTTGAAAACTGAATGATGGGCCTGTTGCCTGCATTCCATAAGCAATTACTTATGCATAGCTTTTGTGTAACATTAATTTGAATCTATTCTACACAATTGTATCTAAGAAAAATGCTAATATTTCATACAAATTAAATCATTGTTGACTTATAATTTAAATAGTCTAGATCACAATTGGGACAAGAACAGTATCAATTATATTTAACAACTTTTTTGTTGTTGTTTGTTTCCCACAGATGCAAGTTTTTTAGTTTGACAGAGACTCCAGAGGACTATACTATTATAGTTGATGAGGAAGGCTTCAAAGGTGAGACTATTACTAGCTATAGTACAGTATGTTTCTTTTAATATTTTTTCTTTCGTTTATCATGTGGTTTTGCTTTTTGCTTGTGTAATGTTCCCTTTTCCTCTTTTACACTACTTTGTATATTGGCTTCCTATTCTCTAGATATTCAAATATACTCATACACCTGCCGAGATGAATATACCCTACGTCACTTGGTCAGATCTCTAACCAAAATTGACTCAAAAACAACATACACCATCAATAGTAATAACTGCAACCAAATGCTTCATGTAGTTACCGATCCGTCTGTCACACTGCCATGTAGGAGTTGTGGCCTACTCCCTCAATACAAAATTGTTTTTGCTCAGTGAAATGTGTGGGTTTTCAAGCATGAACTGCACATTTTGAGTCGTGCCACAAAATCGCAGAGGTGTTAAAGCCTTGGATGGGACTACGGCATATTTTATTTTCTGTCTATCTTTTCCATTTTGTTCTTCAACCAATTTTAGGTAGACTTGCTTGTGGAAATGTTTTTTTCTTCTTCTTTCTCTTACTGAGTCACTATTACTTTTTCCACAATGGTTGTTGCATAACTTTCTTTAAATAATAAATGAGATTATTGTTCATATTGTTTGCTATTTGCTTACCCAGGGTCCCTTTTTGTTAGATTCACATCTGCATTCTTGGCTGTTCAGTAAATGTTGTAAATGAGGAAGAAACCCTTGCCCATGTTTTGATGAAAGTAGCATGTTTGACCACATTTGCTGCATTGGTGCCAAGCGATTTCCCTCTGTAGCATCTCATCATGGGTTAACAGAGGCCAATCTGTCACTGGTTCAGTTTCCTGGTTGGTTGAGTTAGTAAATCCATGTCATTATAGGCTGGTTTCCAAGGTGATCCTTATTGGTCACCATGGATACAAGAAGCTCTCTGGTGCAAAAGAGGTCTAGGTATTTTACTGTGTGGGTTGACTCAAAGTTTCTATATATGTCTGCCTGGCAATATGACTTACATGATGGTATGGTATTAATGCGGTTGTCATTGTATATACTTCTAGAAAATATGTGTAAAGAAAATACCATGATTAAACCATTTTATCTTAGTAACAAATGATGTTCTATAGCAGTCAAGTCTGTCTAGAAAAGAATAGTTTGAATTATGTGCCAATTCCCCCCCCCCCCCCCCCCCCCCCCCCAAAAAAAAGGTCTTCGTGTTTTTAATTCATTTGGATTTCCTTCACCAGTAATCTTATTGTACCTTAACAATTCAAGATTCAAGATTCGTTTTATTGTCATTGTATTTTATATTTGCACACGTAAAAAGACAAAATGATGTTCCTCCCAGCCCACAACAATGCAACATCATTTTTCATTTCCAGACTTTATAAGAGACAGACCTCTTTCCTATGCACCGTATCCTCCTGTTCATAGGTCATTGATCCATGGCGTAAATAGTCAAGGTTATTCTGACAATCAGGGCCATAAGGAGCCTGGTATATGTATCTACACAAAGGTTGTGTTCCAATAGAACAATAGGGACCTGCAAAAGTCACTGTATAGGGCTATTCTAGAATGCCTGGACCGTTAAGGGGGGAAATATTATATTATTATATATATTTAGGTAAAATATTCGCATTTACCACTATGACCATCACAGACAATGACATGAACCTGAGTCCATGACCTCTCACTCTGTTCTTCCTCTTTCAGAATTGCCTGAGTCAGAGCACCTCAGTGTAGCAGAGGCCACATGGCTCGCCCTCAACGTGGTGTCAGGGGGGGGAAGTGCGACCAACTCGCAGCCTATCGGAGTCACCAAAATCGCCAAATCAGTCATCGCTCCGCTGGCCGACCATAACATCTCCGTGTTCATGCTGTCGACTTATCAGACAGATTTTATTCTGGTGAGTGAAGCTTTTCTTTTTTGTTATGGTCAGCACTACAGCATTTTTTCTTTCATTCATTTTCCATATATATGTATATCAGTTCACTTTTACATTTGCATGTCAGCCGTTCACAGCGCTTCAAGTGTCCTATTTATACAACAGGAAATATAATTTAGACACAAATATACACTCTGATACTTTCGTAACGTTTGCTGACTGCAGAAACAATTCACATTGCTTATCTGTTGCCACCATACAGGTGGTGCGGGGCAGCCACTGTGTTTTCCATTATGCCAGACATGAGAAGGCAATAGCAATGTGCCTCCTGGGGCTCCAGGCCTTCTTTTACAGGGAATCTTTTCATTTTGTGGAAGTTGCTTAATCACACTGGGGCTTTTCTCATGCCGGGCCCCTTTTTTTGGCCATAGGGAATATTTTTCTTGCCCAGCAAATAAGAGGAAAAACAATCCCAAATGTCTGCCGAGTAACCCCTAGCCTGTTAGCGGAAATAACAAAATACGAAAATAATAAATATATAAATAAATAAAAACTGTTTAGATGTTGGTAATCTGGCTGTAGTTATGTAAAGAGGATCAGCTTGGGCTCAGTTTCTCGCTGGAATTCCCGGTAACAGTCATGGGCACTGTTCCCCCTCGCAGCTCCAGCTGCCCACGGACGCCAGCCTTTATCAGGAAAGAAGAAAGAGGAAATAACCCAAGTCTTTCTCTCTGTCTCCCACCAGCTCTTTTGCTTCTATCGATCACGTTATATTTCTTGATCATCTATATGTTGTCTCCCTGAGTCCCTTTCTTTACTTTTTTTAATGTTTTTATTTAACCAGGCAAGTCATTAAGAACAGATTCGTACTTGGTCATGTTGCTTGTTTTACACTGTGTTTGCATGACTGGAGTCCCAGTAGCACTAATGTAACTTAACTACATTTGGTCCCCCGGTGCAAAATATGAATGTGCGTATCCTCTCAAATAGTTCATCAACTTGTGCTGACACAAAAGTGCTGGGCCAAATCACACAGGAAAGATCAGCATTATCCCTCAAACGTTTAAGTCTGCGTGAGAGCTGAGCAACGGTAATATCAAGGCACGCATTCAATACATTGACTCCAAAGTTACTACGCGTCAGCAAAGCGCCTGTCCTCGCACAGGTCGTCAAAATGTTGTTCTACTTCTTTTAGCGAGGACATGCAGCGTGTGTCTGGTTAACGCCCCCACCCCCCTACGGAAACTCAAACAATACATATCTGTTGCCACTAACAATGAAGACTCATTATTCTAAATACACGGTATGAAATATATATGAAATAGAGGTATGTGGGAGTGTCGCCTGTGTCCCTTTCATCTCTGCCCCTGGGCAATTGCACCGGCTGCACCTCCTGTAGCTACGCCAGTGCCTTGTACAATGTTGGGATACCAAGCAGGCATATTTTATTTTTACAATCGGGATGTTATGTAAAACAATGGGCTTATGCTGTAATGCAGTGGGGCCATCTGAGTCAGCCAAATCCAGTCTAAGGCCAGCTTTTTTAACGAAGGGATTTTCACCATGTGTTCATACCTTCAACACAACTTGGCCATGGCTCCTAAAAAAAGGAGGAAGAACTGGACGACTCTGTTAGAGATCCACCCGTATGTCCACCATAGATATCCAATCCGCCTGTCCGTGACTCATTGTGTAGCTTGCTCTAACCTCCGCTGGGGATCAGAGCAAGGGGCTGAGTAAACAGACAGCTGGGAGGAACAGCCTGCCAAGGCAACTTTCTAAACCAGCTCTGATGTGCAGAAATCTTCCTACGGCAGCTTTGAAAAAACTATTATTTTTTAATGTTTTGATTGGTTGTTCTTCTCCACATGAATCATTCTAGAACAACTTCTACATTTTTAAACTTTCGGACAAAAAAAGCTGCTGCTGAAAATAATAGCATGCAATTGACTGAAGTTCATCCAGCATACTTTTTAATTTATTGTTATGAGGGCTAAATCTATTTAATCCTGATTTCATTTTCAGACAGCTTTTTCCTGTTTGTCATTCATAGTTTAATTTAAGCAGATTTGGGTTGGTTTGTGACAGTCAGAGAAACTTACCACTCCGTACCAGAAACTCAAAGCGACTTATGAATTGCGGGTTATTGATTGAACGTGCCTTTGTTTCGCGGCCAGGTGCGAGAGAGGGACCTGCCAATGGTCATGCACACGCTGTCGGCTGAGTTTACCTTACTGAGGGTGATCAACGGAGAAACAGTGGCGGCCAGAAGCCCAGGAGTCACCAACGGTTTTGTGAAGCCAAAACTCGGTAAGGAGCACCTTGTATTTGTATTATTTTTTTTTTTCCATGAGCTCGGCGCAAACTGTTGACGTCCCGTTGACAGTGCTGTCTGTAGCCTACTGACTCAATACAGGACAGTTCAGCCCTTTTTACAGTACACAGCTTAACATTTAAAGTGTGTATGTGCAGTGTTTTGTGTCAGGGTTTATAATGGATCCCATTGTCAAGCTGAGACAACACACACAACCAGTCATACAGCTCATGCATGGCCCTGTCATGGTCAAATATGTTTCTATTTCAGGTTCTTGATTACAAGAGTTATGGCCTGGCATTACAGTGTAGTATGGTTACTTGTTCCTTTTTAGTTAGCAGACAGACACTACTTTTTGTTGTTGCGATATGGCCTTGCTTACTTATGTTTACTTGAAGTCTTCTTAAATGTGTTGTTTTTCGGGTAAACGATGCCTGCAAAAAAGCCCGTTGTGGTTCTTACAGAAACATGCTTCTACCATGGGATCTGTTCATATCTGTCCTGGTGCTTGTTAGACTTGAATGTCCTCTTACTGTGGATACACTTCTTTGCATGACAGGGCTTTGTACTGATTAGGTTAACATCTCATGGGACGCCCCAACGCTTTCATCAAGATTACAAGCCACAGGAATACCTGCAGTGGGCTCTCTCATTGTGGTGTACAGCCAGCAGAGAAACCGAAATGTCTGCTGAGCTCGCCCACATAAATTGCTAAATGTGCATCACATCTGAATCTGAAAATATAGGAGATGAGTGTGAAGCTAAAAAAAAGAAGAAAAAAACGAAATTACATCTTAAATAGTCAGAACCTAGATTTGTTTGGCTTTATTTGAAATATTTTTCATAAGCGAATGAGGAAATAGAAAAAAATATGCTTGCATCATCAAGTTTGCTTGTAGCCTAGTTCTGATAAGGGCGTAGGTGAAATGATAGGCCACAGACTAAAAATAGCCAATGATTGGTGGCAGATAGCAGTATAGACGTGGAGTGAGCTATGACTTGACAAAACGTTGGTCTAACTGCTCTGTTCAGTCCCTGAAGGGTTGCTAATGTCACTCTGTTAGCACGGCCGGCATTTTTTTTTCACCAAGTCGTCAAAGTTCCTCAACTTCCTCAACAATAGTCTAGACTGCACTGGGCGGTTCCTTTGTGTCCGTATGTGTATGACTGTGCACTCTTCTTGGGTCCACATAACACCCCCTAAGATCTAATTTACTACTAGTGCAATATTTTTACCCTATCTGTAATTCAATTTTGAATATCTGGAATTGGAAGAGAATTACTTTAATGCTTCGAAAGATAATGTCAATTAATGGTTTGGTCCCTTTGACCTATAGGTTTTAATATTTGTTTTGTTTATGAATTCTCAAGAGTTTTATGGACCTTTTTGTTTTTCGTTGTATTTGTATGGAACTTTATTGGTTTGTGTTGCAGTTCCCCGTCCCGTCATCCATCCTTTGTCCAGTCCTAGCAACATGTTCTGTGTGACCAGCCTAGACCCAGACACACTTCCCTCCGTAGCAACACTGCTTATGGATGTTATGTTCTACTCTGGCAGGTGAGGATCCATTCGGATTTGATTTGATTTTTGTATTATTTACCTCAGACCATCAAAGTTTACTTGCCAGCGCGCATAGGCATGGAAACTAATCTCTAGTGTATGTGCTGTCAGACGTAGGTTGGTAATGCAGAGGTGTTATAGTAACCCTATGCAGGAGTATTATGCATTCACAGTTTGCCATAAATCAATAATTTAAACTTGTTATCCTGTTGTAGCAACTTAGAATTGTATTGTTTGTCTTCATGAGCTATTTTCCTGTACATTTTGAAGACTGTGCATTCTGACTGTACCTGCATATTCCCTGTCACATGAAACACACTCCACTATTCATTATTACCCTCGCTGATAAGTATCAAACTAGTTCATTATTGCATTGTAAATTGTATCTGACACAAACCAAGATTGTATAAAAAAAAAAAAAAATGTCATAATATATAATAGAGTATATATTAGAGTACTATATATACTAGAGTACCGTAGTTTACAAAAGGCCTAGTTGTGCGTCTTCATCACAATGGCTGGTAAAACACTGACTGCATCAATGTCGACTAACGGATAGTTCAATGCTCCGGCTTCCCTCGACTCTTTCCAGCGGCGCCTGTCCTAGGATAAAGGAGCCTGGAGCATCTAATGAAGACTCGGAACACATCCGTTTCTTCTCCTTCTCTCTGATAGAGGGATACATCTCTCTAGTCATGGACGAGCAGACCACAAGAAGGTACAGAAGGGCCACTAACATCCCTAACAATTTGAGCTACTTTAATGTTGCCCTGTGAGTGTGGCCCAGGGATTTTGTGGTTAACAGTAGATGAATTGATTCACAAGTACAGGTGGGAGCTTGGTGAAATTATCGGCCCTGAAATTGCATGTCTTGTCCTGGGTTTTTATTATGTTTGTTGCGTAACTCCTCTCTGGGAGAAAAAAAAATGGCATTTCTTAAATTGGTCCGTGGAGTCTCCGAGCTATGTAGAGAGAGGGACAGGACAGTAAGGGGACCAACCTTTTATTATTTTCAAAAGTGTTGCGGTATCACCGATGTGTAAGACAGCAATACATGGCTACACTGCCTTGCTTGCTGATCTGTTTTCAACATAACAGCAACTGATAGAGGTGTAGGCAACGTAACTGTATAGGTTGTTAGGATGCATGTTAATATACTCCATGCATGGAAAGTTTGTGTTGCATTGTGGACCAGCATCCAGACTATTCCTTGCTATATTCTTGCCCCTATTCCAGGTTTCCCAATAATGTCCTCTTTACCAGTGCTTCAGGAGAGCTTTGGAAAATGGTCCGGATTGGTGGACAACCTTTAGGATTTGGTAAGTAGCAATGTACAAGTATTCCTTCTGTCCCTTGAAAGCTGACAGACAAGTATTGACAGAGATGACACCATCAAAACATTTATATTTATTCTGGGATTTGAATGAGAATATATGTAAATTGCCTAAAAAAAACCCCGCAAAGAAGTAATTTACTCTTTTCAGGTAGTGGCATAATTTATTTTTTGATAAAAGACATTTATGATTCATGGTCCTTTTTGTCCCTTAGACGAATGCGGTATTGTGGCCCAAATATCGGAGCCTCTGGCAACTGCAGACATTCCAGCTTACTACATCAGCACCTTTAAGTTTGACCACGCCCTGGTGAGTGACAAACACAACCTCCACCTCTTTCACTACATGGCTATTTCTGTGGCTTTGAGAAATTGGGAGAATCCTGACTTCAACCCAAACGCCTCGTCTAGGTTCCTGAAGAAAATATCCAGAGCGTGATTGGAGCACTGAGGACCAATAAGAGCACAGGACAGTGACAGGAAGAAGGGAGACACAGGGGGACTCTTGCCGTGCGCACAACATCGATTAATCACGTTAGACCTAGGTTAAAACTAAGAAGTGCCATGAGCGTACCTGTGGATGGCTGATGGGGAAACTGGGGGAATGGTGGTTGGGGATTGTATACAATGATTTCTGGAGGTAGACAGAAAATGTGTGTGTGTGTGTGTGTGTGTGTGTGTGCGTGAGAATAGGGATGCCTTTGTTCCTTCATCAGAAACTTGCCCCTCCTTTTTCAGTGTGTGCCAACTCTGCCCCCATAGCCCACCCCTACCGTGAGCGCTCAATCGTACCCCAAAACAACACCCATCTCTTCAGGATCCCAAGCTAGAGAGGCTGCACAGTCTTTTTTTATTTTTTTCTTCTTTGCTCTTTTCTGTCTTTCTCCTCCCCCTCCCTGTCATACCATTTTACCATGGCAACGCGGCCTACGAGGCTTGGGCCCTTCTTTTTGACACAGGCTTCAGAGGCTGAAAAAAAGCAGCTGTTTTTTTTAACCCTCTGTGGCGCTCTTTGGCTCTTGACTGCCGATTTAAAAAAAAAAAAAAAAAAAAAGGTTTTGCTTTAGTTAACCAGACTGACATCTACTTGTTGTATTTAACTTGAGCTGTTTTCCACTGCGACACTGTTTTAGTTACTTATCGGCCTCCATTGGAAGGAAAGAGAATGTATTTTTCGAGCCGTTAGCAAGATTTCCTTGGTTTTTCCCGTTTTTCTCTCAGTGCCAAGAGGTTGGAGGCCCAAACTTATGCCTTTGTCTTAATACTCACACGTGCAATTGAAGACAACACATTCTGGGTGGCCAGCAGTCGTAACAGATTACATAGTTCAATGTCACGGTTTCGGTTTGCTTCTATAAGCTATTTTGAAGAGTGTAATTTTAATGTTGCTCCGATCAATACTGTTGTACAGATTGGAAATCCTCCCCTCGAGGAGTTCTTTGATGGGATAGTTCAAATGCCGTAGCACAGTATTAGTCTTAATGTTTCTTTAACTTTTGAGTTCAGTTGAGAAGCGGAAACAAACGAACATGATTTCTTTCTGATGACTAATCACTGATTCAATTTTACTGTCATATCATGTAACAGCAGTGTAATCATAAAAATAGACAGGGAAATTCTTGCCTCAGCTATACCACCATACCACACTCCTGACCAGACCTTTTCCCCTAAACCATTTCAAATTCTAGTGTCTTGTTGAGAGAGAGAGAGAGAGAGAGAGAGAGAGAGAGAGAGAGAGAGAGAGAGAGAGAGAGAGAGAGAGAGAGAGAGAGAGAGAGAGAGCGAGCGCACGCTAAAAGACATGTTGTTGACTCGGTTGTTAATTTGTTATTGCAGTTGTGCATTTCTGAACCAGCCCTGAAACCCCTTGGTGTCTGTCTTTTTAGGCCTTTCTTTTCTTCCCCCCTCCCCTGTCCAGTCTGCACTTTAATCCAGGTTCTCCAGACCTGATGTACTGATGTGAAACGGGGAAAGCTATTTACCCCTGAAGGATTCTCTTTTGTAAGGGAGAATTTTGGTCTTAAGCATTTGTAGGGTAACTTTTTTTTTTTTTTTTTTCTCTCTCTGCACCAAGCAAACGCTTTTTTTCTGTTTGATCGATTTGCAAGAAACCAAGTATTTATCAGTGTTAAAGCAGAAAAAGGGCGACGTTTCTTTTCTTTTGAGCTTTTAGTATATGTTTTGAAAGGCCCTTCTCTGTAATTTTAGTCTGTTTGCCACTCCTCATTTGACTATAGCAAACATGCAAATATTTACTCATTCAGACCTCAAACATTTTTCAATTGTAGATTGAATACCCATCCCGAGAAAGCCAAATTAGACATGTGCTTTCACAATATGAACATATTAATTCAAATGTCATTTTTTTTCTAGACATCTATGCCCATGTATACATGGCTCTAAATTATTTGGCCCAACTTTTAGCTGGTTGCCAAAGAATGTAACTTTCCTTATTGATTATAGATTGATGATAGATCTTCAAGCAGCAAACATCAAAGATAAGGGTCTACTGTAACGCAAGACACCTCACAACACAATAATGTATGCACTCAGTGCCACAGTACACAATTAGCTGTTTACATTCAAAAAAGAGATTGTTTACTGACATAAGAAATACATGTCAACATGTATTGAGTCCTTATTTGTGATATCTGAAAATGTCACATTATTATTATTATTATTATTATTAATAAAGATCTGCATATAGTGTACTAAGCTTACTTATTTCACGTGGCAATCTATAAACGTTGTGTAAAACAACCTTAACCAAATCATTCCTTCTACTGAGGTTACTTGTACAAGAATAAAATTGCCCAAGAATTACATTATTATGGGATTGCGGTATACAATATTGAAAAATCAAAACATTTACTTTGTCTATGTTCAGGCAAAAAGAAAACGATTTCATTTGACCTCTTCTAAGAGGGAGGCTTGCAGTGCAATAACGTTGTTGTTTGACATTGGTATTTCAAATAAAGCCTGTATTCTATACATGAGCATTGTATCCTTATATTACACTTTTCCTATTGCTGTTATATTCTTTTTTTTCATGTCTATAAGCAAGCTTTGTGTTGATCCAGTTATTGACACCTTTGTCCTTGTTCAACAGTTTGCTTGAGTGTATTTAGTGGAACCACTAGATCCCATGCACCACCCGTAATTGCAGCAAATACCAGGCCAGCTGAGAGTACAATCTAAAGGAAGAAAAGGCTGCTGATCAGTTGTCTCACTTATTTGACATCAACAAACAAACTAGAGAGCAGACAGCCCGTCTTTGCATTAGGAACCTCCATTCATCACAACCGTTGCTGAAAACACACATTATTAGCACACCAAATGACAGGGGTCAGGGGAGGCGGGGTCAATTTTTAACTGCAGTATCTCCTGTTAAGCCTGTAGTAGATTTGCTAGAGGTCAGTTAAGTGGTGAGGCCAACATCCTCTCTGCTGTGTGGGTTGGAGCCCCACCCCGAAGCAAGGTTGACAGATGGTAAAGTGACCCCTGGCCATTTTATTCCTAGTCTTTCTTCTCTCAGTGACCAGTTACATGCCTGCAAAGGAAGGCCGTTTCAAGTGACACATTATGAAATTCACAGCTTATTATAATTACTCTGAGAAGTAACAGTTAAATAAATAAAAAACGACCATTCTTTCAGAAAGCAGTTGGCATCTTTAACATTATTGGTAAGAAAGATGTGTCGTGTCAACAGATCACATGCCAAGAAAGCAAGCAAGCATGGGACTTTTAAGTCAAAGGTACAACATATTGAATCGCACCTGCCAGGCTTCTGTATGTCAACACATTTTGATTGGCCTCAAAATCCCGTAGATGTAAGTATTTACAGTTCATTGTTAGTTTGTTAAATTCTCAAGTGTAGGGGGAGATACAGGACTCAACATCCCATTTAGAAAAAGCATTGTACTGACTTGCATCAGCTTTGATCAGACCTTACTCCCCCTTAGCTTAAAATCAGCCTTTAAATCTTCCATGGTTTGGGGGGGGGGGGTTGCATCCCCTGCGACGGAGACACTGTTCCACGCAAGTTGGCCTGCTCTTCTCACCCTACCTGTGATTCAAGCTTCCTGCTCCTCTGGACAGCCAAGGCCGGGCATTACATCAACAGACGAGAACTCCGGAGCTGTGCACCAACACCCACAGAGAACAAGAAGCTTCAGACGGGTCAATCTTTACATGAGGTCCACGGTTAACAAGCCAGGCACATTGCCGGTTATGTGTCACCAGTCACAGGGCTTGTAAGGGGAACAGGGCAAACATTACAATGTGGGTGGGTAGACTTAGATGAGAGACTTGACCAGCGCCACCATGTGGTCTACACCACACGCTACATCCACCACATGACCAGGCACTGTCACCTGAAAGAGAAGCATCAAAGATTTTGGTCATTTATACGGATAAAATATATATATATATATATATAAATATTTTTTCATTTCTATACTGTGAGATATTGAAATGATTTATTTCGGTCCATATATATGTATGTGTAAAAACAGAACAAAACATTTCAACAGAAATAATAAATAAATAGTCAATACATGAACAAACAAATAATAAACAAATAAACACAAACACAAGGCCCAGACCGATGAGATATGATGAACCTTGCATGTAATAACCTTTCAAATCTTTTAATGAAAGAAGTAATTGGCAGTAATGCATGCAGTCCTACCCTCCATGGAAAGTATTGATCGTCTCTTTTCCCGATGCCCAGACACCCTCTGACATTCTTCCCCCACACAAAGAGCTCGCCTCGATCTGAAAGAGAAAAGCCTCGTGAACACCAATGACCATTTCTCAAATACAAAAACGTGAAACACAGCCATTTTGTTTTGGTTTTAACAACAGCAAAGCCGGAGTTTTTAAATTTAACTAGGTAACACTTGACCTGATGAAGATCCTGTTTGGATCGAAACGTTGTCGATTACCAATAAAATAGAATTGCTTGCTTTAGACAGTGTGCAGGATTTTTCCTTTTCTCAACTGGGTAACACTTAAAATCGATCTAGGTCACAAGCAAAACAAAACCAGCCCCATGGCAAGAAAAAGCCAGGTTACAATGTGAAGACAAACATTCTCACCTGTGACAGCTGCAAAATGGTTGAGTCCACACCTTATCTGGCGCACAGCCACGGACGGGTTAAACTCTGAGCGTCCAAAGAGAGTAGGTGGGACCAACTCAGGGGTCGGAGACTCCGACAAATCAGGGCCTTTCCCAAGAATACCATAGCCCCAAACAAACACCTCTCCGCTCTCTGTGAAATAAAAGCGCAGATCCCTGACATTCATACAGGTACAACTATTAGGCATGGATCACAATAAGGAGACGGGAAGGTTTTAAGAAGCCACCGACCGTTCAAAATCGCCACCTGCGTGCCACCACAAGCTGCTTGCACTATTTTCCCCACCCCTTTGAAAGGCAAATGTCGAGGAGAGTTAATCTGGAAGGAAAGCAAGAGAGCCGGATGACCGTGTGAAGTTTGGTAGATTATGTAATGTAAACTTTATTCATAAAGTGCCTTTGAAAATAAATGTCACACGGCTATGTACAAATGAAAAGCTAACAAATAAAATATTAAAATGAACGCAAAAACAATACATGTACTCTACATAAAACCTAATGCCTGTGGCAAGCGCTCAGCTCACCTGTGCGGTTTCGGTGACAGAAGCCAGCTGCAGGTACTCGGAGTTCCCCCAGCCGTAGAGCTGGCCCTCCCTAGACACGGCAAGGCTGCAGTCTCCGTAGGTGCTGACCTGCTGCACCTCCACGCCGGCCAGGTCTCCTGCTAACGCCGTGGGCTCGGAGCACATACTGTGGTGGCCAAGTCCTGCAACAACACAGGGATTTAAAAAAGATATAGAACCCTGGCTGTTTATGGAGTGTACCGCTACGAAGAGAATAAGGAAGACACAAGAAAGTTAACAGATAAACTGACATATTCACAGGTATTTAAAATGATATACACCAATCAATCTGCGTCTCATTCCAAATCTTTATAGTGATATGATTCCTTGTTGGAAAGTGTGTATTGGTTAATGCGGTCTCCTGCCACTGACCTGTTTGCCCATCGGCTCCCCATCCACACCCATACACCTTGCCAGTCTCTGTAAGGAACAGAGTGTGGTCCTGCCCACACGCCACCTACAGACAGAAACAACGCTTGGTTGCTAATGGATTTGGAACCCTGTCGAGGTCTATGGGACTCAAATTTGGAGAAATCAATGAGCTGTCCTTGGTATGTGGAGGTCAAGAGGCTCAACCCACCTGAGTTACTGAGCTGTCGAAACCCTCCAGCTTGTGGATGACATGACTGGCACTTTTGTGTCAGAGACAGACAGAAAGAGAGAGAGATAGATTAGAGGTCCGATTTGGTGTTTAGCATACAGACCCACACTCGCTCACAGACACGCAAATCTATTCCAACACAGCAAATAGTCTGAGAATTGTTTTTGGTAAATAAGCAGTTACCAGGTCAGATAACACATTTGTAACAGAATCTCTTTTTCCATCATGACTCAACAAAACACACACGAGGGTAACAACAACAGAGCCGAAAGCTGTGCTATCGGACTCTCAGTTGCACACGTATGAGTTGTTTGTGCTAGACAGATACTGTGTAGTGTTGTACCATCCATGCCAGGAGGGAGCGAGAGGTACATACCTGTAGATTTCATCCTCCACAATTAGTCTCCCACACTGACCGTAGCTATTGTTCCCCATACTGAACACTGGCATGTAGAATAGAGTGAAGGAGAGAGAAAGAGGGATGGTCGCAGCAGTCAATGCATGATAACCTTCACACTGATGTTATGAGTTATGGAGATATGACACAATGTCCTTTTGGATAGTGGAAGTCCTCTAAATAGTGCTCTAATTTAAGAAAATTATTTTAAGCATGTATGAACTAGAGGGGGACCCTGAAGCTGCTGCTTTGTACTTAAAAGTTGTTTGATGTAGCCATGGCTACAGAGACATAAGTACACAAGTCACAGAGAAGAAGTTTCAATGAACATGCTATTTTAATTTAAAGAAGTAGACGACACAACTGCGAATTCCAATTTCTGTTTGTCACGGATAAACATGAAAGCAAACCTGTGTATTTTATTCTACCAAAGAGATGTAAAATGCAACCATGCTTCTAAAATGACGTACTTAAAATTGTGCTGACAATCGAGTTTTGGGGGGATTATTAAACAGGATATATTTTACACTTTAAGCTGACAATCGTGTTTTTATTTGTTTGTTATTTTAAAGGAAAACCCCGGTGTTGTCAGTTAGTTCCTACCTCCTTCCTGGTCGGTGAGCACGACGGAGTGTGCCCGTCCACACG
This sequence comes from Aplochiton taeniatus, assembly GCA_017639675.1. Taxonomy (NCBI): domain Eukaryota; kingdom Metazoa; phylum Chordata; class Actinopteri; order Galaxiiformes; family Galaxiidae; genus Aplochiton; species Aplochiton taeniatus. The sequence goes on from CM030177.1 coordinate 18,154,326, forward strand.
CCACCTGCAGCACCCTTGTGTTCTGTTGCGTGGAAAGTGGGAGCGCCACTGGAGAGGGCTCCAGCATGTAGTCATAGCTCTTATCTGAACATCAAGGCAAGGGGCAGGGGGGTTAAAGTAACTGACTTTTGTCCTTTTTCCACACAGGCATTCTTCTACAGATGTCCAATGAGGGAGCTTGTTCGGCACATGGACACAGTTCTGAAGTATCTTATGCAAACAGACATGTTGAGAAGTAACGTTTTTTTTAATTTTTTTTTATGTATTAGTCAAATAGGCTGATGTGCAATGTTTCTGCCACTGTGATTTGTTTGATGAATCAGAGGTCAAACAGTGTGAGAGTGTATAATCTTACGGCGGTTGTGTTGCGTGCGCTGAAAGCCCAGCTGAGAGTCTTTGTTCAAGCCCATGCCCCACACTTTAGTGACATCTTTGGTGGAGGAGGCTAGGAGCGTGAAGCCGTAACCACAAGCAGCAGAAGATATCTAAGGACCGGACAGGAAATGGGTCAGGAAGACAACACATCGATTAAGATGAAGACCAACAAAATATCTGACATTTTAAATCAGTAGCTTACCTGTGCTTCAGTTTCCAGGCGATAAGGAGTGAGTTGGTATTTCTTAGGCTTTTTCATGCCACTGTCAGGCACCACAAAGCTAGGAATACCCAGAGCTCCAGTGTAGCTAAATCCCCATACAAACACTTTGTGGTTTGGCTTTTTGTGCTTGCCTACGTACTGAAAAATTGGACCTGGGTCATTTTTTTGCCCCCTCTGTCTGGGGGCACTGCTAGGCGTCATGTAGCACCGGACTCCAAGCCGGCCACACATTCGTCTGCAGACCTTTGCCATGCTCCTACAGCAACCAAGAAATATCACAATAAACCACTATTAACGTGTTAATTAACCGACACTACAAACAAAAACAATTCTATGTGAATATTCCTGTAACTTTAAACATATCTAAGCTAGGATTTACGAGATGTAAACACTAAATTTCAAGCAACATACAAAATATGTTGAGTAATTTTAGTTATGCTTAGCAGATCTCTCTGAACTGAACAAAGTACCATCCGCGTGGAGCAGCTGTCTTGCGGCGATGTAAATCTAGCGTCTAGTTGGTTTTGGACTGCAGAGGCTAGCACATTACCAAATTATGCATCTTCGATGTCACCCTCACTGAATTTACAAGTATGTTTATTAATATTCATGCCAAACCATCCCTTCCTTGACTTTGTCTTTGGCAAGCTAATGTTGGAGGGAGCAGGCTGGGACAGACAGGCTAATACGGTAACTACTTACATAACGTCGCAGTCTAGAGCAGCGTAGCTAAATCCGTTTTACTCCACGAACAACTATAAGCCACTGTAATAGGTTTATTTGAAATATTGATTAACAAAAAACGGAGCCGGATCATCATTTAAACTTCAACGGTCCAACGTTGAGAAGGGAGCAGCCATGACACTTTACCTTTGACCCATGTTAGACGCAAGGGATACTGCAATTGCGCCATCTGCTGGGCTGGACTGACTTACATGCAACAACGTCCACACAATAACTCAAGATAATAATAATACAAGTTCAATTTTATTCATGAAGGCCTTTTCAGAACAAACGTTGCAAAGTAATTTGTGTGTGCAATGATTCCCCCCAAAACACTTTTATATAATGTATTAAGCAGTGTTTATTTATACAAAATAACATATTTATAAGCCTATTTAACTGTAGAGACTGGAGCCAACTCTTATTTTCACTGAAAGCAACTAGCAGGCATTTTGTATATGCAGCTTTTATAATTAAGCCTACCAATAACTCTAAAGTTGAGAACTACGCTTATTTCTTGGGTTGACTATATTTTTAAATAAAGGTTTCTTCCCAAACAGATACACAGCTTAGCTTGAACTTGTGCTGGACTTGCGCAGGCTGAGTCTTTTTCGAGTGTCTTCGGTGCACCGTTCCATTATAATTTCAGGACTGGGGCGAGGGGGAATCATTGGAACCTCATTTTTCCCTTGGCTCCGCTCGGCAATAAACTTCTCATTTGCCAACGATTCTACTGGACTCTTGTTTCCTGGTATGTTGACATTGTCTAAGGGAAGGAAAAAACAAAACAGGCCACTGTAAGCCACCGTATGCTTCTAAACTAACTAACACTCATAACATCGTGTTCATCAATCCAAGCAACATTCTGTTTTATCTATTTCTCTACCCAGAGGTGTCCAACACCAAGGGTCTGTTTTCAGTAGAGTCCTTTCAACATAAAGACAATAGCCTACCAAAAAAGCCACTATTACAGATACACACCTTCGTTCTTCTCCATTGAGGTTTTCTTAGGCTGAGTGACGCGGCCACCTTTCTGTTGTGCGAAGCGCTTGCTGTTCCTCCGGTAAGTATCTTGACTTATCTTCTGACGGGCGCGTCCGTGGATGCTATTTGCGTTGCGAATGGTAGACCTGCAACAATTGGCAACACAAAGAGGATATGAAACCACAAAGCAACAACAGGAAATGTAAACTTTTTTTTTGGTTCCAGTACCTCATAACTATAATATGTCCACACAGGATATAATCAAGGCTTGTCTTCGAATATAGTTTAGATTTACCGTCGAGGTGGTGGAGTCTTTTTCTGGTTATTACTCAGATCTGATTCAGACACATCTCTTTTTCCACCAGTTTTGAGGAGAAACATCGAGGGGAAGTGTCCAGTCTCCTCTCCGTACCTGATGAAAGACATCCCATCAAACAGTCATACCCCTAACAAAGTGTAACTACAGAAATATGCAATGAGTCCAACGCCCGTTACAGTTGTTAATACGCAGAACTTGAAGCAGTACGAGGCATAATTAAGTCTTAACAAAACTGCTTATTTATATCATTAATTAACTGCCAATGAAGATAGACCAATCCTTAATAATGAAATAGTCAACAAGCATGTGGGTACTTCAGACCTCTTTGCTTGGATAACGTACAAAACCAAAACTTGCCGATTTACAAAGTAAAATTGACAACATACTTTTGAGATTCATCTTACCTGGAAACCTATCTTGAACAGTTAGAACTAAGATTAGTATTAATATTATTAATATTAGTCCATTGTCCTTTTCTAAATGAGGATGATGGATTGGGATTTTTATATGTCAGAATGGAACAATGTTTAGAAACTCAAAAGGGAGCCTTTTCTTTTCATCAAATTAGTTTTAGAGCTTTTTCTTTTCATCAAGGTAACCCAGTAATGCTAAATCAGTCCAAATAAAAACACTAAAACATATATTAGCAATTAAATGAGTCAATTATGATCACCAGCATCCTCACCTGACAACCCACCAGCCATCCAGCAGCTTGTGTATAACCTCTATAGTTACTCCTTGTTCTAGAGTCAACTCATCCTCCAGAGCTGCTTTGTAGGCTTTGATGGTGATGTACAATTCTCCTGATATTAAAGGGGTTCAAACCAAGACAATGTTAAGATACATAAGAAGCAGAGTAGTTGCACAGGAGAAGAAAAAAAAACACACTGTTTTGTCTGAAAAATCCAAACATTCCGGTCAGGGTACTGACTTGCCTGCATACACAAGAGGCACAGCAGTTGCACAGAAGAAGAAAGAAAAAAAACACATTCGCTTTCTGTTTTTGTCGGAAAACTCCAAACATTCCAGTCAGGGTAGTGACTTGCCTGCATAGTTGGGCGCTTCTTCCTCAGATTCTTCTGGGCCGTCCAGGGGTTCCAAGTAAGAGGCAGGAACCCAGCCTCGTCTGGCCTCACACTGACAGAACCACCAGCCTAGACACAGGGCCAACATTATGGCAATGTCATATGTTCACCAAACGATGCTATCTACACCTTATTTACGAAACCGAAATGGATATATTACTTATACTTATTACTAATTTATAAAATGTCAGATTTAGAAAGTACAAGAGGTTACTTACCATTAGGGCTCTTCTCCACGATTTCAACATATTCCCCGGTCTGTAGATAAATTTCATGTTTGGAAGTCTTGCTGTAGTCAGCAATCACCCTGTAGCTTTCCAGTATAATTGGACCAGAAATCTCTGAATGGAAGACAAAGATTAAAAAAATCACGTCACCTACAAACAAAAAAACTAAACAAACAAACACACAAATAAATCAGATCGACAAACAAGTTTGAGGTCGTACGCTACCAGATGCGTTGCTGCTGGATTTGTCCTTGGATACCACATAGGTCTCATTTCTTTTGATTCTAAAAGCAGCAGAATACAGAAAGAGGATTTTCACCAACCCAAATAGATAAGGGGCTGATATAGAAATCAACCTACAGACTTAGCATGCAATACTAATAATAAAAATGTGTTTATTTGCATAGCACTTTTCTTAACTACTTTACAAAGTGCTTTAACACCAACACAACAGTTTCTAAAAACTAAAAGTGGAACAACAAAAAAATTTAAATAGGAAATAGGTGCCAACATGGGTACTGACGGGTGAGAGGCTGGTGGGTTCTCATCCTCTGGTCTGACCCTGAAGAAGCCACACAGCAGTTTGCAGCGGGAGATCCTGGGGGGCAGGCTGATGAGTGCGTGACAGTACTCAGCCAGAGTACCCTGTCTGGTCTCTGTAGACTTCTGGCTGTCCAGCCACCTAGGGGCTGAAGAGGGGGGGATATAAGTGGTGTGTAATGTTATGAACATTTTATTCATAAAGCAACTTTCAAGCAAGGTGCTGTACATGTAAAAAGGAAAGAAATAAATGAGAAAAAAGTTATATTAAACTAAATAATGATTACAAAAAGAGAGAAACATTGCTTTACAGTGGCAAGGTTTCATGACATGACTAGGGCAGACTTTGTTCGACCATGTAATCAATTCCTAACAGAATGTCACCCCGGTTGTCTGAAAACTATTAAGATAATTATATTATTATTGATTTTTTTTTTTATCTGCCAGATATTCTGTTATTGCAGAGTGTTAGTGGTTTCGAGCTGCTTCTCCTTTCCCATGTTGCATCAAGAATCTTTTTAACCACTGGTTGACTGAGAAAGTTCTCAAGTTCCACTTTCCTTTAGAAAACATGAGCATAGTTTTTTGTCTGAACGGAAATGATCCGGCAAGAATCTAAATAAAATCCCAATAACTCATAATATCACCTGGTAAGACACAATATGACACAATATGCAGGTTATGATAAAAAAAAAAATACTAATGCTGACAAGTAGTTTAATCAAAAAAATGTAACACTAACCAAAAAATTGATATATATTCATCTGGATTATATTTTTGGGAGTTTAGTTTAGATTCTTTTTTCGAATAGTAGAACAAATTGTTGTTATTACTCCATATAATCTAAGAATGCTATATCAAATACAGTTCCACTTGACACGTTTCGATTCATAAATAAAGGTAAAACAGGTGCTTCCTTAAAAATGCAGAAGAACCTTATTGGCCTATTTTGAGGTTGTTCACTCAAATTAACAAGGGTACATAAACCAAATGATTCTATGTCATTACCTGGTAGTGATGGTATTATCCTGTCTTTCTTTTCAATATAACCGGACTCAATGGGGAACATATCAATCAGGGATTTCTAAAAACAAACAAAAAAATATATAACATATATAACACATTATCTACAAAAAAAAAGAAGAAACAAATCTGTATCCATGAATGTTTTAACCAACTCAGCACAATGGGACTCACATGGAAGGTATGTATCTCGGGGTATCTTCTGTATATCAACTTTTCTAAGAGGTCACTCCATTTCACCATCATCATGTACACCTTCCAATATGGTGTCAGAAAGATAATGAGGAGCTCTTCACAAACATTTATCAAACCATCTAATGTAAGTACGTTTTTTACTTCTATTAAAACATTTCTTTTATTTTTCCTTAATCTAAAACATATTCTCTTCATTAACTCTTTGATTCAGACAGGCTCCACATTTTGTTGTCAGGTAAACAGAAATCAACAATATCTTGACTGATAACACACAAAAGCCTTAAATAGAAATCTCACATAATGTTGACTTGGAAAGAACCGCTTCTCGAATCCTAGTAGCTCTACATGCCGGACGTAAATCTCCTCCATGGTCGATGCAGGCACGAGGTTGTGAGATGACAGGGAGGCTTAGGGCCGAAAATCTCTCTCGGTGAAATGGGAAGGATGGTTTTATAGTCATGGTGCGAACTCAAGTCACTGTGGGCAGTCCTTCAGTAAACGGCTAAGAGACATCCCACAACTTGTGAAATCAAAATTACTTTACAGAACAAACCAACTTTCATTACAATTTCAACCATGATAGTTTATATAAAAAACTGATTGGATAATTATTTAAATATTTGCAATAGTGTATGTCATTTAAAATATATTTAGAAGCGTTGGAGTTTCACACTTTCTCGCTGTGATATAACCTCTGCAAATGACGTGGCAGATGTCCATATTAGATGTTAGTGGGAAGTTACCATGGAGATAGAAGGCCATTACAATCTCATATCTTAAGAGGAGCCTCGAGGATGATTCATATTCAACTGACATTTATTTGACATAAGGTGACCAAAACAATGAGTGATATCCCCAAGTGACCAAGAAGTTGTAGTGGTCTAATCGCCACACAGTGTTTCTTTCGTAATTCTTGACATTTCAAAAAGTTTTGTAATGGAGGAAAAAGTCGAAAAAGAAACCCCATCCTGTTACACATACAGCAAAGATGTTTCACGGCTTTGTGATTCCCCTTTTGTGCAGACTGCAAGGTATTAAGCTATTAAAAGCATTGCCCTTTCTGTCTTTTTTGGAGGGGGGGGGGGGGGGGCAGAAGCAACGCTGTGGTTTTACTTAGCTACTGACTGAAATTGTAGATGCATTGTAATTGTACAACTGATTAAAAAAAAAGTGTGTTGTGCTAGCCAGAGTCTACGAATGTGCTTGTTTTGAAAACATTCCAAAAACATCATGTAATATTCCTAATCTTGTCTATTGTTGTCTGCAAGTTATGGATTGTGCATTTTATTGCTTTTCACATGGGACAGCCTATACCATAATCCCACAACAACTTATCTGTAAACTGGACCAGCTGGGGCTCAACACCTCCCTTTGCAACTGGGTACTGGACTTCCTCAGTGACAGATCACAAGCTGTACGAGTCGGCAACAACACCTCGAGCCTCATCAAACTTAGCACTGGGGCCCAACAAGGTTGTGTGCTCAGTCCCCTGCTCTTCACCCTGATGACTCACGACTGCACACCAACCTACAGCACCAATCACATGGTGAAGTTTGCAGACGACACAACTCTGGTGGGTCTCATCATCAAGAACAACGAGACCCACTACAGGAAGGAGGTCAACCTTCTGACCACATGGTGCAGAGACAACAATCTCCTGCTGAATGTCAGTAAAACAAAGGAGATTGTGGTTGACTTCAGGAAAAGCCACACTGAACACCCGCCACTGACCATCGATGGTGCTGCTGTGGAGCGAGTGAGCAGCACCAAATTCCTGGGGGTGCACATCAGTGAGGACCTCTCCTGGGCCACCAACTCTGCAGCACTGGCGAAGAAAGCCCAGCGGCGCCTCTACTTCCTCCGTAAGCTCAAGAAAGCGAAAGTCACCAGACCGATTCTGAACACTTTCTACCGGGGCACCATTGAAAGCATCCTGTCCAGCTGCATCACTGTGTGGGGAGGTAGCTGCACTGCACACAGCAGGAAAGCGCTGCAACGCATTGTGAACACAGCTGGAAGGATCATTGGTGCCCCACAGAATCGGTCTGCCCCACTCCCCTCCCTGCAAGACACATACATCACCCGCCTCACCCGAAAAGCTACCTCAATTGCGAACGACACCAGCCACCCAGCACACAGTCTGTTCAGCCTCCTGCCCTCTGGAAGAAGATACAGAAGCCTCCGTTGCCGCACTGCCAGACTCAGAAACAGCTTCATACATCAAGCTGTCAGGGAACTGAATTCTCTCCCATCACTCCCCCCAGCCAGATCCTCCAGACTGACAAGAAGCTGAAATCCCCATCTGCCCCCCCCCCCCCCCACCCCCCCCCACCCCCCACAAACACAAGAACACTCAGGACTCTGCAACAAACTGTATCCTGCACTTTTAGCACTTTTATCACTTTTTATCACTTTATTATGCTCGCCATTTACCAAACACGACCAGAAGACGAGAGGACCAGACGACCACAAGACCAGAGAGAGGACCAGAGAACCACAAGACCAGAAAGTGGACCAGGGGACCAGAGGACCAGAGGACCAGAGGACCGGAGGACCAGAGGACCACAGGACCAGAAAGTGGACCAGGGGGGACCAGCTTGATTCTTCCCAGTCAAAACCACCAACACCCTCTGAATGGACACTGAACACATGGACTAGCTCAATCCAGCTCAGTTTAAACAGCAGCACTGGTAGTTCTGCACTACCACAACCATAACTTATACATCAACTTATGCTGCTAACCTAACTTATACATACTACAAACAAACTTACAGTAACATATGCTGCTACCCCTAGCAATACATTGTAGACTATACATGTCTGCATATATATGTGCATATATATAATTTTATTGGCCATCTTTTAGCTTTGGTATATATATGTCTTATCTGTGTTTTGAATGTGCACTTTATATGTTTACCGCAAGAGTGTGGGAAACGTCTTTTCGATTCCTTTGTATGTTTCGACATGTGAAGAAATTGACAATAAAGCTACTTTGAATGGAAGGGTGGAGGGGATAGGGGGAAAACAAGTAGATGGAATTAATTAATTAAGAATTAAATTATATTTCAGCACAGTTAACTGTTACGTTGTAGAATATTGTCCTTGGTGTTCTCAGTTTTGCGCCTCCCAATCTAACATATCTATTTCAACATCTTTTGTCCTTTGCGGCTCTGGACAATTGTCTGCCAACATGCAGTGGAGCCAAGGTGGTCATTACCGTCATTCTGAATTTTGCCACTCTACTGATGGGAGTTATTCTCAAGACTGCTCTCTTCAATGAAGATAAACAATAAAGCACATTTAAATTTGAAACGTTGTTTAGTTTGAACTATGAATGTTAAAACACACTGTGTATTTCAATGGAACGAGGCCTATAGCCAAGGCCGTATGATATAATTGTATGAGTTCCGTCACTTTTCCTGACATAAACAATTCAAGACTATGAACCCAAATCATGTGGCTGAAGTATTGTATATTTCCAATCTATAATACAATCCTTTTTTATTATTTCAAAGAAAGAATCACATTAAAATGGAACTTGACTGATTGCAATTTCATTGAGTTCATCAACAAGACAACCTGAATTAAACTTCAGTTCTAGGCTGCATTCCCAGCTCATCGAAGTTACCAAAATTAATAAAACAATAAGATCAAATAACTAATTATTTTAAACTGTTAAGCTAAATGACTAAGGGTTCAAAATGGATGTAATATTGTTGCCGTCAATGCACTTCAAATAGTCTAGATATTTTACTAGTTGGACGATACTGTAGAAGCATGCCCAATTAAGAACTCTTATATGTATCACCTGGTACAAATTTGCACGGCTCCTACACAACAGCGCTGTTGTGACAAAGGCATTAGCTGCAGTGGTGTCATCTCTCAAAGTATTGGACTACTTGTCAATACTTTTTGAAACGTCAACATTACCAAGCATCATCGGTTTACTTTTCTAGCCAGCAGAATTATGTCACTTCAATTTCAAACTAGGAGTAAATTCCTTGACCTTCACCTTTCAACCGGTCTAATTGATTGGGATATGGATGAAGAAATAAAATTAACCACAACAACGGATCAATTTTACCATGGTGGGTAGTAGAGGAATTCCAAGCAGATTGTAAGTCGATCGTTTTGGTTTTGAACAGGTTTGGTCTCACCTTTTTTAATCGCTATTAGCAGATGACAAGCGAAGCGATCAGTATTTGGTTCACTGGCACTATGCGAGAATATCTCGAAGAAAGGATGAATACTTTTGCCACAGCAATCCAAAGTCAGGTAAGGTCACTATTGGATCAAGCACTCAAAATGCAAGGTAGTGTATAATATGGGCCTATGGTGTTGTTCGTCAATAACCTGTCTATCATGACTTTGCAGAATCTCTTGTGCAGCCAAACCTATGGTTGATGGTTAACCCTAAATTAGCCTGCCCAATCAAGTATACTAAGAAAGCCGCAAAGCCACCGTCGCCGACCAAACAACCCACCATGGAACAGGCAGCTCTTCCCCAGACCCTTATCCCTGCTATCCAACATAACCCAAGCCAAAGTGTGTTCCATGCTTCAATGGAGGCCTGTTTGGAAGAGAGTCGACATGAGGCCCCTTCCTCCAGCGAGTTCATGGTATTTTGTGTCTTACCATTTTAAACATATTGTACACATAGTGCATTTGCTCTCAACCCAAATCCCTTCCAAATATTGTTTTCTAAAGGGCTCTTTTGGATTATGGCAAAATGAATGTTAATCCTGTATCATGTGTATTCCAAAATTGTGTGTGTGTGTGTGTGTGTGTGTGTGTGTGTGTACACTATTTTCGGAACTTTTTTGTTAGCTTACCGATGAAGATGAAGGCTCCTCAGTGGACGTCCCGTCCTATCAGAAAGTGAAGGCCGGCCGCAAAGCAAAGGCCCCCAAGGCAAGGCTAAAGAATCTCAGCGTGGTCCAGAACAAACGTGTCCAGAGGTCACTTCAGGACACCAAGAACCTAAAGCTTGGAGCCTGGCCCCGTCCCCCGGTCAACTACTGCATCCTCATAGCCATGGCCATCAGTAGCAGTCGCCTGGGCAGCCTCAACGTCCAGCAGATCTACAACTTCACCCGGTTAAGACGATTGAATAACAGTATAGAAATAAAAAGTTGCACGCTAGATAGTTCTTGTGCGTGTTAATAGTTCGGCTCTCTGGTGTTTTGAGTTAACTCTTTTCCTGGTTTCCAGGGAGCATTTCCCTTTCTTTCAGACTGCACCTGATGGCTGGAAAAACACCATCCGCCACAACCTGTGTTTCAGCAACAGCTTCAGCAAAACCCCGCAGCAAGTGTGCAGCGAGGGCAAGAGGAAGTCCTGTCTATGGCACCTGACAATCGATGGACGTCAGCGGCTAAGGGATGAAATTCTCACCCTCTCTGAAGACTCCTTCAGAGTGTTGAAAAGGAGCATGAACCACCCTAGTAAGATCAGATAATGTGTATTGGAGGGGATTTTTATATACATTTGAACCTAATTAAGCAAATGATTAGTGAGGTGACAGGATTTACATTTTCTTTTCCTCCCACAGATCTGATTCGAACGTTGTTTGAGCTTTGATTGCCTTTAGGCCAATCCAGACAAAATATTGCTTATTAAAGGAAAGGGAGCACTGTAGTCAAAATGCACGTGTGAATGCATGCATCCTCTGATATTGTCTAATATCAAATGCATTTTGAAAAAGAAAACATTAGTTTTGAATTTTTCACTTTTGCTTTGATTGCTTAAAATCGTTTTATATACCTTGGAAAGGTAAATTATTATTTATTTTTGTCTAAAAATAAAAATCGTGTGTTTAAATGTTTTATCCATATCTTATAATAGTTCATATTGTGTTAAAGAATCTTTCAACCATTGCATACACAACAAGTATTTATGGGGTGAACTACAGTGATTTTGTTTTTTTCTTCCAGATAATGTATGCAAGCTATCTGCAGCTTGTTTCCAATGTGGTTCTTAGAGAGAGAAAAAAAATTATAATAATGTTAATCTATAAACTCACTATATCCACTAAACCTGTATCACTCTCTGTTGTATCCTAGTCCACTAGATGAAGATGTAAGTAATAAATAACTAGAAATGCATTTTGATAGATTTTTTTTGACCTGCCTTATGAACGAGGGTTTTCTCTGGCTCTACCTAAAGAAAATGTAAGACTGTTACATAGATAACTGCATGAGCAGAACATGCCTGTCTACCCTCCATGTTTGTCTTGAAGAAAGTGCATGTGATCCACCTTCACTTTGCAGTGAACTTTTAAGATGTAACTGGCTAATTGTATTTTCTTCGCGCTTTTGTTTTGAAAGTAGCGGCTGACACCGGAAGTGCATAGCATGCTACGGATATTAAGAACATTTAGCAAACCCCAAGTTGCGCTGTCTGACAGAATTAACTAGTGTTAAGGATTGATATCCTCAAGAAAATTAAAGAAAGAAATTATATTTAGACATGTTTGTTTATAAATGGCTCAATCACTGAAGCAGTAAGATTGGTCTAAAATATGCATTAGCCATTCTAGCTATTGTTCTGTTCCTAGCTGTTCTTACACTTACATTTTGTAGATGGGAGCATTTTACTGTGCCATATGTAGGCAAACGTCTTTCTCTGGAAAAGGACACATATTTGGGAAAAGTCATCAAAGCAAGCTCAAAGTGGTCCTTGTTAAATTCCTTGAAAAGGTAATGCTAACGTAGCTAGCAAATGTTATTGACTTTACTTAGAATTTTACTAGCTTACACAGCTTACGTTCACTTTTACTTAACTATTTTTTAGTCTGTTTTATTTTCAAATGCTAACATCACTACATTAATGTTGTATAATAGAAGGCGGATTTTTAACTATTTGCAGGTCCCAAAAACGTATTCGTTATAACGTTAACTTGATGCATTGCTGTAACGTTACAGGTGAAAGAGGCACGTCGTACAATTAAAAAACCTATCGTGGAGAAATTTGACAGCACACAGCACGCACGCAAATTCTGGTGTTATTGCTGCGGCCTCGAAGTCAATAACAATGTCACAGATGACAACATTACCGTGCTGTTTGGAGGATTATTGGAGCACATGGCTACGTAAGATTAGTCAACTTCTCTTGTGTGTTGTACAATTATTGTCATAATTCGCCAATAGGTGGTTCTCATGTGCTATTTCAAAATCTTCTTATTTCAGGTCAGACCATAGGAAAAAAACGCACACATTCTGGTGGGAGAATAAAGCAGACCCAAAACTAAGGGACAAGTTTATCATCACAGAAGATGAACTTGAAAGGTAACTTTTGACCATCTTGTCCTAAATCTTTTTAAAAGCCTAAATGATATACCTAATCTACAACCACTTATTTTCTATTATCAGGTTCAAAACGGAGGTGGCAAAAGCACTGGAGTCGTATGAGGAGAAAGAGGATGAACTTATCAAAGAGGTATATGGTGTTTAGATAAGCAACAGTCGGTTTTGTTTAAATGGATTGAGCAATTATTTGACGGAGTAGTCATCTGGGTATTTTCTGTGTGCCTCTAGCAAGCTGCTCGCATCCGTGCTCAGGAGCAACATCGCCAGGAGGTCTTGCAGTCCCTTATAGAGGTTTGTTATCTACGGCTGCAACGACAGTATCCATCACCGAGGCTGTAAGCGCCCTCTCTCGTTGACAGTTGGATTCAATGATCTCAAATTTGAATGTGGAGCTGTGCTTTTCATTTTTATATTCAAAGTTTCAAACGTCCGTAATTCAAGTGCGTTTTAGATCTAGCATGGTTATGGTGTAAGACTGTGTGAAACACTGTTGGCTTTTCCTGAATCAACCTCAGCCTGAGGCAGGTGAGGAGCTGTCTAATGGAGACCCGGGCCACGGCCATTCCATGGAGGCTTCCAGGTACGCTATGTTCTAAACTTCCCCCAAAAAGCAGATCTAGCTGGATACCTCCACAGTACACCAGTTGTGACCGTAAAACGTAGTGTGATTTGTTTGATGGGAATTGTATCTTGAAACCTGTTGAATATTTTGGGAGTAGTTCTCATTGTAGGCCCTGGGGATCAGATGAGCAGGCGGGCCCAAGCCGAATAACACCAACGGTTGATGGACGGGCAGGACCAGGGCAAGGCTTAACTTTCATTGGCTACCAGGTTAGAAGTCCCTTTTTTTTTTTTTACCCAATTGTATGTTATTTTATACTGTGTATGTTAAACCGACTGAACTTTTTTGTCTGAATTTACAGGATTCAAAAAGTGGAAATGTTCACACAGGTAAAGTTGATTAGTTCTAAAGTCTTTTAAATTGCTGGTCAAGGAATCCGATACACAAACCCATTGTATTTAGCATTTGGTTCAAGTTTTACAAAATAATGATATGGTAAACAAGCTGTAAAATATACATATTTGCTTTCTACTGTCCAGAGGATGGATACTGTCCAGTCGTTACAATTATGTTCAAACTCAACACTTAAGGATTTGCAACTTTTGACAAAGTCAAAACCGTTCACAACAGTCTACGAAAAAGCATTGAACCGCTGAAGAAAAAAAACAGAGACTAGTAATTGTAGCAATGTTTACGTTTGTGGAGTGCTAGTGCGTCAGTCCCCAGTAACCACGGTACCCGTTATGCAGGAGCCATCCCTCCTTGGCTCCAAGGTGACGACCCTCTGGAGGGCAGCTCTGGAACTGCAGCACCACCAGAGATTGGACCTTCACTACAGGAGTTCCTCAAACAGAGTACGAACTACAATTATCACCATTGCATCATTTATGATCCACAACGCAACACCAAATGTATATCCTTGAGAGCTGTACGATATAAATTGTGGGTATGGAATTCGTTGGAGCAATTTACTTATTAACTGCTCTACAAGGCCAACCACCTTATTCTGTCAATGTCCCTGTTTCTGGCAGAGGAGCAGGAGAAATTGAGGAAGTTGCCTCCTAACAGAGTCGGGGCAAACTTTGACCACAGCTCTCAAACGGATGCCAACTGGCTGCCTTCTTTTGGCCGTGTGTGGAACAGTGGTCGGCGATGGCAGTCTAGGTGAGTGGACTCAGAAACACTTTTTTTTAATATATAATGGGTGTTATATATTACAAGGAAATGTTTTCTGATCTCTGCTGCTAAGCAAGTGTGTAATTTGAAAATGGTGTTCTAAAAGCTTTTGTGATAAAAAAAAACAAAACAACGTATTTTTCATTTGTAAGGCACCAGTTCAGAGAAGAAGAAGGACAGACAAACAGACAGAAGAGAAAGCGGGGCGGTGATCCTGAACAGTCAAAAAAAAGGAAACAATCCAATTCAATGGAAACACAAAAGAACTCGGACTGATTGATCAACAAACGAGAAAGTTATGATTAATTCTCTCCTCTTTAAGTTATTGTCTGTTTCTGTTAGAAGGTTATCATTTGAGTAGATAGGGGAGGATTTGTTTATATATATATTACTTTTGCTTTTGTTTACTTTTGCTATTGTTCCACATTATTGACTTGCTGTAGTACTTTGGTATCCTCTTAGTACTTTGGTATACTTTGGATTCTTTGTTCGTATTTTTTGGTAAATTGTGTAGCAATTAACACGTGATTTATGGAAGATTTTGTATTTTCAGTTGATATAAGAAACATTCTCCACATCATTTTGAATGTGTAATTCCGAAAAAAACAGTCTATTCAATAAAAAGAAAATTAATTTCACATTTATCATTCAGTAAAGCCTTTTAAAATGTGCAACAGTTTGAATAAATTTGCAACATCTACACATCAAGACAATGTTTTGACACTTTAATGTATTGAAAGAGTACAATGGCACATTGAAAGTCTTGTGTGGTAGTGTCCTTGGAAGTTCAGCATATAGACTACGTCAATATGTTGTTTTTTGTCCCTGTCTCCTAAGTCCTATTTGTAATAGAGGATGCCAGCACCTTGGGAACAACGTGAGGTTATTCAGCTCAAACCAGGCTATGACTTCCAGCAAGAAGTTGAAAGTATGAGCCTTTAATCTTCCGAGGCCAGCTCAAGTCCTACTTTCAATGGCCCAGATTATTTACACTACTTATTCTACGCCATCCAAATGTTCAGTTGGAGCCTGGGTAACGTAGTTCAACATTATACTCCTTCTTCTCTGATGTTGGAGGAGCGTTCCCGTGGTGCTGGGGGCCTTATGTGGAGACCTTTGAACCCTCGACACTCTGGGCAGATCCGCACGTGTGTGCACCCCGGAGGAGCCAGAATGGTGTCCTGCATCAGTCTGTGAGACAGCAGCTCCAGAGAGTCGCTGTGAGTGGCTAAGCCACAAACCAAGCCGTTGCCGAGGTTGAGGGTGCTGGTCCCAGCAGCGCTGTGTTCTTCGGGTAAAGGTGTGTGCTCTTGTAGGAGCGAGGCTGGGGTACTGTGGGAGTGCTGAAGCTCCATGGTCTTCTCGCAGAGAAGAATGCCATGTAAGGCTCTCAGCATCTCCACACATAAGGACTCCTACAGGGAAACAACAGAGGACTTTGACTCTTGAGTGTGTTACAGGACAAATGGACCTGCATAGTATCTCCCCCCCTAACATTCTCTTGAGGAATACAAGTGTTATTTGAAAGGTAAAGGCATGCCTAATGTGAATAACAGTGATGACAATCGCTTAAATTGATAAGGACTGATTTGTCAACCGTTACTCATAACAGATTGGACTCAACTGGTGTGGGATATAAGTGTCTTTATATGAGTAGCTAGTTCGGTTGCAATCGTACGCCATCACAGGGATGTCTTTTCCCTTACCTCTGATGCAGGTGTGTGTCGGCGGTGTACCCAAGCAAACTCTATGACAGCCATGCAGACTGCCAGCAGCAGACCACACAGAAGCACCACAAACACTCCTCCTATATTCTCCATCCCCAAGCCTAAAACACACACACACACACACACACATTAACATAGTGTTACCTTTATGATAAACATTTTATTATTTATAAGGTATCATTCCTACAATGAACAGACTAAAAATAACACACTAAACAGACTATGTAACTGTGTTTTGAAAAGAAAAAAAGTTACGTTTATTATTATTATTATTATAAAAATGTTGTTGAATAGGTAATAAGTAGTGTTGTAAGCGCCACCTTGAGCTTTATGGTTTTCCTCTTTGGAACATAAGTCTCCCAGCCACCATTTTCTCTTCAGGATCTCCAGTCTATTATTTTCTTGCAGCATGAGGATAGCCAGGTCAATTTCATCCCGATACACTGAGCCTAACAAACAATCGATTATGAGATACAATCTAGGTAGTGGTTCTTTTATAATATCCGACAGCAACAGAAGATTTGCTGTGTTCCGAGAAACCTTTTAGTTTTATCAGTAGCTAATAAAATGGCTCCTTTTTTGAACAACAAAGGCCACAGAAGGCCCAGATGGTTACCCAAAACAATCTCAGAATACAATAAGCCTTTTTCCCTGATTGTAAATGAGAAAAAGCACATTTTAAAGTTACAGATGAAAGCGTTTTCATGGAATATACAGTTCAAGGTTATCTCAGTGTGTAACAGAAAAGAACTGCCATGAGTTGCATGTTAACAACTGCCTGGAACACGGCCTTTGCTGGAGTTCCTAGTAAAAACATGAGAGTCTCACCCAGTGGCATCCCAATGCCGTAGCCCTTGGTGTCCAGCAGGCCTCCTATCTGGGTGAGGTTGCAGTTTCTCTGGCGGTGGTACTCGTTCATGGTGCTCTCCAGCAGGAAGGCGTAGTTGGAGTTCAGCACGCGGTCGATGCCCTCCTCGGTGCTCTTCACGAACACGCTGGGCTGCTTGGACTGCATGAAGTTCCACATGCGCTGGTAGGTCTGGTACCCCGAGTTCTGCGGGGAGAAATTGATAAAGGGGGGGCATTTTTCACAGGGCTTCGGAGTGCAGTTACTGTACTAATGGCAACCAAACCCAACACACGCACACGCGCACACACACACACACACACACACACACACACACACACAGGAGAGAGAGAGAGAGAGTACCATGAAGAACGTCATGGTGGAGCCGCCTTGCATGGTGCCGTACTCTATGGTGGTCTGGTCAGCCAGGTCGTCCACTGACTCGATGGGAGCCTCCATCCTCTGGACAGTCAGGAAGGCAGCCAGGTTGGCTGTGTAGGAGGACACTATGATGAGGGTGAAGAACCACCTGAACAGTGGAGCAGTGAAGAGATATATAACACAATACTCACTTGATAATACTGGCATACACGTAATCAATCAGTTTTGGTTTGTTTCTCTGTCGAGTCATTGAAGATATTCTCCTTTCTTGTTTCTATTTATTCCATTAGTTATTTTATGCGGTAATAATACATCTTATTTTTGCAGCCTTAAAGGACTTTGTAGCTGTTGCTCAGAAATGTGCTCTGCAAACAAAGTATGTTTTATTATTATTATAAAAGCTATGTGTGTGCTGGGTTCTGGAAGCAGATGTTGAAAAGTCACCATTGTTTACTTTCCACAGCAAGATACTGAGTTTAAAGTTTAAAAAAATGTGTGAATTGATGGGGTGCCAGGACCCACGGTGTTAATGCAAAACAAAACATGGGTTCTGTTTAAATCGAAACTTTTTGTAAAACAAAACATGGGTTCTGTTTAAATCGAAACTTTATGTTAAACAAAACATGGGTTTTGTTTAAATCGAAACTTTATGTAAAACAAAACATGGGTTTTGTTTAAATCGAAACTTTATGTAAAACAAAACACCCCGACACTTGGGCCGGTAACCCTACTCACCAGACTGTGCTGAGGCAGCGCGTAGACAGGGCATGGGGAGCGATGGCGGACCCTTGCTGCATGAGACCCCCCACTGGAAACCATAAGCTGTTGCCCATGGTGTACTGGTTCAGAACCAGATTACAGCTCCCCCGCAGGCGGGGCTCGGAAACGCACCACTCGTACGGCGTCAGTCTAAAAAACTCAAAATAACTGAGATTCATGAGACAACAACAAAAAATAAAGAATACACATTCCAACTGGAAATGGGCCAATACGCTGGGATTTGCTTTAAAACAAGAACCTAATTCATTCAACAAACTCCGCTCTGGCACTGCAGTTACATTTCCCTGCCACTGGGTGTCAGTGTGGCGTTGCATACTGACCTGGCAACAAGGAACAGCACACAGCTGACGATCAGGTATGCTAGCAGCATGAAGAGCCACACGCCAGGAGAGAACGGGTCCAAGAAGGAGAAGTAGCCTGGTCGACGAGCCTGGACGACGAAAAAAAAGCAAAAACGTTTTTTATTTGTTTTGAGTTTGCTCTGGTCTGAGACAGACGATGATATGGTTTCAGATACTGTCCAAACAACGCACTGAAGTGACTACACTAGAGTCATATCTGTAGTCGGTACTCAGGGCTGTTTTCTATATGCTGACTATGCGGTTGCATAGGGCCCCCGAAGCAACCAGGGGCCCCCCAAGCTGTCATTTTAGTAGGGTTTTTTTCTCTAGAAATTGATATGACCGGTCTGTATTGGTAACTAACCACCCTTGTGTGCTGAGTGAAAACATTTATATGCATACATTTTTCACGGATCTCTTAAAGTGCACCAGATTGATGACCACCTTAGAGGATTTGGATATCCCCTACAATAGTCTCACAAAATAGGGGCCCCCCAAACAACATTTTGCATAGGGCTAGAAAGGGCATAAGCTAGAAATGGCCCTGTTGGTACTGTGTATACATGCGTATGGGAAACCTTTCAAGGCATTTGATATTTGATAGCAATGCTTCAAATCAACTTTGGCCTAGCTGAAACTTTGGATTCATGTTTTCAAATATGAATAATGTCACAGAACAAGACAAATTGTATTCAGAGGAAGTAAGAGAGTTAAATGGTATGGTCAAATAACTGGATTTAGTTTTTAAACCCAAAAGACCTGCTATGACTTAACTCATTCTCCACATATTGAACATATTGAATGTACTCTCTCCTGATCAAATGTATTCTATCAAGTCTCTTAGCGGTAAGACATGCAGTCACACACAGAGGTCATTTGGGAAATATAAGTGTCTGGATTGTCGATTTAAGACTGTAATAAAAAAGGACACACATCGCTTAGCAGTGCTAGTGGTCCAACGTGCCATAACTTCAGGTCAGAAGGCGTAGTATTACAGCATCCTCTTCACAAGGCACACTATATTGAATCGTTTCTACCTCTGGTCATCTAAAATGTCCTGGAACAAGGCAGCCAAATAGCACAGTGCACAGTAGTTTGATATGCAACAGCATACTTTGTGTCCCTAATAATAATTGGGGGGAAGCACTGAAGTATAGCTCTAAATCATTGATGCTGTTAAATGTGTTGACACTACATCAGGACCCTCCTCCTCCTCCCAACCCACACACACTCATACTTAATGCAGGCTCACGTAAATACTCTAACGCAATTTGAAGACTCCTAATTAGGCTTAGTTCCGTTTGAACAAAGCATTCGAAACCCCTCTGGCTGTCAGAAAACCGCTTGGTCCAATGGTGGGTAGTCCTCTCACCACATGGGCCCTGTACATGATGCTGATGCCCAAGGTCATAAAAGGTTTGGAGAAGTCGATGACCTGCTGTCTGCCTGAGGTGATGGTCAGTCCTGCTACGGCTAAGTCAGCTTTCTGAAACAGACACAACATGAGAAAAGATAGGTGTTTGATACAACAACAACAAAAATCTATTGAACTGTGTTTGTTATGGCACCTATTATAAACAAGGTATGCAGACATTATATTTCACATTTGTTCTGAAAAGTAATTGGATTGTTAACGTATTATCTATAATACATCAATAATATAATTGCGAAGAGTAAAGTAATTATGCGCATAATCTAAGATCTAGATGCAGGGTGAAGAGAAATCCATTGCAAGCAGAGTATAGTGGTTGGCTGCGAGGTTTGGCAGTGCAGCAGATTCTAACTGCCAGGTAATTTAGCGATTAATCCAAGACACTTATTGGTCCAGTTAGCTGTTGCAGGCCGGAGAAGAAATTGTGTACTGGCTTGAAAAAATTTAAATCAATATTTACTTTTGAATGCATTTCCGAATGTACACAAAATGCATTACCAACTGTCATCCGAATACATCAAAATCACATTATTATTTCAGTTATTAGTGATGCTACCGCAGGCTTCCTTAGTGATAGTCCTCTTGTTCTGACTAATGAAGCTACAATGAGTATCCATTAGGTAGAAATAAGATTAATCGTTATTATCATCACTAGCTGTGACTCATTCATTGCAGCGTCCAGAGCAAATATCAAGTACACAGTATATTTATCATCACTGTAATCAAGCCTAGAGGGGAAACCGAATGTCCTTCATCCTTATGGAAAGTGTCTTTTAAGTTGACAGCCGAGCCATCACAGCACAGTGGCCAGCCGAGGAGAGGGCAATAATGGCCAGGCCCATAAAAGCTGGGGCTATTTGAACCTTCTAGACCCCCCAGGTCATCTGGAACAGTTCCCAGTGTTAAAACAAAAAAGGGGAAGCAGCGTTTAGCGACAATGCAAAAACATAGCTGGAACCCACTTCCAAAACATTAAGGACTGGCTCCAAGCCAGACTACTTTGGAATCCAGATTGAAAACAAATGTTTTCGATTGATTTGTACTAAAATGTTCCTTCACAGCAATATTATTTCTCTTATCATAACTGCTAATTGTTTTTATTTCATAATATTGTCATTTTATGCCTTGCTTTGTATGTTCCTGATTATCTATGTAAAACAAAGCACAATGAACTGCCTATGCATATGAAAAGTTATATTAAAAATAGATTTGACTTGACTGAAGAGAGGAGCGATTCAGAAAGCCAGCAGAGATATTGCTACAAGGTCAATAAATGAGCAGAAATAGACCAGACAGGTAGACCAGGTCTTTTCATTTCCTCTTACCTAAAGTCAACCCACCGTGAAGTGTTAGGTCATTAGCCTGGTTAACATTTGAATTGACGCTCGCTAGCAAATGAGCTAAGCAGATGTATTTAGTAAATGCTACAAGGAGCTGTAATTAATTCAGAAGGAACCATTCACTGTTGAGTCACCGTTTGGATGGCTGATTTGGAAATCTTTCTTTTAAATAGACGTTTAACACTTTTAAAAGTACCTCCAGTACAGAACAGTTTGCTATACATGGTCTGGTTGCCGTATCACACCTCAATACGCTTCACGCCAAATAATACAAAAAATTAAATACAGACAAACAAGCAGGGTCATTGAACCGCGAAACAAGGTGAACCAAAGCCAAAAAAACACGAACAGTTTCCACGACACAGTTTCACCTCAGCGTTGGAGCCAATGCGAGCACTCACACGCTGCTCACCCTGGAGATGAGCTCGCCCACCATGCCCGTCCATGTGCCGTTTGCCTCGGCCACGCCGTACACACCGTCCGCCACCAGCTCCAGGCGGTAGCTGAACCTCAGCAGCTCGGCCAGCTCGCGCAGCACGTCCACGCAGAAGCCCTCGTAGCGCTCGTTGCCCTCCAGGCGCTGGTGGTCTGAGCGCAGCATCACGTAGGGGTTCTCCTGGGCGGGCAAAACAGAAGAGCATCAGACAAGCTGAGAGAGAGCCCTCCGGAGAGGGGGTATGTGGGGGCCTGTCTGAGTTTAGGGGTGTGTGCGGTTTGGTGTGTGTGTGTGTGTGTGTGTGTGTGTGTGTCTTTGCGTCTGGATGTGTGTGTGTGTTTGCGTCTGGATGTGTATGTGTGTGCGTCTGGATGTGTGTGTGTGTGGGTGTGTGTGCATGTGTGTGCATGTGTGTGTGTGTGTTTGCGTCTGGATGTGTGTGTGTGTGTGTGTGCGTGTGTGTGTGCGTACGTGTGTTTAAACAGGTGGGGAACCCTGTAAAAAGGGGAAGGCTTAACGACACCCAGCTGAGCTAAGACGTGACAGTCTGTGAGTGTGTGTTTAATAAGGGGTCTGTGTCACCCAGGCAACCATAGCCACGGGGCCTGTTGTGTCTTTGCTGTTGGCAACCATCTGTTTCTAACGTGGCTGTAGGTTTACCATGCCCACGGCAACAGTATGTTTTGCCCCTTCCACTATCTCTTCATGAAGCATAATGCCTTTAATTGGGAACAGATTTATCTAACTTAATTAAGATAATGAGTTGAGATTCCTCTCTCTGCTCATTTGAGGCCGCGGGTGACAAAGCACTAGGCTGAATCCTTTCTCAGGGAAATAACTTTCTCTCATGAGTATTCTGGATGGCGGGTGAGAGCAATATTTAACTTCTCCTCCCACCCACACACCATTTAATGGCTCTTTTTTTTATGTAGCTATAAGTTCAGAGGAAAATAATGCTCATCACACACTGCGTGCAGTTCTTCGTAAATCAAGGTCAACCGTATGATTGGGTATCTGGTGGGACTGTGGGAAGACAAGGGAGACAGAGGGCACTAACAAACCCCATAGGATTATTTTAATGGGCCTGATATATCTTGCAACTAATTAGGGAAGCAGCTCAAACAGTGCCAACCAATTAAACCAAACTCACAATTCCTACAACATTTTAAATCGATTGACGGGAAGAGACATATATTTTGTTTAATCTTCTTCACCCCTTGATGTGGAGGATGAGCAGAAAATTCTAGTCATGCAGGCTATTTCACACCCGCTGGAGCAGGTCAAGCAAAAGCAAATTAACACCAGACTCTGGAACCATCAATCAAACAAATAAGTTTATTAGTCAGATTCTGCAAGGAATTCCAATTTCTTCAAGGGTAGACCAATTACTATTATATAGACATATTGAAAATTCCCCGCTGCCCTACTATTTAGGGTCATGGGTGACCATGTAGAAAAAAATTCAATGCATAGACCTAATTCAGTTGGCAGTTCATCAATGTGGAATGGCAGACACTGGAAAAGGCTAAGTGGAACAAAGAAACAACAGGTGAGGAAGGAAATGACGAGAGAAGATGGCTTTTGTTCTCACCAAGATGGTGGTGATGGTAAGGGTTGTGTTGAAAACACTGTCTGCTGCTTTGAGAAGATGGACGTCCCCTTCCATGGACAGACCATGCTCTGAATGCCACTCACCAACCTGAGAGATTAAAGAGGAGAATGAGAGAAGGTTAAAGGGTAAGGATGAGAGAGAGAGGGTGTGTGAGAAAGAAAGAAAGATAGAGAGTGAGAGAAAGAGGGAGAGAGAAAAAATAAGTAGCTAATACTGGAGCAGGTACACTTGAATTCATTCTGAATTGTAACTGGTAGAAAATACAAGAAAAAATGATGATAATAACAACGAAAATTCAACAAGATAATACTGAGAGCCTCAAGATCAAAGCCATATTGTGAGGCTTTTTGTTTTTACAACTTTTGATAAAGACTGTGCTGATGGTGAGGTTTGTATGTCGTAGGATGGTTTGTTTTCATATTCAGTACATATCTACAGGAAGCCAAGGGAACTTCAGCAAGGTCACATATAAAAGTCATGTTTAAGTAAATGCAAACATCAATCACATTTCCCTTCAGCATCCATTTTGTGTAGTTTCCCTATAGCTATGAATGTGACCCCCCGATCTTATTACAGCCTGGTACTGCATTCATTCAGTTAAAAGTAAACTTCGAAGCTTGCCAGCCCACATGTGAAGTCCATTCCCTGTTGGGTGAACATCGAATTACATGCCCCTCCTCCTGGCTTTATGGTGTTTTAAAGAAACTATGAATGTCACATGAAACGTTCCCTTTCTGGACTGCAAATGCTTGATGTAAGTTTGGTGCATTTATCTTGGAGTAATGTCACTGTTTAAAAGGAGGGAAAGTATAATTGATGGGGAGATAAATATCTTGTAATCAAACAAATCACAAAGCTAATCAAATCATACACAGTATGCAGCAAAACATTAACATAAGCAGCCGTTTGTAAAATACATTAAAGGCCAATCTTACTGCAAAACCACGTACTGGACGCTCAACTTTGATGGCAAAATTCAGGCTGTTTTTCACCCATTTTTATCCGATCCCCACCTTCAAGTGACTTTTAAGGTATCATTTTCTTCACTCTTGGCTCTAAATCAGAAATTGTCTCGTGGCCTCACTTTCCTGATCAAGGCGCTTCTTAACCTGGCTTTTCAAAAGATACGAACAGAGTTAAAACTGTCACAGTGATTCAAATCGATATGGAAACACCAAGCTAGGCTTTAAATCTGTGCTACCATTAGTATAAAAACACACTTTTTTTTCACGGTTGGGGATCAAAGACTTGTGGCTTCAAAAATGTTGGTTCCAAATTCCACACTTCCTTTGAGATCCTTTGATGAAATATTCATGAGACGTTCTCCCATGTACTTTTTCTGCCACCACGTTACATTGTTTACTCACGGCTGTGCTATGATTATGATATTAGACCGTGTTTCTCTTGTCACATTCATGCTGGTCCTCTTGTCTTTGTTTAACAAACGGACTCATTCGATAACAATCGCTTTCTTTGTGGACCCTGCTACTCGGAGCAGTCCAGATTTGACCGATTTCGGTTTCCATCTCCTGGGTGATGCTTCGTTGTGTGAGCCAAGGACCCTCTTTATATTCACTACTGTATAAATGTCTCCTTCAACCTTTCAATTTCAGTACGGAGTGAAAATGGTACAATAGTTGTTGTAGGAAAAAGTTGTTTGTTGAACTGTATTCATGGCCTGACTCATCTTAAAATTACCATTTTAAAACCTTGTCATAATATACCATACCTTTTATAACATAGTTCTTCATATTTACGTCACATTCAACCTATTGATTTTGTTACCAATAGGGCATAATACAGCAAAGAATAAGTATAATGCATTGACTATAAATGAATATATTATTATTTTGCATGGTTGAAAAAGAATCTGTCTGTCTGTCAACTTTCTAACAAGCCCAACAAAAGAAGTTCCCAAATGGCCCTAATAAACAGAGCAGTGTTTTGAAAACAGTGCCGGTTTTTAGGAGAGGTGCGTAGATTTACCTGCCTTAGCCCTCCCACGCTGCTCTGCAATATTCTCAGGGCATAGTTGAAGCGGCGGCCTTTGCTGTTGAACTCTATGTGGCCGGTTAGACCTTCCAATTCTACCTGTCAGAGAGACAGAGAGGGGAGGAAGAGCGAGAGCACATGCTGACACTCGCATACCAATGAGGGCTCCTTCAATGCAAATTACATAGTCTCCCAGAGAAACATCCTGCAGATAAAGATGAGGAAATATTCCAGCATGTCTGCAATATGAATTGGGAATAAAGTCTTGGTTATCTGTGCACTGAGGAAAAACATCATCAGATGGTAAAAAAACATATAAATAAACTAGATTATATTGTTTTTTAGCGAGCAGGATTTTCTTTTAACACATTTCAGCATTAGATAATAGTACCATACTGTGGATGACGGATTACATACAGAGTAAAAAAGAATTGCAGAGTCTAGCTACTTCGCAGTCGGGTGAATATGTATTTGCCGTTTTTCTTTATTTTCTCATATTTGGCACACTTAATTGTATCAGATCTTCAAACAAACTATATCGTAAGACAAATACATCCTGAAACAACAGAAAATACAGCTTTTAAACGATTATTTCATTTCATGTTGGAAAACAGTGATCAAACACTCATAACACACTGTGAGAAAGTCATTGCCCCCTAAACTTAATAAGGACTTGTGCCACTTTTAACACCAATAACTGCAACCAAACGCTTATGATAACTTGGTATCAGTCTTTCACATCACTGTGGAGGAATCTTTGCCCACGCTTCTTTGCAGAATTGTTGTAATTGAGTCACATTGGAGGGTTTGCTAGCACAAACTGCTTGTTTAAGTTCGCCCCACAGCATCTCAATGAGATTCAAGTCAGGACTTTGACCAGGCTAAACTTTCAATCGGTTTCTTTTTAGCCATTCAGTGGTGGATTTGCTCCTGTGTTTTGGGTCATTGTCATGCTGCATAACCCAATTACGTTTGAGCTTCATGGTTCACTATATTATGGCAAGTCGCCCAGGTACTGAAGAGACAAAACGTCCCTACAGCAGTATGTTACCACCACCATGATTAACTGTTGGTATGACGTTCTTCTGTGTTGCTTGTTTGGACCTTGTAGCCAACTTCAATTCGCTTACAAGGTTCCATTTAATTGGTGTGTAGATTGAACAGGGGTGGCAGTAATCAACTAGGGTGCGTGTAATCTAATTGAATCCTATTTCCAATTAAATTTGGTTCATTGATCGATTAGGTAACTAAGGGGGCAATTACTTATTTCCAGGGTGTTATGTAACTTGTGTTTGATAACTTTTTCCCTTCAATAAATGAAACAATCATTTCAAAACTGTAATTCGATTAATTATGTTAATTCAGGTTGTATTTATTTAAGGATAAAATTACTTGACTAGAATTAGAAGATCTGAAACAATTAGGTGTGACAAATATGGGGAAGAAAAAGAGGGGGCAAATACATATTGACGCAACTGTTTGTTCTTAGGTTGTGTACGATTAGGTCTGTGCCAATGATAAATGAGAGCGCTTCCTAATGATGTATGGGTGTTATGCAGTAACTAATCATATGTGTGTGTCTGTTTGTTTGTCTGCGTGTGTGTTTGCGCGTGTGTCTCTGTGTGTGAGCGCGTCTGCGTGTGTGTTTGTGTGTGTGTCACCCTGTCTCCTATGGTGATGCCAGGCCTCACCATCCTGAGGTAGTTCATGAGGCTGGTCCCGCCCTCCCAGATGCGAGTTGATTGACAGGTCAGCTGTGTGGTGCTCACACTCTGGCTGCGGTTTAACTCCCTCACAGCGGAAACCACCACGTGCACGGCATCATACAGGAGGGCCGGAGAGAGCTGACAGATCAATGGAGAGACACAGAGAAAGAGAGAGAGAGAAATAGAGAGTGAGAGCAAAGCAGAAAAAGAGAAATAGAGTGAGAGCAATGCAGAGAAAGACACAGCGTAAAAGAGAAAAAGAGGGAGAGACAGAAAGGGAGTTTCACACAGAGAGAGAAAGAGAGAGAGAGAGAGAGACAGAGAACTAGAGCGAGACAGAGAGAAAGAAACCGAATAGAGAGAGAGAGAGAGAGATAGAGAGAGAGAGAGAGAGAGAGAGAGAGAGAGAGATGGGGGGGGGGGGGGGGGGGGGGGGGGGGACTGAATGGGAAAAGCCAGCAAAAGCTCTCTTATCATGGCCGGGGATTAACTCCTCCGCTAATTACCTCCATTTCACCAGACGGCTAAACAGTGGGGTGCACTTAAAACTGAAAACGAATCGGGTTTTTTCTCAACGCAGGAAAGAAAGAGGGGTGTTGGGGCGCGACGGAGGACGCGAAAACGATTCATCGATCAATAGGACGTGAGCTGTGCTCGTGGCAAGAAAAATACTTTTCGTTGTTCTTTCCACTTCAACATAATCTATTCAAACCCATACATACACATACATGCATAGAGCGCAGGCCGAATAATTCACTGTTGCACAGTATTGCAGTGTATTACACACTTTCTTTATAAAGATATATTAAAGTTATTACCCGTAAGTCTACAGTAGAAAAATATCTCTAATTGGAATTTTGCTTTACCCATTTTTTCTAAAGTCCACATTGAAGAGGGGATGGCCAAAACTACACAACAATCTCCTGTTGAATGCATATATGTATAGACTTTGCCCTCAGTGACATAGGAGTATCACGCTGTTGAATACTGAAGAAGCACCATCTGACTTCCAAATGACGTTCTAGGTAGAGGAAGAAAAACAAAACAAAAAAAAAGGCAATGAAATCAAGGAGAGAGGGTGACAGAAAAATAGTGAGCTAGAGAAAGATGGAAACCGAAAACTATAGTCTTAAAAGTTATAACCTTGAAACCCTGTCCTTGTAGGATAAGCAAAGACAGGTGCCTTGATTCTCGGGAGCAAAATTGACTAACCAAGCACATACACAGTGAGACTCAATTTGTTTTTCAGGATGTAGGACTCCAATCTTCCCCTGATGTGAGAAATCATTTAATTAAAAAGACATTTGAAATTAAATAATACTTCATCAAAAGACGGGGAGGTAAAGTTGGAAAAACCCAAACAAATTGTGTGCTAACAGCATTTAAGAGCTACCAACCAAAAGGCATGCAATTAATTATATAGTGCTCGAATAAAATTCTGTGTCTTACAAATCTTTTAAAATCTCAAGCAGAAGATGTCGGGAATCGCGGTAGTGGGTGTATGGTTATGCGTGGTTGAAGTTTCAAATACATGTGTTAGCATTTATGATTATTAGTAAGGTGTAATGTTTTTTTTTTATTGCATTGTGTGCCTTGTTAAAAAGATGTTGACAAAAGTGTGTTTGAACTAAAAAATCCTTCTACAAAGCTAAAGGCTCATGGACCTGTTCAGTTCTTAGGAAATAAAAGCAAATTACTGCAGAAAGAGAGAGCGCCTTCCTGGAAAACGGTGTAAAACGTTACAGAAAATGTTAAAGAAAATGTGTCTTCTCTTAGGGATTGTATGTAGTGCAGCCAAGTAACCTTCTGTAGAGAGTTTCTCTGAACTAGAGAGCTACATTACAGCTGTCAGATGCCCCATTCAGCTTTGTTAACTTTTGTTGAGCTCAAAGAGCTATGGGAGGCACTTCCATGGAAAAATAACAGTTTTATTCTCCATCCTGTAAGACGCATTGAGCTGCAATGTGCTATACAAATAAAGATGAATGTTGTGTTATGATTTAATATTTTATATTTATATATATTTATTATTATTATTGTATTAGTAGTATTGTCAACAGCCTTGTGGATTCGCTAGTCATGTAGCCTTGCTCACCGGGACGCCATCAAAGGGGGCGTGGTCACAGTTCTCCTGCCAGGAGCGGTTGAGGTTCAGGAGAAGGTCAGGGAAGAAGGGATGAGAGTGGTTGAGGACGGAGAAACCCAGGATGTTCACCCAACGCAGATCGGCGACGTTGTCCAGCTGCAGCAGAGCAAACTCCTGAAAAAGAGACAGACACACTCAGATGTAGCGAGAGCAGTGGGGTGGGGGGTCAAAGGTCACTAAGATTCGGGCAGTTCGTTTCATTGCTTCAGTAAATTCATTTGTAATTGTTCGTAATTGTTTGTAAGTATCAACAAGAGGATGAAGCCCACCTGTTGTGCTAAGAAGACGCTTTAATGCTTTGCAAATAAAAAAATGTATATGTGTTTTCCACAAGATATACAAAAAAAGTCGTACCATTGTGGTGAAGATGTAGGTGTAGTAAGATGACAACATCCCTAGTTCTGCTGCCTGTGAGATGGAGAAAGGTAGGAAACAATGGAGGGAGAGAGAGAGAGAGAGAGAGAGAGAGAGAGAGAGAGAGAGAGAGAGAGAGAGAGAGAGAGAGAGAGAGAGAGAGAGAGAGAGAGAGAGGGAGAGAGGGAGAGAGAGAGAGAGAGAGAGATGGAGAGATAAATGGGAAGTAGAGATATCAAAAGATGGAAGACCGAGGGCACTGTTTCAGAAAAACACTTTCCTTTTCATGGAGCCACCACTATTGAGACCATTTGTGGGGAAATGTACTGCGTGAAAAGAAAACCATTTTAAAGATGGCAACCTTGAAGCAAAGAAAAAAACACAAGGTCAAACGAGAGTTCTGTTTAGAGCAATAGTTAATACACCTAAAGTAACGTTACTGAACTGGCAAAACGAAACCACAAAACTTAAATAACTGACATACAATTAAGAATACGGTAAGAATGTTTAATTCTTTACCACATGATAAAAAACGGAGAAGTAAACATTTTATTTTTGTTTTGCCTCATTCCATCAGTTGAATCAGTTTTTGAACCAGTTTAAAAAGTAATTCTTTGCATTCTATATCTGAAACTAAACAATAAATACATCCATCTTTTATCTGAAATACAACACTGCGGACTAGTCAACATTTTAAATTGGTTGCGTTAAAGCAAATTTATAAAAGTTTAGGCAGCTACTTAAACAAAGTCACACAAATAAGGCAAATAAACTAACGGATAATTTGGTATAACGATATATTTATCGGCTATAAATCTATTGCAACAGTAGGCTGTCAAATATAGCCGATGCATTAGAGAAGAATTTAGTTATTTGGCATTGATCTTTGTTTAGATTAAAGTGACAAAAAGGGCCTGGTGGGTAGCAGCAGTGTGGGTAGTAGAATGCAGCTTGGTAGTTTCAAGTGCACATTTCCAACTAAAACACAATGGCATGACTCAAGCTGGTATGCTGGCAGAATGGCTAGGATATTGGCAAGTTCTTCTGACGGGTTTGGCCAACAATCACATTTCAAGACAGCTGGTTGCCAAGTTTCCACATAACCTTCTTTTGTCAAGGCTGAGAGAAACAGACAGAGATGGAGAGCAAGAGATCCAGGAAACGAGCAAGAGAGCGTGAAATAGAAATGCAACCCCTTTAAGCCCGGGTGCTATGAAATGAACTGTTTAGCTATCATTTCAAAGCTATTTGGCGTTAATTATTCCTTTCATTGATTATTCCATTCCGGCAAGTTTTATTTAAGGGCCGAATTTGCACCCCACATCAGTGTAGGTTAAAAGATACAAAGGTAGTTTTATTGGGCTAGATTCGTTTCTATAACGGCTGTTTTTCCTATGTTCTCAAACTTAACTGACACACAGTAATCCCACTGTGTTGTCAAGGTTACCAAACTGAGTACATTGAGTGCTTCCATTTCTTCTTCCAAATCTAGTTGGTGTCCATTTGCTGCTTATTAAATAAACAGTACAATAACGATTCCTCCCTAAATGTTCTTCTAAAATAACCTGCCTATACATTCAAAACTATTTGCGAGACTACCTTCCTATGGTATGAAATCGATTTTATTTACAAACAAACCACTAACGACATAGTGGTGGTACAGTAGTGAATCCTCCAACAGAATGGCTTGCATGCTAGAGGATACCCACAGGTCTTTATGGCTATGGGCTCCATCATTGTTTTAGAGGATGTTTTGTTATACAGTATGCCTAGAAAAAAGGCATTGGCAAAGAAATTGCTGACACTGAGAAACGGTTGTCCGTAGAACAAAACAACCACTAAGATGACTGATTCAGCATTCAATTAGGGGCTGGCTTTCATGTTCATTGTAGGTTTACAAATACATTTTTTTTTGGCGTAGGCACGGATCGTAAAGTACATCTTTATCAAATCCGATACTGTGAATCAAGTTTTCAGTTACTTCTCAACGTCACTTTACATTACATTCCACTTTTCTTACCCGTTCCAGAACCAGGTGTGCCACTGTGGCATTAGCGTCAACAATGATGGTGTCGGTTTGCCCGTTGCGGATCTCTTTGAGAACAGACGCTGGGTCCTGTCTCTCCTCCAACACTCGAACCGTCAGCGTGTCCTTGGAGATGAGGAACTGCCGCAACAGCTGCTCCAGGTTCATCAGGCCTAAAGATCACAAAGCCCAAAGGTTAAAGGTCACATAGTGCACCCATAGGTTTTATTCGGGGAAATTCGTTTAAGAGTGTTCTTGTTTTGGTGGAATCCTAAAAATGGCAACCATGTTGTAAATATTGTAACATACGTTTATTATTTGTTTATTTTAAAATTCATAATTTCTTTTCAAGTTTTTTGTTTTATTATTCTAACTTGATGATATCCCTTCATGACATGCCTTTTAAACAGGGCACTGCTGGAAATGAGACACAGTCTCAGTCAATTACGCCTGTGTCAATGAACAACAATAAATAATCAAATCGCACCAAGCTACCACCACATTAGAAATCTTGATTGGATCATTGACAAGCATTCAAACGGATCAGACAGGCAGGTGTCAACATAGCTTAGGTTCTCAGACTGATAAAACACTAAAACACAGTCTGGTTGATAAGGACGATGCAGAAGGACGCAAACAACAGCGGCGGATGTAAAGCCGTTGAATTACTGTTCCGTTGTTTTCTTTTCATTAGGATGCAGAACGGAAGAGGGAACTGGTCTACCTTGTTTTGACCAAAGTTTGGATTAAAACTCAGACTATTTATCTGTACCTCTATTGTGCAGCTCACTGAACAGATTCATTTGAAATTATAAAGAGCTACGTTTGAGTGTGTGTGTGTGTATATATATATATATATATATATATATATATATAACTAAATGTCTAATACAAGATGATCTCTATGAGATGGACTAGCACTAATAGACAGACGAGGAAAAAATAGACAGACGTTCCCAGAAGGTTTGTCTACCACTTTAAGACCTAAAGGAAAAGATCTTCTTTGGTAATTTCCCTGTTTGGTATGCTGAGCTGATAACCATATTATCATCTGCAACCCCCCGCCCCCCCCCCCCCCCCCCCTCTCTCTCTCTCTGAAGCCCTCTCTCTCTCTGAAGCCCTCTCTCTCTCTCTCTATCCACACAGTCTCGTTCCTGAGATGAGAACATTATCTACTGACTACAATGGGGAAACAATAGAACTAATTAAGGCAATATACAGTATATGTATCTATTCATTCTAGAATTTATAATTAATTAATTATTCATATCTACATATATATTCGTATATATATTGCCTTAATTCGCTCCATTGTTCCCCAATTGTAATCAGTAGATAATGTCTCAGGAACAATACTCATTGGATTCTATCAACACGTTTTTTTGAAATCTCTACTCGTCCCACTTGGAATGTAGGGCTCCAAACACGGATAATCGGATTATTACAAACCATACAAGCACCTCCTGAGATTCCCTAAATGTTTTACTCCTTACAGGTCTGTCGAGAAGACTTCTTAAAGCCTTTAGTTAAATTAATAGGAAGGACACCATTGTGCCATTGTGAAACTACTCATCATACGTTATGTTTCAAGTTTCACTTGACACATATTTCTCAATATGTGTCCCAACGCTTGATGATAGTAAATCAGAACCAAGACACACATCTTCCACCCCCTCTATAGACAAACAACATGGAGCTGTCCATTGAGCTGGCTCCAACTCATTACACTATATTCTCTCTCACACCTGCTGCATCTGTCTTGCCCCCCCCCCCCCCCCAAGCCCCCCCCCCCCACACACACACACACACACACACCACACCGAACCCCCCCCCCCCCCTCACACACACACACACACACACACACACACACACACACACATAACAACACTAATGATTAATGGGTAGGGAACCTTGACTTCAGCAGCAGCTAAGCAGAGTCATCAGAGTGGGGTCCAAACGGGCCTGTTCCAGCGAGGTTAAGCACTGGGGGCTAACATACTGAAACCATACTAATCATTTCCTATGGAAGGACATCTGCATCATACACCTGATCTTATTGGAAGCAAGTCTTCAATACTTCCACTGGTCACACACACTATGACATTTGCAAACAGTGCACGAAGATATGGGATGTGGAGATATGAAATATGCAAATCGTCATCTTGGAGAGTGTTACGGACAAAAGGACAGCAAGGCAGACCTGAAGAAAAAAAAAAGTGGGGAGGCTGCATACTGATCAATACTCTGGCTGGGTGTAAATCTATGACCTTGTTAAGCCTGTTTCTGACCTGATGTGGGCAGCTTTACCACACATACACACCGTACTGCCGTTCTTGGAGCTCGGCCTGGTCTGAGACCTGTAAAGCTCAATTACTGCCCTGCGGACCTTGTCCTGAAGCAGATTTCCATTCAGCCTAATAGTAGCTGGCGTGAGCTGGCATGAGCAACCAACACAGGGCGGGGTGGAGGGGGAAGGGGTTCGATCCCTGCAGCTTATTACATATTGAACCCTGGCTTTGAGAGGCCAGAGAGAAATATCGATCAGCCCCCCTGCCCCCCCCTCCCACACACGCACACACACACACACACACACACACACACACACACACACACACACACACACACACACACACACACACACACACACACACACTCCTCCAGGGGAAACTTACAGTCATCATGGGCACAGAGCAGGCAGGCTGTGGAGCTGTTGAGAAAGGTCAGAAGTTGGGCCACTGCCAGGCTGACGTGTGCGCTGGTCGGACGCAGGTCCAGAGGGGAGAAGCGGGGGTAACGCGTGCCCCCCATGGAGTCCTCAGGGGCCACTCTCACGTATGGAACCTGAAACACGAGGTCATCGACACCAGAATTCCATTCATGTTTTATTTTTTTTTATTTAGCCTTTTTTTTTTTTACCAGGGAAAAATGCTCATTGGGATGTCCTCTCGTTTTCAAGGGAGACCTGGCCAAGAAAGGCAGCAAGTCCACTTAAGCCATTTAGGTGGAATTCCAAAACACAAAAACAATACAAAAATGGCAAACAAAATGGAAGAAAAGAGCGGATGAGATATTCTTCCATGTATTTTGGGGATTTGAGATATTTGTTTTTCCTTCAGCGACTTCAAATCCACCACCACATATATTCCCTTGTGTTGGGATCCTCCTCATCCATGTTAAACTTTTATTATTATTACTTCCATATGTTTAAGGTCTGCTTTTGCCTGCAGCCCTGCTTCTTTTGGACTCCATTTCCACTATCATGGGATTCGGGAAGTGTCAATTCTAATCTCCATTTAGTGCACTTAAATCCCTCTGCAAGCCCAGTAAGCAGCAGCTCCAGAGCATCTTTCCCATAGAGAGCCAGCCTACTGAGACAACGTGGCACCCCGAACCATTTGCTAGCATAGAAGCTGGTTCTTCTTTCGAGCTTTCCGACATTAGTGATGGGTAGATCACACACTGTCAACGGCCACATGAGTCGGGGTAGTAGTCCAAACTCTAGGCACCACAGTTGTAGTTTTCCTACCTACCCTGACTTCTCAATACTCTCTAGGCTTCTGTTCAATTCCATCCTTAATTCCTCAACCTGCTCTGAATATTTATAGCATTATACCATTTACCGAGACTTTTTACAGGCTTTTCGATCACGGTCGGAATTGGATCCTTATCTATGAAGAATATTTTTTTTGCACAATTTTCCCTTGACAGCTGATATGCTTCTGGATTTGCTTGGATTTGTTTTCACTCTAGTTCATTAAAGGTTCTCATGAAGTTCACTATAGTATTTTAATATAAGGAGCACTTGTCATATCGTCCGTATATCCTCAATTGGGAGGAAGGCGTAACCCTAACCTTAACTTTGCCCGCCAACAACCCATTTCGATGGTCAGATTACAGCTCCAAGGCCAAGTGAAAAGGGTGAGATTGTATATCAAGCCATAATGCCAATCTCCACACGCTGCCATCTTGTGGTACATTTCGGTGCATATTAAAACATAATTGCAGGTCCTGAAAGTGCAACTTAACTTATATGGCCTTTTTTTCTGAACCATTGCCTGTTACACCTAAATTCTGTTACACCTAACTTTCTATTACACCTAACTTTCTGTTACACCTAACTTTCTGTTACACCTAACTTCCTGTTACACCTAACTTCCTGTTACACCCACCTTCCTGTTACACCTAACTTTCTGTTACACCTAACTTCCTGTTACCCTTAACTTCCTGTTACCCCTAACTTCCTGTTACACCTACCTTCCTGTTACCCCTAACTTCCTGTTACCCCTAACTTCCTGTTACACCTACCTTCCTGTTACACCTAACTTCCTGTTTCACCTACCTTCCTGTTACACCTAACTTCCTGTTACACCTACCTTCCTGTTACACCTAACTTCCTGTTACACCTACCTTCCTGTTACACCTAACCGCATTCGGTCCATGAAGGCCGATAAAGCACACACCGTAACACACATAAAGCACAGCAGCAGAAGAGACGGCACAATGGCTAGTGTTAATGGAGAGTGGCTTTAATTATCACCCATAACCACATGCTGTCTGAGGGAAGCACCAGAGCACAACAATGGCTTTTACGCTATTCTAACCTTGGCGTGTGGCTCATCATTAGAAACACAGTGGCCAGTTCCACACACACACACACACGCGCACGCGCACGTGCACGCGCACACACACACACACACACACACACACACACACACACACACACACACAGACACAGGCACAGGCACAGGCACAGGCACACACACACACACACACACACACACACACACACACACACACACACACACACACACACACACACACACACACAGACACGCACACGCACACGCACACCACCAAAGACCATGATGGGAAGCCATGATTGGTCCACGCGGCTGCGGGTTGCCAGGTTGGGGTGTATTAAAGCCTCCCTCACCCCTCGGTGAGTCTCCGGGGTGTCTAATGGAAATGTGTTGCCATATGGAGAGACAGGCTGTAATGAGCCTCCACATCTGCTCTGGCCTGCTCTCTGCACCGGCAGGACAATGGCCCGTTTTAATAACACATCAAGCATCACGCAGCCAATGCACAGTGACACAGGCTGAAAGCAGCTAATGGGGAATTCATGGAGAAAACAAACCCAAAAAAAACAACACGGCCGCCACGGAGCCTCGTCGAATCTTCGCGGAGGGGAGAGAATCTTTACATCGCCGTCCTGCAACAGATACGAAGGGGAGACGATCCCTAGGAGCTCCGGGCCGCAATGTTACCACGGCCTCCTTCCCACAGTCTCCCGGCTAATGAGACAGACAGAGGGCAACGGCAAACAAAGTCGCAGGTGTTATTTATATATCTTTTTTTGGTGAGTGAGTTTTTTGTTTTGCCTGCGTTGTTTGGCCTTCCGTCTTAAGAGCCTTGGGTTTAATGAACAGCAACGGGCAAAAGCTTTCACAGATGACTGTGGCATGCTGAAGGACATCCAAGGAAAGGGACATAGAGCACAGAGCGATACAGCGGCCCCATAATACAGCATCAACTGAGAAGGAGTCGTGATGGACTAACTGACCTATCGACCAGTGGAAATATTTTGTACTTCACCGTGCATGGTAGCCTTTAGCCAAGTCAAATATTATAGTGATAACTAATTAGGCAAGGTGAAGGCAGTCATTGATTGATACATAAAGTTTATATGGTTCCTCCTTATCTTATGTCCTCTGCCTGTGCACTGTTTTTGTCCATTTGTCAGGAAAGCTACTGGATGTCTTTGGCTTGCTTTTAAGCCCTCCTCTACCGCTTTCTCGGATGGATGTCGAACCACTAAGTTCATTAACAGCCAACAGCCATACACACGAAATAGAACAGACAGCTGGCAAAATAGCGTCCTTGTCCTTGCCCTTGTTAAATTGCATAAATACATTACATTAAGTCTGACATTTATATCTCCATAATGTTTGAATAAATGTGAACTTCAAAAGATCCTGATAATGATAGAGGGGGGTCAATAACCTGCTGATAACCAACCTAATTGACATGCAAAACGCTGACTAAGCCCATGGAAAGCCTGTGGAAAAGGTAAAGGAGTTTGGGTTATCACCAAAACCTGCTCCGTAAAGGTTGTGGGTTTATAATCCTACGTTTAATTAGAGCAACAGTTATTCATCATAATCTTCAGACGGACTCACTAAGAGGAAGGGAGAGAAATTATAAACAAAACAAGAAAGGTTAAATAATGCGCTGTATGTCCGTAAAAGGGGGAAATAATGTACTCTATGTTCGTAAAAGCCATGAAAAGATTACTTTGTTAAAGCTAGCTGCAAATGAAACCAAAATGGGTGGCATTCTAGAGCCTAGCTTGCGGACATACAGATAGGTATTAACACACACACACACACACACACACACACACACACACACACACACACACACACACACACACACACACACACACACACACACACACAGCCATTACTATACAGAGACACTGGTTACATTTCCCTTTTACACACACAAATCCCCCCTGCCCCCCCCCCCCCCCCCCCCCCCCCCCCCCCCCCCCCCCCCCCCCCCCCCCCCCACACACACACACACACACACACACACAGACATACCTCTTTCTCTCCACAGATATTGCTGATGATAGAATCAGAGGCCGGACTCGTAGAGGGTCCAAGGACAGCTACCACTCCCTTTGAGATGATCTGGCACACTAGCAAAGGGAGAACAAACCAGAGACCACAAAGCTCAGAGATGCAGAATGGTACATATAGCAAATGTGGAGCAAATATTTTTGAAATATGTAAACATTTTCTGTGCTTGACACCTCACACCTGATTGGCACTCTCAAGTCATTTAGGCTCTTACCATGTGGTATGTAAAGGGTTAAGGAAACATATTAACACTAAGACAAAATAACAACAAATCAATGTAACTTTTGCTTCCACTATTTAGATTTCTGCGCTTGCGACTCTGCATGAGCATTTGACATCCAACCATGAACAGGGAAGGGACTTTCGGGGGAGCGGCCATTATTCCAGTTCCACGTTTCACAAACCCGGTGATAAAAAATAAACCGTAGCTAGTTCGCTTCCATTGACAGCACTCAGAATACAGACCCACACTACATGTGCATCATCATCATCATCATCACACCCCACCAACACGAGAGCACAAACCCCCAGTAATCCGTAACTAAAATACAATTAGTATGCGGAGCTGCACAGCGTAGCCATGGCCAATGTTTGAGGGCTTTATCAGAGAGCAGAGATCTGTACTCCCAGTGGGTCCAAAAAAAATCCATCCTCTCATCTCAGCATGGATAACGTGTTGACATGAAGTGTGACATAGACACAGACACCGAACCGAGGGAGGGCAATTGGAAAACAGAGCCACATCTTATCGGAATGAGCCGGCAAGGCGGTATGGCGTTGCACTGGATTGCCCTGACATTTTCTGCCTTGAGCCAGTGGGCTATTGCTAATCCTGTAGTGGAGGGATCCATTTCTCTGTCCAACCAGCCGTGATGGTGTGTGTGTGTGTGTGTGTGTGTGTGTGTGTGTGAGTGAAACAGAGTGAAAGGGAGAGGCATGGGCATTTATCACTGGCCAGGAAATGTATGTGTCATTTCTTCCACTAACCGAGCCTACAAATGTACCTGAGGGGTGAAATAAAAACAAAATGGACTTTTATTTCTCCTTTTATCAGTTTCGCTTCTCTTTCTCTACTCTGGGTGTCCATATTCCCTTCTGTTTTCGCCAGACAGTAGTTATTGATGGATCATAGCTACCTTTTCTTAATTAATTAAATGATTGTCTTATAAATGCAGCTTATATTGTATTTCAAACAT
Source organism: Aplochiton taeniatus (assembly GCA_017639675.1). Taxonomy (NCBI): domain Eukaryota; kingdom Metazoa; phylum Chordata; class Actinopteri; order Galaxiiformes; family Galaxiidae; genus Aplochiton; species Aplochiton taeniatus. The sequence goes on from CM030177.1 coordinate 18,194,028, forward strand.
AAACAACTCACAAAAAGACAAAGTCAGGTGGATTGATTATGCTAAGCTCATTCCAAAGGAATATTACACTTGTCTCCTACATACTTTATCTGTCAATCAAAACAACAACTCCCCAACTGGCATCATTAAAGACAATGTCAGTTGGATTCAAATAGATAACTGAAACTCATTCAAATGATCCCCTGCACGATCGCATACTTGCGTACTCTCCTTCTTTATCTGTATATGGGTGAATAATAAAAGCAACAACCCCGACTGTCATGGTAACTCCCCCCAAAAATGTTAAGATATATTTTGGGGAGGAATTTTTGTCGCTTTATTGAGACAGGACAGTGGGTTGACAGGAAATGTGGGAGAGAGAGAGGGGAGGACATGCAGCAAAGGGCCCGGACCGGAATCGAATCCGGCCGGCCGCTGTGTTAAGGACTAGCCTTAACGGCCAGCACCTCACGGAAAGGAGCCACCAGGGCAGCCCCATTAGGAACTCTTTAGTGGCCCCTGTCTTGTCGAAGCTGCCCCTCAGCAGATCCAAGATGTCCGCCTCTTAAGATGTGGGTTGGCATCATCCGATGAACAGCCACATGTGGTATGGACAGTATCAGACCTAAGTATCTTTGCTGGGATGCAATTTCCACCCTCTTTCAGCTTGCAGTTATCCTGTCATGCATCACTTTGCTTCTGCACTGATCACTTTTTACTGAAGGGGGCTCAACCAGGGTGCTCAACCAGCACTGGTCTTTAAAATAGAATTTGGCAATATCACTGAGTACGCCCCTGTGAAACACTGCTGTTTTTTGTACAGACAACAACAATTTGGTTACTCACGAAACAACATGCAAAATGCAATTGTAAGACTTTAAAATGACATGAAATAAGTCGTTTTCATAATCTAGGTCAGCTGCTGCATCCTTGCTGCCATCCTAGCTACTGCACATACTCACTAGTGTCCCCGGTCTCATACTCGCTGTCCCTCAGCAGCTCAAAGATGTCCACCTCCACTTTGCCCATCACCGTGAGGTTGCTGGCGCGATTGATGCCCTCTTTGGCCAACGTGATGGCCAGACGCTCCCCACGGCCACACTCCATAGGGTCATCCAGAACAGCAGCTAGCAAAAAGAAAGAAGGAGTTGGATTTAAAAAAATAAAAATTAAAAAAAGGGAGAAGAAAATTTGGATCTCTTAATGTGAAAAAGAATGTGACTAGACCTATCTTCTGGTGAGACAGTCAAGTAATCGAGCGATGAACATCAGCCGAAACTAAGGAGATATCCATTCTGTGTTCCCTGCAGGATGTTTATGACCAGTCCCTACGCCACATTGAACATATGCCAAGTCACTTTCTTGCTTTTAAATTACTGAGCTGCATTTTAATTTCACCGATGACAGAACTCAGGACAATAGAAAGATTCCGACTGTTTTTTCTTTGATCGTCTAACATTTGATGTTAAAGGCATTCAGTTTATCAGTTACTTCTGTCAAGATTTTTGTATTTATTTTTTCCTTTTCCACAAATGACATGCACTGCTGCTGATAATATTCTCGCCTCCCGATTCTTGTTATCGGAAGCTGGAGATGTAATGAGACCAAAAACGAATTTACAGAGGAGATAAAAAATCCTTTATTTATAATAGGTTCCACATACTCCATCACTACTATAACTCTCCAATCATGTCGAGTATCTTTCTTTAACCCCCAGAAAAAGGGGTTGTATTCATTTAATACCACAAGCCGATGTTTGGCTTGTTGCCAGAAACCGCCTATAACGCATCTACACCCAACCTTTGACTAACTTTAATGAATCTTAAAAGGGAAAACTGGAAGCTTACAGGAGACTAGGACGTAAGTGTGGCAAAGCTAGCTGTCTGGTTGAATGTAGCTACTAAGTGAACATGTTATGCAGGGTCAGAGGCTGGTTCTGTTTTTCACTTAAAGATCAAATGCAATTTTCTGCTTCACAGATATACAGTAGTTAGCGCAGTGGAGCATTCAGTAGAACCGACAGCGTCTCAAGGCTCGGCGGCTAAGAAAAGCCAGGTAAAGGTGCAAAGCAACTTTGGATCCAACAAAATCATAATAACGGTATTGCTAAATCAAAGATTCTAATACTTCAAGTATAAAATAACTATTAGACCTGACTTATTTTGAACATCTAGACAGTACATTGGGGCTGAATAGCATTGTAGCGATTCTGGTGAATCAATTTTCCGACCGTGCTGGAGAGTTTTGAAAGAAAAGCTGCTGGCGTGAAGCGGAGCCTCCCTCACCGAGTCTCAGTGTGAACGGGTTGCTGGAGGTGCTCTGGGTCCAGACGGCAAAGAGCAGCACAGCAGCCAACACCAAGTGCATCTTCTAGGACTCCTCATGGGGGCTTCCCTTGGGGTGCAAACGCCCCTCTCACGGCCACCTGCATACAAACACAGACACGCGTGCACGCGTGCAGAAACATGTGCACACGTGCGTGTACACACACACACGCATGCACATCCACGCGCATGCACACGCGCGCGCACGCACACACACACACAGGCAAATAATATGAACACAATGAGATTCAGAAATAAAGTCAATCTAAGACACAAACGCATACTCTTCAACCATGAAATGCCAAATTGCACGGATAAATACAACACATAAATCTGCCGTTACTGCTTGCCAACATTGGCTAATTTAATCTCAAGCAAATCAGCGCTGGAAATTTAGTGTTGGCACATTCTGTACTGGGATTTCCATCCAGTTTGTCTTGTGTCTAGTTAATGCATGTGCATTAGTATTGCGTCATTTAAAAACTTTTCACAATAAATAAATATTATTTCTGGTCTGCCTATAGCAACCCGTTTGTATTACTGGGAGCTCTGCCACTAATATAAAGTTAATTCCTTTATCACCGCAGGGAAGTAGCAATTAAGCAAACACTCACAAAGCTCAATCAATTCTTCCATTTGCAAGTACTGCAGAGCAGACAAGATGGCTCTTAATGGCCAATGGGTTCCCATCTTGCCTATATAATATAAGGACTCAATCAATAGCTATTCAACGTATGCAGCACCTGTTTCTGTGTGGCGTTGCAGTATAAATAATACACCTGTAGTTAACTGCAATCATTGATGGCAAATAGTATTTAATTAGCATGGGTTTTGAATCAAATGCTAACGATACTGCAGTTAATCTTAATGCGTTACGGACTGAATTTGTTGACATTGTTACATGATTTAAAACACCTGGACATCTTTACATCCCTCTTGTGTGTTGACTGTGGGGTGTTTTTGACCTGCTCTTTTCTTGTCTTTATTTTAAATTGGAGAGACTGTTTGGACAGTTAACATCAGGTTGGTAACCCAGACAGTAACAGATTATTGTAGTGGTTAAGTAGCATATTGCCCTTGAACAGCCATCAGAATCACCATTTGTATAATTAAGCAGACATTTTGGTTGTTAATGGCAACCTTCAAGGTAATGGATCTCTTAGAGAGCCATGCCGATGCATTTGTAGATAAAGGCCTGCGAGAAAGCTATATAAAAAAAAACTAAAAAAAAAAAAACGATTCAAGTTCAGTGCGGGCCGAATTGATTATGCAGGGCCATGGTCTGCGGTGTCTAACATGAGAATTCTCTCAGAAGGGATGGATAGCACTGCTATGGGGACACTGCAATGAATTAATGAACGTGAGGAGACAAAATGTTGACATTGACACTTCTGAGGAAGGGAGGGCTTGAGGAGCTCAAAGATTCAATGGACTGAGGCACAATGGTACTTTCGCCATCACTGAATGTAGTAAAGCCATTTGAAGTAAGCCTTAATTTGACTCTTCAATTGGCATTTCATTAACCATAATTGCTCTAACCAACATCATTTTGCCCTGATTACTGATCACAAGTAGAAAATGACAGGCTAAACCTCAGTGGCCAATTCCCGAAATAAGAAAGGGTAAAGGCTCTAAAATATAGAAATTCTTTTTTGGTGATCATTTTTTTTTTAAATATACCATGGCAATCTTGCCTACAAGCTGTTAGTCATAGATCAAGTGGAGTGCTCTCACGCAGGGAATCTCATTAGGAATTAATTTAAACAAATGTTATCAGAGCAGAAGCTGAATCAAGCAAGAAAAAACAAAACACTGTGCTGCTTGGCAACAGAGAAACACCCCCAAGACTGATCATCTCAAAAGTAAAGGGAAATGTAGTTCACTGTGCACCTCAGTCACGACCCCAATTGAAGAGACACATTAAATAATATCCACGGGAGAAATAAAGCTGGGGGAGAGGAGTGCTTGTTTTGCGAGCTGCAGAGAGCAGATAAAAACGGACGCATCTCTCTGCTCATCCCAAATGAGTTGTTTGACTCCTCCCAAAGGGGAAACAAAGCTTCAAAAAAACGCACCTTTTTAACATGCAGACGGTGTAAACCAAAACAAGACAGGTGGTGGTATTCACAATAGGATTACTGTAAGCTGAACGCGTGGGCTTGTATCAGGGCTGTGGAATCGGATTCTAACAACCAAATGTAATACTAACGGCCAGCCAATACCACCACTCTTCGGCTGTCCTTCTGCGAATGTTTCACAGATTCTGCTGACATCGGGGCATACATGTTTTGAGGATTGACGGCTGATTAAAAATGTCTGTCCCAGGGAAGGGTTGTAACAGAATGCTGGTTGATACATTTGGCAGTGTCTGCATGTGGCATGGATATTATCAGGCCTAAGTATCTTTGCTGGGTGCAATTTCCACCCTCTTTCAGCTGGCAGTTATTCTGTCATGCATCACTTTGCTTCTGCACTGATCACTTTTTACTGAAGGGTGCTCAACCAGTGTGTCCACTGGTCTTTAAAATAGAATTTGGCAGTATCACTAAGTACACACTGCTGTTTTTTTGTACAGACAACAACAATTTGGTAACTCATGAAGCAATATGCAAAATGCAGTTATAAGACTTTAAAAGGATATAAAATCCACCGCTTTTTAAGGTCTAAGCTTATGGCCACGAATACTTGCTGTTATAATTTGCTACTGTGCATTTTAACGGAACTCCAAAAGTGCCATGCATAAGTTTATGGATATGGAGAAGAAAGGTGGAGTACCAGACGGAGAGGCACTTTGGATTTGCCCGTGAAAAATCAATATGGAAACATTATCCTCAAAGGCCAGCACAGCGTCAGAGGAAACAGAGGCAAGAGTCCTGAACCGTGTGGGCAGGGAGCTGAACGGGAAACGGAATGGAAGTGGCACAATCTATGGCAGACAAACGTGACTGAAATGTGGATCCTCGGAACCCCCTCCCAAATCTTCAGGGCATGGCCAGGCCACGCAGATTGTTATTACACTCCCGGGAAAGCAGATGCATTTTCTCACCCATTATAGAGCCTCTGGCCTATTCAATACGAGAAAGCAAAAAAAATACAGTGTTTTTTAGCCCAGAAGGCATTGTACCAGAAGAAAAGAGGTACCAAAATCAGGGAATAGGTTTCATGCTTATCATTACTGGGCTCCCTACAATGGTTCACCTTTTGAAACCTGGATGTTCAAACAAGAATATAAATGTACCTTTACTGCCAAAGGTCTTGCACATATTGCATCAAATAATTGTTTTGTTTATTCTGCATATCACAGCTTTAATGAACATTTCTACATATTGACACTTTCTTTCATCATCAAATAGACAATTGTAGTAGGAAGGTTCCCACCTCATAACCATAAGTCATACAGCCAATGCAATTGAATGGGTTTAAATTCAATTCAACTCTTTAACCCCCCTATAGGACCACGATTCTTTCCTTTTACTCATAGCTCTATTATTATTCCCTCCATTCCCACCTGACATACAGTCACCCATCTCTTGGCAGGGCATTTCTTGACACTCTGAGTTTGATGTCAGCCTCAGAGAACTGCTGCATCCTCTTTGATGAAAGTCGCTTCAAAGCCCTTTCAACCAGACCAGGTAGACATATAAATATATATATAAATATCTCACAATCACACCATTAGAACACGACCTAACGATGGAATGTCTTGGATGGAGAGTAAAAAAAACTAAACTCAAAAAACAATTGGCACTAAAAACCTCTTGATACTCCTTCATAGCTGCTATCTAAAGTAGATTCCATTTCACGTCTCATAATTTTGCACGAGTGGCTCAAAATACCAAAGATGGCAATTCTGAGCGGGTAACCCATATGTCTGAATGGACCTGGATATCCTAGATAGAGCAACTGGTGGGAGGCCGCTGTGGTCAAATTATGATTATCTTGCAGTTCTTGAGATGTAAATCCAAGCTCATTGCAAAGCTTTTACCAGTGTGTACTGTATACTGACTGAACAGAATGAGAATTTTTACATTGAGTTTGGAAGAAGGGTCTGCAGGAGACAAAGAAAGTACAGTTATGGTCGAGTCTGAAAGGGGCTCTGAAGACGGCAACTAGGTAAGGTTAGAAACTTAGCAATGGTGCTTGGCAGATACAATTAAATGTGGAGAAGGTGAAAAATAATTTTTAGCAAGTAAATCATGTGGGCTATGTTCTCTCCATTCAAAAATAGAGTAGTGAATTATAGCCTGGTCAACCAATTATAATTTAGATGTCCTTCACCATGGGATAGGGTTAAAAACGGAATGTGATCACATGATCTGGATGGTTCAACCAGGTGACGTGATTTATGGAGTAAGGGCAACTTGGGGAAGATTTTTTCCCTCTCTCTAGTCTGCAGCTACATGGACGAGACAAATTAATAAAGCGGTAAAAAATGCACTTACATGGGTTTAATTTATAACACTCAATTTACAACAGGCAGCTTGTTAATTAGCCAATTATTCTTGATCACATTATGTGGCCTATAGACTGTTAACACATAGCTGCTATGCCACGCATTACAAATCGTAAAACTCAAAACAAACTGAAAAACGTAGATAATTATATCACTTTTTAAAGATCAGATTTTCCTATTTAAGGTTTCGGGTAAGAGGCATGACTGATGATTTGATTTTCAGAGAATAAACCGTCTCTTGATCACCCAACTTCACGATCGACTGGGTGCGTTTTCTCAAGGGGTCAAAGTGGCTTTGTGTCACAGAAATGAAGCCGACGCTGGCAAAGGATGTATATATATATATATATATACAAAAAAAACTTGCTTAGCGAGCGAAAGGCTAAAATTCAAGGTTAAAGTACAAAACGATTTGTTCTGATGGTTGTGCTTCGTTTCAGTGTAGGCATATGAAACAGCAAAAAGCAAGTATTCAAGTTGAGTTTATCAAAGTTAGATTACTTGTGGACGGTTTAAATGGCAATTGTGCAATTGTAAAGGCGTCTGTGTCAAAGGACATAAGCTCCCTACCGTCTTGAAATTGAATCAGTCCTAACTAACGTTTGAAAATGGTGAATATATACAGTGTATATAAATATATATTATAAATGAGTGTTCAAGTTGGAATTCAAGTCAGGTTTCTAAGAAAGATACTCCTCGCCAGAAAAATGTAGTGCGCCAGCACACACAAACAAACAAAAACCAGGGGGAGTATTATCTCCACCGATCAAACGTCCCAGCTTGATACCGCCAGTGTAAACAATGGTGGTTGTGAAAAATTAAAAAGAATATTTCTGTCCCACGCAGCAAAAATAGAATACCATAATAGGAGGTGATGTGTATTCTTAGTGCAGAGACCAGCTTGTCAGAGTGGTTATTAGGTGATTGGCCCAAACACTTACAGCTGATGACATCACAGCACCCTCACATAACACATTGGTTGGCACAACTCAAGACAAGCAATGCTTATACAATCAAATAAATATAGGTTGGTAGTGTGTACCTAATCTCACCAATCAAACCCATACACAAACACAGACACTCACAATCAAATAGATCTAGGTTGGCAGTGGGTACTCTAATCGCACAAATCAGACACACACAGAAACAGACAGGCACAGGCACACACACACACACACACACACACACACACACACACTACTGTGAATGGCCTCAAAATACAAAAAGCTAAATAAATGACTTCAATTAATGCCTATACCAACAATGACATATGCTATATATATATATATATATATATATATATATATATATATATATATATATATATATATATATATGTATATATATATATGTGTGTGTGTGTGTGATGGTTCTACATATCTAGAATAAGAAAAGTACTTTGCTTCTGATACAGGAAATAACGTGGAAGAACCCATTGATTTATCTACATATGAATTTACAGCCTGTTCATTGACGTACTTAATCTCACTGCCCTGGCTCTCAGTTAATCAGCTGAGCGTTCACTTCACTATATGATTTAACTTCCCGTAGCTAAAAACAGATGTGCAAAACATATTAGGAATAAGCAGCTGGCCAAGTGAACAGGATCCGGTTTACTAATCTAGGTAGCCTATCCCCAGTGGCCAATAGCTTACTCAGTATAGGCAACAGTAAAAGGCAGCAGTAACAGGTAGGTAGTTCAGTATCCCCGTTGATACTGTGCAAATGGTAATCATGTTTGACAATTGCATGGTCTGCTAATGCCATTCAGAGAAATTAAAGATATTAATTAATTACGGGGCCGTTACCTAGCTTTGTATTTTCAAACCTGTTGAGAGACCTCTTTCGAAAGCTACCAACACCTTTACCCTTTTAGTAATCAGAAATAATTACGTGCAAGGTGCAGTTCCTAGTATGGTGAGAGTTTTTTGCTGAAGTAAATGCCCACATCCTTTTACTTGAGCCATAGCAAATCAAGATATTGATATATCTGACAGCATTGCGCTGGAGGTAGGGGGATTCAGATTTGGTCATCATTCCAATGCAAAAATAGCTATTCAAAGACGTTTAATATTTAAATTCAAAACATATTAAAAACTTCCCATTCGTATATGTATCACAAAGCATACAATTAAGCAGTTTATGAAGCATAACGGAAATATCCATGTAACATCTTACCCAACCATTCAGCAGATGTGCTCTTTCTGTCTTTCTTTCTTTCTTTTCACTTTTTTTGAATTTTTATAGTGTTATCTGCGAGATGTTTTCTTATGTTGATGCACCTGCTGTTTGTTGTTGAATACTCGATTTAATTCTAATAGACAGGAGACCGAACAATTTGGTTTGAACTATGTACAACAATAACTGCTAGTTTTTACGTTAAGATTTTTCTTCATAAATAATTACAAGGTGGATTTCAATCTATAAACTGGATTCGTGTAGAGCGCCCGCCAAAAATTCTCCGCATCAAAGCATGACGAGGTTGTTGATAATTTCCTCCTGCTAACATTTCCAATGGTTAGTTGTACGGTTAAACCCGAAGCAGCCCCGAGTGCGATTAACATTATTGATGAGCGTAGTTGGTCGTTGATCAGCCCTCTTTTTGTTACATTGCGGAGGAAAACGTTGCCAACTCTTGATCCGTTATTCTGGTCTACTATCCTGGAGTGCGATAATAGCTCTGTCTTTCTTGCCTGAAGAATAAAACACTTTTGGAATTGAAGCACTCGAGTGTTCTACACCCTCCCCTGTAACTCCAGTCAAGTGAATTGGTTTATGCTGCAGCCTAGCCACTCTTTCATGGGATCGATGGGGCATTTTTGGTAGGTTAATATTAGTGGTTTATTCTATTTACTCGCTGAATCAAAGCCCCGCTGGCATACCCCACTAACTGCTGCAGCTCTTATAAATATAAATTAGGTAGAATTGATATTCAAACATATGATTAAGATAAAATGATCTAATAACCCCACTTTTTTCGGACACTGGCTACAGCTTGACAAAACAGTAGTCTGTTTCTGACAGCTGGAAGTTCGGTAACATGTTTTGTTTGGTAACACACACACACACACACACACAAACACACACACACACACACACACACACACACACGTAACCATGAAGCCCCAAGGGGGACATTTTGGGGGTCAGTCAACCAATGATCCCCATCGGAGTGGATCTAGGCTGCTGTGGGATAGTAGGTAGAGAGCATCAGACGTTGCATAAGAAAGCCTGACTCACTTCCTGACGTTGTGCATAGTCTAACGTTCGTGGGAGAGCGGTAGGATGCACCTCGTGGCGTCGTAATTTATAAACTGTGTTGACCTTCTTCTCTACCACTCATGCTACTGTTACAATAAAATCCAAACGAAAAGTAATATAAGGCTAAACATGGAACTTTAGAGAATAGATCAGATTGAGACATATGCAAATGTACGTATTAGTATGCACATGATTTTGTCCCCTGATTTATATTGATGGCCATAAGTGCATAGACCATATTTCTAGGTTATGTGCCACTGTCTTATATTTCAGCAAGTTCAGTATATTTGAAGGAAAACTTCTTGGCTAGTTAGCTGTCATATACTCTTTTTTTGTTCGTTTTCATATTCAGTCACATAGCAGATAATAGGCCCTGGTAATACCTTATATGCATAAACTACTGTACCACAATGCCCATTCTGAAACTACACATCCATGGCGTCATCCATTCAGAGCACTAAGGGACAGACCGAAAATAGAACGGAGATTCTTGGGTCTTGGCTGTGACAGATTGAACTGACAGTGAAATACTTAAGAACGTCACAGCTCCAAAGAGACCCAAAGAGCATGAAAAAAAGAAAGCTGTAATTAAAGTTACTCTACCATGTGTGCTAAGCAGTTGGGGCATTCAGACTTAATGATCTTGTCCTTCATGCGCCATTGCTCTAGGGCTGTGAATGAAAAATGATTGACCAAACAAAAAGTGAAGAATTGAGGAGCTGTGCCGGTGAAATTGATGGAGGTAAAACAGATATTTGGACTTTGACAACATTTGTCTTGATCCAGGGGAGGTGGCCGAGGTAATTCATATGCAAAACCGCAGTGCAAAGCAATGTGAAGGAATCTACTTGGAAAAGCGCATTTGCTGTTACTTCAGGTGGTCAGCAGATATCCGAAAAGATTCCGTTTGTGAAAATCTCCTTTGTAACTGTGTAAAACAAATGGACATATAGAAACACAAACGCATCCATCTCAGACAGTATTTTTTTTAATTAGTAAAAAGCACGATACTGTATGCATTGGACTTGGGTGCTTGTTTATGCTCTTACATTACCTGCGTGTGTGAGCGAAACATTGAAAAGTCATTGTGCTTAAAGGAATAGCACAACCTCAAAAACAAAAACAAAAAAGTGAACTATCCCTTTAGCTGTCAGTTAAAAGTATTATACAATATTTTTTCTCTTTCCCTTCTTTTCACACACTAGCAAGGACACACGTCATATAAAAGTCATGACAAACACCATCATCCCCCAACAAAATGTCAGCCTCGGCTATTATCCTGCACTCAGGTTTATATTGGGCTTACACAGCACTTTATATAGGCGTATTAACGTCGTGTGAATACTTCACATTTATATTCCCATCTACCCCTTTATGATTAAAACATAAGAGTAAGACAGGAGAAGGCAGAGCAGTAAAAAGAAAAAAATACCTTTGATCATATTACCAATGCACAGACACCTCCGTGCAGGTTAGTAAGTGTTCTCAGCACCGGCTCCCTGTCAGGGATTTAAAAAATTCAATGCTTACGTTCCTTACTGCCGGAGAAGGCTAGTTCACCGGTTTACGTTTTGGTCTATGAAAGAACGTGAACTGGGTGTCCAACACCCAACCTGTTTTCCAAACATTCATCATGTACATTTCCAGATTAACTGAGATAGTAAGATGTAAACATCTCACTTATTAAATTCAAAAGTTCCATATGATAATATGATAATAATCTACGTGAATCAAAGGTTTGTGGCTGACTACCACTGCTTTTTATAGGTATATTTATGGGTCAGTTGCAATGCTCTTGAATCCACAAGCATTTCCAACTAACCATATTTGTATATAAAGAGATGAAAAGTTTGCACAAAATATCCCTCGGTCACTGGAATCAAAGTAGGTTACATAAACACGTATGACAGGTTTGAAATTTTGCTGAGCTCTCGCCCAGAAAGTAGACGTTTTCTGATAAATGGGAGAGGATGTCAGGGACAGACTTGAGTCTGCGGCCAATAATACATACAACTAGTCCACAGCAGGCTACATCTTATTCCACTCTGTAAAGGACCCAAAGGGATTTTACTGGAATAGTGAAAAGTGGGAGAGCAGCCAAAAGGCTTTATGCAGAACACAATGAACGAGGAACCCCATAAATCATTTCATTTCTCTCTCTCTCTCTCTCTCTCTCTCTCTCTCTCTCTCTCTCTCTCAGTCTCTTTCTCTCTCTCTCTCTCTCTCTCTCTCTCTCTCTCTCAGTCTCTTTCTCTCTCTCTCTCTCTCTCTCTCTCTCTCTCTTCCCGCTCTCTCTCTCCCTCTCTCTCTCTCTCTCTCTCTATTTCCTCTGTACCTGAACAAATACTACCGCAGGTGCTGACTTTCTATTACTTACTGTACAGCAACTCGGTCGGGTTCAAATGGAATTTTGACATTGCAGCACCAAACCGCCTTGAGCTGCCTGTGTAGATGCTCCGACCTGTCCAGAGCAAGCAGATGTGTTCGAGGCCAGACAAGGGTTAGCATTTTGTGGAAACAATCCTATTTGTTTATGTTATCTGTTTCTTTTTTTGTATTTTTTTTTTTTACATCACCTGTGTTTTTCTGGAAAGGCACCCTGTTAGCGAAGTGGCGTGCGACAAAGAGGGAATTGGAGGGGCATGGCTTTTTCCACTAACCACCTACTGCTGGTGCTGTTGGCCTGTTTTAATTGAAAATGTCACCCCCCGTAGTTATCTCCAGAAGCTTTCTTCAGGGGAGCAGAGAGCCATTTGGATTTCCAAAACATAGAGAGATTATAAATCAAATTAACACATACTAATTACGTGCAGAGCACAGTATGTTAACATGTACCCAGTCCACACAGAAAACAGTCATTTACAATATACTACAGCACACAGACATGCACAACATTTTTGACCATATGCTCCTAGTTTGATGCCACCGACCTTGCACACCGTGCAGATTCATGTAGGGTAGGGTCCTCCAGCGGTATGTTTTCTCCATGGTGGAAGGTGAGAAATGTGACAAGTATGAAGATACAGTGACGCTCACAGGGGACACATTTTGCATGTTTTTCTTGCCATTTTTCATCTGAACAGATGCTCAGGGAAGTCTGTCGCCGCAGCTTTTAATCTTCACTTTTAAATGACTGGAGGTTTGAATGAGTGCGCATGGAGCAAATTAAACAAATGACACCACTACCTCAGGTCCAACCCCCAGGGTCTCAGCGGGACTTTCCACGGAATGGAGCTTAGAGCTTCATCTCTATAACAAGTGCGCCCGGTGTGCAGAGAAATAGGGGCTATCGATCCCCCCATCTGTCCCTGGTTTCTGCCCCACCACCCCCCACCCCCCCCAGGCACCTCAGGTCTTCATCAGTCTGTAATGGAAAAACAGTGGACTGGAGATGAATGAGATCTGCACGCTGAAACTTGAACCTGCAGCTCTCCAGGTCTCCTTGCACTCTCCCCTCTCCCTGAGGCCGCTCCATTTCTGTCAATACCCCTCGCACAGGTACAGATGATAAAACGCCAGCCAAGCAAAGCAAGCATAAAGCTGCTGCTGTACAAGCCACTGCAAATAAGAATCCAATATTTAATCCCCCTGCCAGTTCTCTTTCTCACCTCCAGTGAATTATGTCTGTCATGTAGGTGACATAACTCACGCAGTGTTCGGCTAACTAAAAAAGGATGATGAGGCATATCGATCCAAGACAACTCCATGAGGAAGATCAACATCACAGGCTCTCAGAAATACAATAAAAAGACAAAACCTAAACCAGTCCAACAGCCATTTTTCTCTGGAAAATAGATCTGTCATGTCCAGCACCAACTCCATTGTTAACCATCGAAGAATGACCATAACTCATAGAACATAACTGTGTTTTCCATCAGCTACACCCCAGGTGAATCCACAACTCCCCATCCCCAAAGGATTCCTAAACAGTTCCTTAATCAAAGCAAAAGTCAACTTTTTTTCTTCATCTTCCTCCAATTGTAGTCATATGTGACCCTGTCCTTTCCTATTGGAGAGCGGATGTTTGATGTTTAATTCAACAGAGACGTTCCTGCTCTGTGAAAGCACAGCAGATGTGTGGCCTCATTAACACCTGTCTCTCCATATGCTACCTCATCAGCCTGTCAGACCCCTCAGGTTCCTTGAGCCCTGGACCCTCGGGTTTGCACAGCCAGGCAATATGTTTGTGTTAAAACCAACATGAAACCCAATAAAATGTGTGAAGGTGCTAATGGTAAGGTGCTAATATTTTAACTAATAGTACAGAATGAGGAAGACAACCGACTCTTCAGGTTTGGTTGTAAGAATTTATTCTGACTTAAATCCTGACACAATCATTGAGAAAGGAAACATGGCTCATTTGTCCATGGACCCACCAATGCCAACCTCTACCTAAGATGAGAGTGGTGTCCAAGGACATTCACGTGCTTGTACCCCGGTAACAACATGTTCAAAGCAGTTCCATGACTTAATTCAAAGCAGTTCCATGACTTAGTTCAAAGCAGTTCCATGACTTAGTTCAAAGCAGTTCCATGACTTAGTTCAAAGCAGTTCCATGACTTAGTACAAAGCGGCTCCATGACTTAGTATAAACAGGTGGTAGTGGTGAAAGGATTGAGGGAAAACAGTCGTACTTTCAGCCCTTACCAACTCACCAGACATGTTGGAGTACCAGTGTTCTTAGAATGTGATTAGTAGGACAATGTCATTATAATAACTAATATGTTAATCAATAAACAATAATTGTGCAAATCAGAATATGGAAATATATGAATATTTCAACGTAGATATGGGGGTGTCCAATCTAAAGATTATTTGACAATAAATCAGAAGAGGACGTTTTTAAAACAGTCCTCCTCCCCCTTCTCCAATACATTATTGAGCTTGCGATGCATCATGTTTTATGAATAAGCTTAAAACTAAGACTAGGACAGTCAGTTAATGTAGGGGAACAGGATGCAATGATGAATATAAAATGATTTGAGAAGCCTTTTTTTTTTCTTCAAAAAGTCCCCCTCATAAACTCAGACCAATTCACTTTCACTGGCCAATGCATTCCATTGTGACCAGCTTTGGGCTGTAAACGGTCTCCAATGCTAAGCCTTCGCCCACCACACTGTGAATGGGAATCAGGCCTCTTAGGAAAAAGTAGGGCAGTCATATTTACTCTGTGTGTTTGCATTTTGAAAGTCAAAACAGAAATGTTCCTACACTGCCATAATAAACCTTTCTGGTAAAACTTGTCTAAACATGAACAGGATAGGACGTGGTAAAAATAAAATAAAAAAAGCGTTTCGTTTCATGAAATATTTATGTATGTAAATATTTAATTTCCCAATATCCCAACATAATTTATCCGACAATACCATTTTCTTTCTATGTTAATGTCCTGCATGGGGAAAAGCTCGAGCCTGTGGACATCAAAGAATTACAACGAGATGACTCACCGAATGTGTGCTGAGCACCATCGCTGCAAACAGGCCTCCGGAGAGGGCTCTGGGGCTGTGTTGATTTTGCGCGAGGGTGTTTGAGGCAGAGAGCTTCAGCCTGACAGCTCCAGCTATCACTCTGTCATGGGATAGCTCTCGCCAGGAGTGCTGGCAAACAATCCTGATTATCCTCGAGCTCTCAGGGTGGCAGTGGGTATAAGGCTTGGCACTTGCCCCGAGGTCATTTATCATCTCATACCTGACAGCATGAGTAAGTGGGGCTGGTGGACACTCCTGCTCTGCTAGGCTTCAAGAAAAAGCACACTGGGAAATGGTCATGTCACTCGAGTTCTCAAAAGGTGAACAGGAATCTATGGATACATTAGTTACAGCCCTGGTGATAAAGGTGTGTCACAATATACTGCATTTGTCATTGTAAGATGAGATAATCTTGATTTGTATGTTGGGAGTGTCATTAAATGTGGTCAGATTATGTTTCATGATACCTGTCAAGGGCTGTTTTGACACAGGTATTCCTCTTATCCCTTATAATTATCACATTTGTACATGGAAAATGGTAAATGATGGTAAATTGTCAGTTTAATCATTGCAATTCAGTACCAACTTCTATAGCAAGAAATGTTGATCAGCGTGTTCGCCTTTCCGAGTAAACTGAAATCTGCGATTCATTTTTTGTTCAAGCAAGACTGGGCAGGAATTCAATCATTGTTTAGTTTTCTCTAAATCCATAATATTGAAATTATTACTGGGACTGTAATGTATGCAATCGACCCGTTTTAAAGATTACTGTCACAGAGGAATTATGTTAACAACACATTGGGATTCTTACATGAAAGATACTTAGGTGATAGATACTTAGGTGAAAGATACTTAGGTAATAGATACTTAGGTAATAGATACTTAGGTAATAGATACTTAGGTGATAGATACTTAGGTGATAGATACTTAGGTGATAGATACTTAGGTGATAGATACTTAGGTGATAGATACTTAGGTGATAGATACTTAGGTGATAGATACTTAGGTAATAGATACTTAGGTGATAGATACTTAGGTGATAGATACTTAGGTAATAGATACTTAGGTGATAGATACTTAGGTGATAGATACTTAGGTAATAGATACTTAGGTGATAGATACTTAGGTGATAGATACTTAGGTGATAGATACTTAGGTAATAGATACTTAGGTGATAGATACTTAGGTGATAGATACTTAGGTGATAGATGCTTAGGTAATAGATACTTAGGTGATAGATACTTAGGTAATAGATACTTAGGTAATAGATACTTAGGTAATAGATACTTAGGTGATAGATACTTAGGTAATAGATACTTAGGTGATAGATGCTTAGGTAATAGATACTTGGGTGAAAGATACTTGAGTGATAGATCCTTGGGTGAAATGTACTTGTAGGTGCAATCTCATAGGTGTGTGTCTTCTTCATTATCTCTTGGTTCCCATGGAAACACGTCTCTTTATGCTTGCCCTTTTGCAAACAAGATCCATATTCTGGAAAGAAGATATAACAAGCCGAAATGTCAAAAATTCAATAAAACATACTAAGGTCACATTAGTAGCCTTAGATATTATGGATGACAGAGGAGATAAATCTGTAAAAGCAAACTGACATCATGTTGCTATGTGTACTGGGTAAACAGAACATACATTTAGCAACTTCATTTGGTTATATAAGGAGTCACAAAACTCCTGTTATATATCCCTCTACAAGCAACTCTGAATGTTGGCCGCAACCTGCAAGATGTTCACCCTCTCACTGAGAGTGTGGTAATTGTCTGAATTGAACAGCTGCTTTATAATGACAAATGTAAAGCGAAGTTAAAAAGTAATTTGGGAGATAAAATAGGTAAATATATACATAAAAAAAAACACAAAAACTGTCTGTTTGTCATGACACTTTTTTAGTTAATTGCATAAATATATCTTCAATAAGGGGTGCCCTTTATATTTGACATACTCTTAATACTGCACATGTGATCAAGGTAATCAAATCATAATTACTCAATATTCCATATCATGAAAATGATTATAACTCTTCAGTAGTATATTATGTGCTTACGGCTATTAATATATTTGACAGATTGTTCATTGATATCACTACGGCAGATGCTAAATTCAACGTTCTTTCTTTTAAGACAGTTTCAGATGTTTAAACCAGACTGCTGGCGTTCACCAGAGTATTTCAAATAAATGTTACAATCTCGGTTGCATGCTACTTGCAGGCATCTCATCTTATCTGCAGTGTGCCGTTAACAACCTTGAACCGTGGTGATGTCCTTACAGTATCTTTTGCCGCCATCTTCTGGATAGCTGTACTTACTTGTTCAACAGGCACAACACAAGTTGCCTACTGCATCAGCTGATCTCTAATAACTCACCCTGCTCATTCTACAGTTATTTTGGGGTGCTTCCATTCCAACAATTTATCTGCTAAAATAATAGAGTAGAATTGGAGAACAGTGATTAGAGTATAAAGTGGTTTACAGCATGGAGTAGACTTATGAGAATTGCAATCATACACACCAATAATCCCTATCTCCTTGTATGACACCATGCTAGGTGTTTAAGAGTTAAATCTAAAGATATGGTCATTGATAACAAAAACAAACACTACAATCGTACCACCAGGGGTAGACAGATAGTAAGTGATTAGTCACTTACAGATACTTTTTAAATGGTAGGCTATACTGCATTTTTAACATACAGTATAACGATGTGTAATGAGTCACAATAACGATCCAACAGCATCAGTGTTTCCAGCAAGCTTCTTTAATGATATTTAAACATTTTTAGTTTGTGGTTTTGGTGAATATCCCAAACGTATAGTATCCTCCCTCTACCCATGAAGAATAACTGAAATAAATGACACAACTTTCCCTTCATTTTAAACAATAGATCAGTCAAATCTTAAAATCTCTCATCTAAAATAACTATTCATGGTTTTCAACAGAGCAAGAGACCATATTAATTATAGTGCTCATAATATAATAAAAAATATAATAACTTCTAGACAGAAATAATAAAAATACAGATTACATTAATATTTTAGGGATACCTTGCAGTCGTTGATTTTTCCTCCTTTTTAGTAGTTACTGTTAAAATAATACATGATTGTTTGATGTGGAAAGCAAGAGAAGAGAAACAAAATCAAAGAAATGTGAAATCCCTCTCACTTTAAGAGATGCAGTGTTGGTCAAAATATTACGTTTTTTGTTATTTTTTTTTATATATATATATGTTTTTTTTTTTTACATAAGCAATAGTTCATAGAAGTCCTTTTTAAAGTTTTTTTTAAATTCTTTTCAGCTTTTTTGTAGTTTGGTTGTTTTTCCATCAAAGTATCCTAGCCACAAGGTTCTGCACACCAGTCTTCTGGAAGGACCGACGAGTGAAACCAATACATTATCGTGTGTGCCTTGCAGTCTTTCTTTTTTTTTCTTCAATCCGAGCATGAAATTGCAGAGGTCCTGTGCTCTCACCCCTGAGGCTTATTGGTGAGTGAAGAGTTCCTCAGTAGCTTGTATCAAAAAATAGTGTACAGTAATGTAAAGTTAGAATAAAAATAAAAAAAATTGTCAGAAAGAAGATATACAGCAACTGAGCAGGGTCGACGGGAAACATGCCCACAAGAGTGAAGGTCCCTGTCACAAGGAATGGATGAGTACTACAACAAGACCCCCAGGGAAATGTTTATACAGGAATAACATAGCCAGCCAGCCCCCCCCCCCCCCCCCAACCTCCACCACTCCCCCCCACCCCGTCTCTGCTATCGCACACACCACAAGGCTCCAATTTTCACAAATTGCAAAAAAAAGGAGATATGGCCTCAGCAAATGTGATTTCTGTTAACGTCCCCCCCCCCCCCCCCCCCCCACTGAAAAATGTCAACGACCCTAAAATCATCAACATTCTATGACATCACCTCAGTAGATCCTTTCAATGTCCGTTTGGAATAAAGCCTTGCATTATTCTCTTCATGCTTCGACCACTCCCCTCGCACGAGGGGCAAACATGAAATCACCGCCGTTTTCACCCATTGCACTTTCAACTGCCTAACTTGTAAGTGAAATATTTGATACAACCCACAAATGTATCGATCACCACTGGGTAGTTCATTGTGAATTTCATCTGAGGCCAGTGTTTCCATGGCGTGATGGATAAATCGGTTCTGTTCAGAACTCCATTTTTCCAGGCGTTTTTTTTTTTTGGGAGCACTTTCCCTAGCTTAATGGCAAGCCGTTTTATTCGTCTGGTTTCACAAAAACAACGGTTTAATTCCCAGTGGGCCGGATTACATGCTTATGGTAATCAAAGGTAGACTCTGGGGTCGAATGTAACCTAAACCTAAGCACTTAGAGAGCCCTGTGAAACTCTTCAGAAGAGATTCTTAAAAAGAGGTTAAAATGTGCTCTTCTGGGCACCAGAGAGCTTTTCGCAAGGCTAAGACATTTTGGGGGGAGAAATATCCAGACGTGTGGCAGAGATCAATGAAATGAAGGCCTTAAGAGATTACGGATAGAGTATTGCAAGAAAATGTAACAGACTAATAGGATCTTAAATCGATCCCAATTTTGACCTGAACACAGTTCATTCTCGGGCTGCTTCTCCCCTCCGAGAATAATCGACACATACATTTAAATTTGCAACCTCTGTGGTGGTGCGTGGTTTTCCTTTCCTGAAAACGGTTGAAACCCTCAACTGATGAGGGAAATCTATCATCTCTCTGCCCCCTACTGTGAGAGCGGCCGGTCAAAGTTTGACGAGAGCAAGGAAGCGGGAAGACTCGACGCTAACCCAGAAAAACCCCAGCGCAAACTAAAATCTCTGTCGTGCAAAGAACCCCAACCTTATCTACCTACGAGACAGAAGACATGCCGTTGGTTTCTAGCGGCAGACCTATTGGAACAACTCTCTGGTCGGTTTTCATCGGCAAGCTTTCTTTTGGAGCGTGCTGCATTGACTGTGGAAACGGTCCTGCTGAAGACACTATCGTGGAAGGGAAGATTTCTCCTGATTGCCATTGTTTTGGGGGGCCCCTGCCTGCTTACTCCTAGGACGTTACCCATGTCCTCTGTGGGCGGGGGTGGGGGTTGGGGTATTTAGGGGGTAGGGGAGGGTCGTCGGTCTGTTTCCCTTTCTTCGGTCCGTCACTCCTCTGCTTCAACAGTCTGGAGAGGAGGGGAGAGATGTCACCACTAACTCTTTTCTGGAGAAGCAAACAAATAAAGAAATGTGCCGGACGACGTACAAAAGCCAAAAATATAAACAAATACACAAGTAAAATATTGACTGTTTCTGTTGTCCTGTAAAATGCTTATCCTAGTAGATTATAACAAAATGCTAATCAAACCACACTGTAGCCCTAGCGTATTCAAGCTATTTTGTGACAAAATGACACGTTTTTATTTGTAGTTGGTTATCAAAACTTTGAGAGTGACGGCAGAGTGGCAGAGTTGCATACCTTGGCTCTCCTCTGCGTCAGTAGCGGTTTCGCTCAGCTTGTGGCGAAGCTGATTATACTTCATCTCCACTTCCTGAAAGCAGATGGCGGAAACAAAACTTAAGCTGGAGTTGACGAACAGATGAAGACGCAGATGGATAGATGATGGACAGCTAAATGGATGGACGCTTCGGAGGGGGTAAAAAAAGCGGAAAATTCGATTTGACAGACGAGCAGGTTGACTAACAGATGTCTTGATGTCTTACGAGCGAGGCTTCATAACCAAAATCCCCCGCAACTTGAGATCTCCGAAACGCACCACGCCCTTTCAGCTATAACGCGATTGGAGCAACAGTGGTGCACGGCGGGTGGGCTGGTTGGCGGGGCTGCTTCCCGCAGCTCCAGGCTCACCTTTAGGTGCTGGAGGTTAGCCTGGAGCAGGCGGAGGTGGGTCATGACCTGCCGGCTGAGGTTAGGCCCGGCGCCCCCTGCCTGCGAGGAGGAGGACAGCAGTTTCTTCAGGTCGATCCCTGAGTCGCCGCCGAAGCCCCCACCGCCGCCGCCGTCGTCCGTACTGCTCTCCCCTGAGCCCCCGTAGCCGTCCAGGACCATGTAGCTACCTGGAGAGAGAGAGAGAGACGTTCAACAAAGAGAGTTTGACCTCACATCAAGGTTTCCCAAAGGTCCTCCCAATCGTTTTAACACCCATCCAGGGGCGGTTCTTTGAGTAATTATGTTTTCCCGTTTAGCTTCAACGTCACGGCTGTGATGAGCACAAAACCCGCTAGAAGCTTTTTGTTTCATATTTTTTAGGGGTTTGTCCAGAAACATTTGTGACTTATTCGGCGCACTTTTGTGGTAATTTATAACAGGTGGGCAGGGCGAAGAATGAGATGAACAAAAATTTCATTTGAATGATCCCTTAAAAAAACCAAAACGACTCTGGCACTTGACCACCAGTCACTACAGTTGACCCAGCCCCACCCCCCAGGCGTCTTCCCACTAACCCTAACCCTAACCCTAACCCAGCCCCCCAGGCGTCTTCCCACTCACCACAGTCCTCCGATGTCTCAAAGAAACCCGTGTCTCCAGACGGCAGCTCCAGTGGCCCTCCCTCCCTCGCCGCCTCTCTCCCCTCCTCTGTGGCACCGTTCTCCTGCGAGCCCGCCGGAGGCCCGGCGGTCCTGGAGGAGGAGGAGTTGCTCTCGCCACCGTTCTCCTCCTCCGGCCCTCGAAGGGACGTGGTTCTCAGGAGGCGCGTCCCGGAGGCCCGGCTTTTGTTCGGCTCCCTCTCCATCCCCTGGTCCCCCGCCTCTCGGCTTGCCATGTGATGGAGGAGCACCTGCTTCAGGGCTGCCACTGGGGAGTCGTTTTGGGGGAAACAGGAGTGTCCATCAATCACGTCGATTCAATAACAAACCAGGTGCTTATCAGCACCTCCGCAGCAATAAGCCGTTAGGATTTCGCGATGGGTAATGGTGATTCAACACAATGAGAACACCGCAATGGCCCGACTGCTTAATTACAACCTGTCTCAAGAGCGGAGAGCTATTGCTACGCACGTTTCTAATTACCTGGGAATTCTACAGGCTGTCAATCACTAACTAGAAAAAAAATCTATAACTTTTTTTGATTTTTTTTTAAACACTTCTAAACACTTTTAAACACACGCTTCGGTTAAATGAAGCTTACATGTTCTCAGTGCCTCCTCCGCTCTGGAGGGGAACAGGTCTATGTGCTCCGGCTCTTGGTCTTTGATGGCGATGCCCTGCCGTGACCTTTCCTGAAGGAAGGGAAGCCTCTCTGCCAGCTCGCTTTCCAAGAAGGCCCCGATTTCCTCCGCCTCTTCCTCGTTCACCTCTTCCTCTCCTCGCTCGGGAGGCAGAGCCTCTTCCTCTTCCTCCTCCTCCTCGTCCTCCTCTTCTTCTTCCGACTTAATGCCCTCAAACGGGTTGGTACTGGTGCCCGAAGACGGTAGAACCGGAGCGGTAGTGGCATCTTTCTCTGCGGCATCAAAGGATATTTGTTTACAGCAACCCATCTCTTTACAACAACGGGGAGCAGTTCGGGATTTTGAGCCCATTTTTGCAGTGTCATGACAAAAACGATTTTAACTCGATTTGTTTGGAATGTTAAGACACGCACCTTACATTTATGAATAGACGTTTGACCTTAAAGTAAACGATCAGAATGTCTATATCTGTATCTATTGGGTAACGACTTAAGATACCTGGAGATGGTAAACCTTCGGTTAACGTGCGATCATGATCTTTGCCCAGTTTGGGGACCTCTGTGTTGATTATTTCAACAGCATCTCGTTCCCCACTGAAAGGCATACACATTTACACAAACAAAAGAAAAATCAATGAAAGGCTGAATATTGTTTTTTTCCCCTCAAAACAACTGTTATTAGCTGGGTTTAAAAAAAATTGTCAAATGGACTGACTCGGTCTGAGGTATGGGTATGTGTGGCTTCGTCTTCATGGGGTCAGCTCTCTGTGTGATCAGACACTGCCACCTGGTGGTGAGGTGGATTCAAAACAAGACAAGGTTGAGAAGAAATCGTCATTGTACAGAGAGCATTGATTAGAATATTAAAATATTTACAAGCACGCACAATGAAAATAATTCAATTACCATAAGGTAATTACAATTTTGCCCGTATATTGGGTTTGCATACTGAAATATGACACGGTGAATCGGTTACTTCAAGCCAAACTTACGTTCTCTGCTCTGATACAGTCTGAGCCATCAGCTCATAGATCTGAGCTCCGTTATCCGACATTGACAACACAAAGAAAGATTTGTTGTCTAGAAGAAGAAAAAGAGGAATCTCTGTATTCACGGAATATCAAAACATCATCTCGGTCTCTGCTAAACTTGTACATAACATATTCACGAAATACTGAAAACTTTCAAACATCCAACACTACTCAACTGACTATTGACCTACCCATGGCTACTGAACATTGACCTACCTGTCGCTACAGAGCATTGACCTACCTGTGGCTCCAGAGCATTGACCTACCCATGGCTACAGAGCATTGACCTACCCATGGCTACAGAACATTGACCTGTCTGTGACTACAGAACATTGACCTACCTGTGAATACAGAACATTGACCTACCTGTGGCTACAGAGCGCACCAGCACAGTGTTGAGTTTGATGATAGGGCTGAAAATGTGTTTTGTGTCGGCGGTTCCTGCCAGGTTTTTGCTGTGACACTTCAGGATCAGACGCTCATCCTGTTTCTGTAAGAGGACCAAGATATCCTCCAGGAGCAGAGTATACAGCTCTGGAAATAGAGAATAGTTGATATGTAACGCAGTCCTTTTGTGAAGTGGTGTGAGAAAGATATAAGATATTTTGCAACTGAGGATAAGCCGTAAGACTAAGATACAATGTGACTGGTTGCATTTACGTGTATATTTGCGTGCTTATTTATACAGATCTTTTGTTAACGTGTTTATTTATATATACCTATTGTTTACGTGTCTATTTGCGTGTTTATATATACTTATTGTTTACGTGTATATTTGCGTGCTTATTTATACAGATCTTTTGTTAACGTGTGTTTATTTATATATACCTATTGTTTACGTGTCTATTTGTGTGTTTATCTATACATACCTATTGTTTACGTGTCTATTTGTGTGTTTATCTATACATACCTATTGTTTTGTCTTTGTTCACCTTCCATGAAAGAGGCCCCTCATGCACCATTTTTCTCTTGGTAAGGTCTAGATTCTACAGGAGAAAAAAAAAGATATAAATATCACCACAAAGTCAGCTTGGGTTTCTACATTAGGTGTGTTGTGCCATTTTACGTTTCAATCTATTAGTTACTAGACGGCAGGTTATCTAAACCAAAAGAACAAAAGACATTTTCTCACTAGAAGAACATTTAGCAAATGCAAACTCAATTACCCCCCCCCCCCCCCCCCCCCCCGGCCCCCTTGGCCTCACCTTAAACTTTTTGCAACCATAACTAACATGATGCTTCACAAGTGGATGGGTGCGTTTGTTTGGTCTTACCTTGAACTCTGCGATCATGGGGTTCTCGCTTTGTTTGAGAGAGGAGAGGTCCAACCGTCTCTGGTAGTCTTCTAACCTCTGTTCAGACAAAGACACGCGATAATGACTACGAGTTTCAAACCAAGTCGGTCCCGTTGTCACGCAAAAATAAATGATTGAATTGTAAAATATCACCCCAAAAAATATCACCCAAAAAAATTACAAAATTACTATACAAGTTTAGCATGTGAAGGAAAATGGAAGGCTTATCAATATTAACACTGGGCAAAAGATGTGAACTAAACCGGGATTAGCGGACCATACTTCCTTTTTGCCAGATTCTTAATTAGTTGTCTAAATTATGAATTACTTTTCAGCCAATTTTTACAACTGCCGAAATACCAACCCCTACCTAGCAACGGCATCTCGATAATTATGATTGGTGGAAACAATAAAGAAACAAGTGAGTGCCCTTATATGAGTATCTTTAAACTTCCTATCCCAAATTGAACGTAGGGTGTGCCAGGCTTTCTGGTCGCTAGCGCGGCTGCACCATGCGAAGATAAAGTGTTCAGAGACCCTGGCTACGCGAGGCTGATCCTGATCTTAAGATGGCTGCCGTACATTGTCCGGTCCCCCTGTCTGTGCCAACCGCACCATGCGAAGATAGAGTGTTCAGAGACCCTGGCTACGCGAGGCTGATCCTGATCTTAAGATGGCTGCCGTACATTGTCCGGTCCCCCTGTCTGTGCCAACCGCACCATGCGAAGATAAAGTGTTCAGAGACCCTGGCTACGCGAGGCTGATCCTGATCTTAAGATGGCTGCCGTACATTGTCCGGTCCCCCTGTCTGTGCCAACCGCACCATGCGAAGATAAAGTGTTCAGAGACCCTGGCTACGCGAGGCTGATCCTGATCTTAAGATGGCTGCCGTACATTGTCCGGTCCCCCTGTCTGTGCCAACCGCACCATGCGAAGATAAAGTGTTCAGAGACCCTGGCTACGCGAGGCTGATCCTGATCTTAAGATGGCTGCCGTACATTGTCCGGTCCCCCTGTCTGTGCCAACCGCACCATCCGAAGATAAAGTGTTCAGAGACCCTGGCTACGCGAGGCTGATCCTGATCTTAAGATGGCTGCCGTACATTGTCCGGTCCCCCTGTCTGTGCCAACCGCACCATGCGAAGATAGAGTGTTCAGAGACCCTGGCTACGCGAGGCTGATCCTGATCTTAAGATGGCTGCCGTACATTGTCCGGTCCCCTGTCTGTGCCAACCGCACCTGTTTGTTCTCCGCTTCCTTGACCGCCTGGTTGACGTGGTTGAGGATCTTGCGGCAGCACTCTCCTGCCCTCTTCACCTTCTCCTTCTCCTCCGTGTCCTCTGTGAAGTGGACAAACCTCGTCGCTCAACATTCGGCCAAACGTCACACCAGTTAACTTCCCTTTCCCCCCCACAGTGCTCACGTTATACTGGGATGTCGTTCAAATCACATTGCAGTGTGTGTAGTAGGTCTAGAGAGTACCTGTGCACCTGGCTATGCTTTCCAGAATTACCGCATATTTGATATGGTATTTTTGAGAGTGGTATGTGGTTGGTAGTACCTGTGCCCTTGGCGATGCTTTCCAGCATCACTGGATATTTGAAAAGATATTTTCGAGAGTGGCGTGTGGTAGGATTAGAGAGTACCTGTGCACTTGGCGATGCTTTCCAGCAGCAGTGGGTATTTGGTGAGTCTCTGCATCTCCACAGGGATGATGTCCTTCAGCTGCAGCCTCCGGCACAAGCGATTGCTCTCCGCCTCCTACGACCAGGGACAAAAGACAACAAGACGCCTTGTAGCCACCGTCCACTTCCCCAGTAATAATAATATCATTTTAGACGGTTCAGACTTGTATTTTTGACAAGGGAAAATCACACTAGTGTACGGATGTGTGCCCTGCTAGTTTAACACTGCAGAGTTAAAAATAGAATCAATATAATAGATAATATAATAATCAAACTTGAGAAGGGTTCTGGTTGTTAGTCAGGGGAAATCAATTTGGGGTACTGCCGTGTAGCCTGAAACAGTATTATGCAGTGTTTGAAATGCTGTCTCTTTCCCCGTGATAATATTGTTTTATTGTATTGTTTTGTTAGTCAGGGGAAAGTGTTTGAAATGCTGTCTCTTTCCCCGTGATAATATTGTTGTATTGTATTGTTAATCACGGGAAAGTGTTTGAAATGCAGTCTCTTTCCCCGGTATAATATTGTTTTATTGTATTGTATTGTTACTCAGGGGAAAGTGTTTGAAATGCTGTCTCTTTCCCCGTGATAATATAGTTTTATTGTATTGTTTTGTTAGTCAGGGGAAAGTGTTTGAAATGCTGTCTCTTTCCCCGTGATAATATTGTTGTATTGTATTGTTAATCACGGGAAAGTGTTTGAAATGCAGTCTCTTTCCCCGGTATAATATTGTTTTATTGTATTGTATTGTTACTCAGGGGAAAGTGTTTGAAATGCTGTCTCTTTCCCCGTGATAATATAGTTTTATTGTATTGTTTTGTTAGTCAGCGGAAAGGGTTTGAAATGCTATCTCTTTCCCCGGTATAATATTGTTGTATTGTATTGTTAATCACGGGAAAGTGTTTGAAATGCAGTCTCTTTCCTTGTTATAATATTGTTTTATTGTATTGTATTGTTACTCAGGGGGAAAGTGTTTGAAATGCTGTCTCTTACCAGCATGAAGGAGGTAAAGCGCTGGTCCTTTTTCTGCCTGCTCTTAATGAGCTCCAAAGCAAAAGGCTGGTTACTGCAGAAAGTACCCACAGCCCGCTTGACCTTCTCCTCCTCCGGCCCGCTGAACTGTAGTACGCACGCACGCACACACGCGCGCACACACACACAGAGACAAAAACATATACAAACACAGACACAGACACACACACACAGTCGCAAACACACAGGCACAAACACACAGGCACAAAGACAGACAGGCAAACAGACACACACACACACATGCGTGCCGCACGCACACACACACACACACACAAGCACCAACCCACAAGAACACCGACAGAGAACAACAACACAATCACACCATTGCTCCCTTAAAGACTGTACCACTTCTAGGAGTCGTAACAGTAATGTCAGCATTCGAATCGCCATTGGCTCGTCTTACCCATGCAAGTAGGTCATCCCCGATCGGGCCTATCACAGACGTCTCACTCTTCTTCCGTATGGCAGTCATCTGCTCTGTTATGGAAACTGTTTAGCACACGCAGGAGGAGAGATCCTTAGATTAAAATCCCCTTTGTTCATTGTCCTCGTTTTAAATTCAAGATGTGCGTTCAAACCGTGGTGTTGTCAGCGAGTTTGGTGTCGAGAGCGAGGAGGAGGAGGAGGAGGAGGAGGAGGAGGAGTTGGTTTACCGTGGAGCTGGACGATCTCCTCCAGGTTAGTGAAGATGTTTTTGATGTCTCCCGCAGGTAGGATTCCCTCCCTGCTCAGCTTTTGGTAGAACACGTAGTCGAGAACCCTCACCATCCGCAGGTGGGCTCGCTCCGTGTAGAAGAGTTCTGTTCATCCACACGCACAGAACAATTAAGACAATAATCAACAAATACAAAGTTCTGTATTTTACAATCACACCGGGTTTTTATTTATTTTTTAAATGCATTCATTCACATCAATCATTAGGAGGCGATCGTTCTTCTATTAGCCAACTGTTAGAGCCAACCATGAAGGCATCTTTTATTTTTGCTTTTTTGAATCACAATCAGGACAGTAGATAGACAGGATAGACAGGATAGACAGGAAGGTGAGAAATCTAGAGCAGAGTGTGGGGCCCGGGCCAGAATCGAACCCGGAATGCTACGTTCAAGGTCTGGCCCTTAACTCGGTGAGCCACAGGGTGCCCCAGGGCCAATCCTTAAGACTAAAGGATGACTTCAATGGAGACCCCCCCCGCCCCCGCCCCCGCCCCGGCTGGAAGCGGACGCGTCTCACCGTTGATAACCTCCTGCCTCTTGATTTCCTGTGGCGTCAGGCCCAGCAGGACGTCGCGGCTGACCAGCTGCTGCCAGTTGGGCGGGTCCTGCTCGCACTCGATCTCGTTGCCCTGGTCATCCTCGCTCTGCACCTCCCCTAGGCCCGCGCTACTCACTCCATCCATCCTGAAGGATAAGGAGGGGGAGAGAGAGAGAGAGAGAGAGAGAGAGAGAGAGAGAGAGAGAGAGAGAGAGAGAGAGAGAGAGGGGGGGGGGGCAGCGGGGAAGAATGGAAAGGAAGGATCCATCATTGACTGTGACGATATTTAGCGTTCCTGTACATTTCTTTAAAGCGAATTCATCCGTTTCTGATCCAACTGGAGAAGGTTCAAACTAGCTCTAACCTAACTACTGCTACTGGCTTATAAGCATTTCCATGCGCTTCTTGACCTACTTTTCTGCTCACATTAACAGGACAATTTGAATGAAATAACA
Organism: Aplochiton taeniatus; assembly: GCA_017639675.1. Classification (NCBI taxonomy): domain Eukaryota; kingdom Metazoa; phylum Chordata; class Actinopteri; order Galaxiiformes; family Galaxiidae; genus Aplochiton; species Aplochiton taeniatus. The sequence goes on from CM030177.1 coordinate 18,223,432, forward strand.
TTATTAGATATGGTAGCAGCAACTACTAAGAGTTTACGTGAGACGGTCGAGAAACTCACCTCCGTGAAGGCTTGGGGGTGCCTCCCTCTTGCACCCTGTAAGAGAAACCCCATTCCACATCAGCATCTTCAATGTAACTCCTTGAGTCACACACAACTCCCCAAAACCCTGCTGCCCTTTCAAAATAAAAGCCCGAAGCCAGAACGTGGGACAAAGAGAGCTGCTTTCAACCCCCGGAGTCCACCGCCGCTATCGGTCTGGAGCATCTCAGGACGAGAGAGGGCTACACGGGAGGTCCTTCGGCCTGGCCGCCGCTCTCCGTCGGCAGGCTGTGAGTGACGGAGGAGAGCGCACAGCCCAGCTCGTGCCATGAGAACAGCTGATGCGTTTGGCAGACGGCCAACACAGCCACAGCCAAACCGGGGACCAGGGCAGGCAATGGAGGGCTGTGTTTTTTTTTTTTACTGGACAAAATATCGCCGTGTTTCCTCTGTGGGTCTGAAGTTGGCCTGCAGTGAACTGGCAGCTCAGGATTAAGAGTCTTTGTGCTTAACCACGCCAACTCTTCATTTCCCCCCCCCCCCCCCCCCAATCCAGTGTTAAAGATCACGCTTGAAACATGATTACAGCCTGTACCCACTGCACTCCCCTACGGTCTAAATATTAAATACCATAAGCTGTATACTTTAAAACCCCAAAGTCCTGGATGCATATAATCACAGCTTCTACCAAACGACACTGGCGTGAAAAATGAAAGGTTTATTCATACGTCGGCTTATTATGATCGAGACAAATTCAACATCAGCCTCACTACACAGTGTAAAACGTTCTCACTTCAAACAGGCTCTGTTGCAAATTGAACAGGTAAAAGTGTTTTAAAAAAAAAAATAAAAAAGATGGTTTTGCGGCGAGTTGTACCTGTCACTCTCTCTGTCCTCTTCTTGTAAGTGGTCGAGGGTGCAGGGGCTGAAGTCAAAGTGACTGCTGTTGGGTTGGGTGGTGCCGTCCTGCGCATCGCCAGAGTGGACACCCTCGAACAGTCGGGGCATGGCCGAGGAAGGGGTGAGACCTGACCGGGGGAGGGAAGCAACAAAAAAAAAGAAAAGAAGATCAGAACGTGGTCCCGTACTTTTGGGGATTTCAACTAGGGGGGGGGGGGGGGGGGGGGGGGGGACCAAGACGTTTTAATCCTACATTTACTGCAACTATACAGAACATCTCTCATCCCAATTCCCGGAATGACAACAAAATATTGAAGCGATTCACTTTGCAATCCTCCAGATTATTTAGCTAGCATGAAAGAAAAGAGAGCGATACTTGGAAATAGAGCAGGGACTGCTCTTACATGAAGACTCTGACCCACTTAGGAGCAAGCAAAGAGGCCAAAGACGGCAATTATTTCTGAAACGGAAGAATTGAGGAAAAAGGCTTGGGCCACTGATATTAAGCAAAGAGGATGCATGGCAAGGAGGACGAAAGAGTATGCCATAACTAATCTAAATCTATAAATGAATGAATACGTCTTTTCATTTCCCAGGCTGCAACAGGCTATGCATATTAAGAGAAAAGCAATTTCAGAACTACGCATAGTTGACAACATATTTATTGAGATGGACAGAGATCCATAGCAAAGAGAGGAAGGCAGGCTGGGGTGTGTGTGTGTGTGTGTGGGGGGGGGGTGGGGGGGGGTTGTGTTTTCTTACCCGTGTCTGAGTCCCGTCCAGTGGGATCGGAGGCGTGGCCTGCCGGGGCGCTGAAGGGCGGGGAGGTGACGTGGGCGGACGGGTGAGCGCCCCCGTCAGAGTTGTCGATGGATTGGCTTCCGCGCGCGCGAAAGGATTCTGGGTGCTCGGGGACGCTGAGCGCCGGCTGGGTGATCTTCTGAGGCTTGGTCTTGGTCAGCTCCATGGCCTTGCTGACTGCACGGACAGACAACAACAATGACGACGACGGCAAGCAGGTAAACACAGAAAACATAGTTACATACGTGAAGAAATTACGAGACAAAAACGTAGAAGTCACTTTCCAACAATGGAATATAGACTAAAATAGACCATTACTGTCACCTGATGATGGTTGACATGAAATCAAAACTGCTCATAAGAGGATTTGGAAAGGGACTTGAAATATAACATTCTAAAGTCCTTTGGTCACAGTTTATAAAATCTGTAAAAATGTATGATACACCAGACCACCACCAACCACGCTGAACATTCTAGAACAATGGAATGTTCTACTCTAAACTGGAAGAACACTGAACAGTCTAGAACTATGAGACTATGAACTAGATATAGTTAAAATAGAAAACCGGTACACTTACACATTTTTTTTTCCTTTTCTTTTTTTTAACCTTGCATTGTCAAGAAAACTTGTGCAAGATATACTGCCAAGTATTATTTATAATCCATTTTTTTTCACAGGCATGTTATGAAATATTAAAGTAGTATCGTTCACAGTTTCACAACTAACTGTTCTCAGTTTAAGCAGAATAATACAACAGGGAGGTGGAACGCCCCAGACTGGGCCAGACAGAAACTTCCTGGGGAAATCACAATCTCTCTCTTTCTCTTTCCAGCCTGAGCTTGACAACAACACACCCCAAATGACAGGATACGGCTAAACAAGGCAATTTGGAAAGAATAAACTACCCAGATTCACAACAATAAACCTGTTTCTAGGTTAGTATTGATGAGTATTTTTGAGAGTCATAACAATAAACCTGTTTCTGGGTTAGTATGCATGAGTATTTTTTTGTAGTTTATATGTGGCAGTCCATAAATAATAAAGCATTCATTCATAGCATATGAAATAACTAAGTAACTAACTATTCTAACTATTATAATCTGTTGATTTGACTGAGTTGTGTGTGTTTTCATTTGTTTTTCTTGGTTTAATCTGTCCTACTATGATTCAACCTGTGTGCCCTGGTTCGTACAGCACTTTGGTCAAAGTGAGTTGTTTTCAAATGTGCTTTATATATAAATGTGACCTGACTATTCACAGTAATTAAAATAAATAAAGAACATATCTCCTATGTGGTCAGCGATTCAAATCAAATCATTATGACCACTTTGCAGTGTCCTGTGGTTTTACAGTTTTTTTCTTCTTCTTCTGCTGTTCGATACTTACTGGAGGTGGAATCTACTCTGCTGGGTCGCCGAGGTTGGCCGAGGATGCTGGGAAAGCGAGGCTTTTTCACTTTCTCCTCTCCTTCCTTCTCAGGTTTTATGCTCTTCTGCATGACACAACACCACACACAGAAGAGGTCTTTAAACATGCGAGTCGAAGGCTGATTTGGTTTTTGCGACCACAGTGGAAAGTATGACGGTAGAAAAATGTACACTTGACATGCTATCCCATTTACAGTAGTTCTTAATAATAAATAAAGTGATTCATTAAAGGGATGGTCCTATGCTTAACACCTTGTTTATGTGGCCATGTTTATATGTGATGTGAGCTTATAGCGCTGTCTTTCTCCCTCTCGTGGGTGTGTGTGTGTGTGTATGGGTCTGTCTTTGTGTGTGTGTGTGTGTGTGCGAGTGTGTCTGTCTTTGTGTGTGTGTGTGTGTGTGTGTGTGTGTGCATGAGAACACACCTTGATCTTGGGCAGGAAGTTAATGCGGACTCGTTTGGGTTCCAGGCAGCGAGGCTCCTTGACCTTGACCCCCAGGTGTTTCATATAGCTGAGTATCACATACTGCATGGTCGTACTGGAACACAACAAGACAATTAGTTAGGCTGGATCCACATAGCTGAGTATCACATCGTCGTACTGGACAACAAGACAACACAACTTTAATAACAAGATATTTCAGATTTCTACACTACAGACTGGAGGGGTTAGAGTTTAGATTTATAAGAGGATAAAAAATAAATACTTTGAGCAGGTTTCCGATCTCTCCAGCAGGTGGAGGAATTCTTTTTTTAAACTATAATTTGTATAATACATCAAACTACAGCTGTCTCTGTACTGCAGCATAATGGCATGCAGGTAAAACTAATCTAGCAGCAATGTGTGTAGCCACAACACCAGTAGTTACCCCCTTAAATCTTTCTATCCAGAGCACACACACACACACACACACACACACACACACACACACACACACACACACACACACACACACACACGCACACACACACGCACACACACACACACACACACACACACACACACGCACACACGCGCACACAATCCATCTGTTTAAGAATGTATTCACATTATGCTTTTGGGATATGAAAACACTATCATACAACGTGTTGAGTGTGTGTGTGTGTGTGTGTGTGTGTGTGTGTGTGTGTGTGTGTGTGTGTGTGTGTGTGTGTGTGTCTCACACAGTGGCGTTCATAACGTGTGCTTGCTCTATGACAAATCAACACATTCACTGTACAGAAAATACAGACTAATGGTTTTGTGGTCAGACTGCATCTATGGAATAGACTTCAAGCATATTAAAACCACATGAACAAATCTTCAGTTTTCCCATTGAAAGCTCTTTCAAATGACCTAAGACGCACGTGTTGCCATGACGCATAATAAAACATAAAAATAAAGCTCCCCCTCTTACCACTTCTCCTCTTCTGTGGCCTGTGACGTCAACCTGGAAGTAGAGAGAAAGAGAAAACATTGCTGCACAACTGTTTCCCTTCACAGAAAAGTATGATTTGACATGTGATGTCGCCCACTGGCCATGAGGTAATGATAACTATTGGCCATTGTGTGATAAGTTGTATAAGAAAGAAAGATTTAAAAAATGTATAGTCACGTCTACAATCCAATGTGAGAGCCTCTGTTCAGATAAGGCACAGCCTAATTTATATCTAGCATTACCAACGAAGAGCTAGTCTGATTGTCAACGACTTACTGTTGCAACAGCTAGAAGTTAACTTTATTCGGTGGTAACAAAAGGCTTGCTACCAAGTAAGTAGCATTTGCTACCACCGCTAATTACGCAAATTTCGAGGCCTAGATTAGAGTGCTTTCCCAAAGCTCTGAACGCTGACATCCATTTTTGACAGCTACTACGATTCAACGCAGGATTTACAAGAAAATTAAAAGGATTTCTTAAAATAAAAATACATTAACCAATTAATTGGGTAACTAATCGCGGTAATTCTTTCATTCACATTTTTACAGTAAGACCATGGATGTGCTTCATTGATGGGACGTTAAAATAGAAATAACCCAACTGAAAAACATGAAACTTTGTATACACAAAACCTTGGAGCAGCACTGGCTAGCCTAACTACATACCATCTTAGAACATGAAAAAGACCAACATTGAGCTGGGGAGAGAGGCGGTTTGGGGAGGGGGGGGGGGGGGGGGGGGAAAGATGATATCGGAGAAGGGTTACAAAGACGGACCTGGAAATAACCCGTGTGTGTGTGTGTGTGTGTGTGTGTGTTGCAACTCCTGCGCTATTGCATCAATTTGTGTCAATATGTAACCAACGTGTGTGATATTTACATGATCAGACTCTTCCTTTTTTCATGACATTAAACAGTTGGGATGATGAGTTCACGTAGACCTGAAGGTCAGACTACACACCGTCTTACAGACTGTTACAAATGGCCATGTTATTCTAGGTCAAGTGTCAGAGACGGCTGTGTTTGTGTTTAAATACCGTTCGCTCGAATCGGAGGCTGTTTGTCTGCGTACGTGTGTGTGCGTGTCTATTGGTAAATGTGTGTGTGTCTATGTGTGTCTGTGTAAATGTGCGTGTGTATCTGAGTGTGTTTGTTTTTGTGTGCATGTGTTTGTGTAAACATGTGTGTGTGTGTGTGTGTGTTTTTTTGTGTATGTGTGTGTATGTGTGTGTGTGTGTGTGTGAGTGAGTATTTAAACGTGTGTTAGTGTGTGTGTGTGTGTGTGTGTGTGTGTGTGTGTAAACGTGTGTTAGTATGTGTGTGTATATAAACGTGTGTTAGTATGTGTGTATGTGTGTGTGTCAGTGTGTGTGTGTGTGTGTGTGTATGTAAACCTGTGTTAGTGGGTGTGTGTGCAGCAGCTTTACTTACAGGACGTCCTCTATCTTGGAGATGATGTGTTAGGGTTAGGGTTAGGGTTAGGGTTAGTGTGTGTGTGTAAACCTGTGTTAGTGGATGTGTGTGCAGCAGCTTTACTTACAGGACGTCCTCTATCTTGGAGAGGATGTGTTAGGGTTAGGGTTAGTGTGTATGTAAACCTGTGTTAGTGGGTGTGTGTGCAGCAGCTTTACTTACAGGACGTCCTCTATCTTGGAGAGGATGTGTTAGGGTTAGGGTTAGGGTTAGGGTTAGTGTGTGTGTAAACCTGTGTTAGTGGGTGTGTGTGCAGCAGCTTTACTTACAGGACGTCCTCTATCTTGGAGAGGATGTGCTCCGCACAGGAACGTTCTTTCTCCAGCGCCACACGGTCTCTCACCCTCTCCGTGTCCAGCTTAGACAGCTCACCCTCGGCCAGGGTCAGACCCATGCTGCGCTTCTGCCTACACACACGCACACGCACACACATATACACACACACACACACACACACACATTCAAATATGTATAAACCCATGTACAAAAAGGCAAAAAACACAAACACAAGAGTGATGGAAGTGCATTCAAATGAGGTATTAACGCATATCCTACAAGGCACAAACACACACACATACTCAGTAACATAAGTGCGTTGAGAATATGTTTACACTCGCATACCCATGTGCACAGACACACTCCCACTCACACACACAGAAACAGTTGTAAGTGGTAACTGCAGACACAGATTCTAAAGAGTGAGGTTTGGCTGGATGGAGAGTCCTGTTGATGTACCTGAAGTCCTCCAGGTTCCTCTGGATGTCGGGGAGGAGGGTGTCCTGTAACAGCTGGACGTACTGTCTGTGGAGGTCCTCTGGAATCAACTCGGGTCGCCGTCGCTCTGGCAACGACACGTTAGAAGAGCACACGTTAAAGAAACATTTACAAAGAAGCATCAGTGTCGTAATGAAACCTAGCATACTCTTCTAACACTTCAGAAGGCAGACACAAGCACAATGAAATAATATGAGACCAATTCTAACGCATCAAATGTTTATAGGAAGTTATACTTCACAATATCTCTAGGTCAATCAGAGGCAACTTGGTCAATCCTTGGATTTAAGCAAGACTTGAACAACTTACCTAGTTCAGCTGCTATGGTCTCTGGCACAGCTACTTTAAGATTCTGAAAAGGACACACACCACAACCATTACTGGCACCATTTTTTATTTATAAAATAAAAAAGAAGACGCATCCAGATGACATCGTTTGAAAACCCAATGTGTGTGTGTGTGTGTGTGTGTGTGTGTGTGTGTGTTTCTCTCTCACAGCTGATCGGTCCATGAAGAACGTGTGGAAGTCCATGAAGATCCGTCTGGTCTCTTTGGAGTTGGTCTGCTTGTACAGGTCAGCATGGAGGTAACACAGCTACAGTAGGACAAGACAAAGGCTCTTTAACAGGTCAACTGTCTATACTATACACCCAGAGGTAACACAGCTACAGTAGGACAAGACAAAGGCTCTTTAACAGGTCAACTGTCTATACAATACACCCAGAGGTAACACAGCTACAGTAGGACAAGACAAAGGCTCTTTAACAGGTCAACTGTCTATATAATACAGGTTGAGGGAAAGACCGCTACAGTGGGACTGAGTAAAGGCAGGTGAACTGTGAAACCATGCAATACACTCACGTTATTGTTTCTGTTTTACAATGTGCATGAGATTTCAACATGAACGTGTGTGTGCGTGACTTCCACCAGTTGGCGTACTTTCTATACACTACACATGATTAGTTGACGTTTTGCGGTGTGTGTGTGTGTGTGTGTGTGTGTGTGTGTGTGTGTGTGCTTACCAAAGGTGCAGGGTCGAATTGGGACACCACGTGGTGAAGGAAAGCTGCAAGGTGAGCGGGGCGAGACTTGAGCAGCTCCACACTCTGAAAACAGCTACACTGACCGTTGATCTGGGACAGAGAGAGAGTGAGAGAGAGAGAGAGAGAGAGAGAGAGAGAGAGAGAGAGAGAGAGAGAGAGAGAGAGAGAGAGAGAGAGAGGAAAGAAAGAACAAGCGTATTGGTTAACGGAGGAGTAAGTAGGAAGAGACATAAAGAGACGTTGATGACTCCCTTCCATGACCCAACCACCAGGTTAAGGTGGGTAACCTGGTTAACCAACACATTGGGTTAAAGAAACCCCAGCACTAGAGCGGTTGTTCTCCACTAGGGGTACGTGGCCGGAACAATGATGTAATATTATATGCACATATCAGAGGGTACTTATGGCTGGGAAAAGGTTTTATTGAGGGGTACAGTGTTAATGCTCCAGAGGGGATACCTGGTCCTGCTCTGTATCACAGCAGTATTATATTAGAGGATACATTTTATTGGGGGGTGCAGTGCTCTAGGGGGTGTACCTGGTCCTGCTCTGTGTCAAAGTAGTCGTCCTCTGCTCCTATGATCTGGGGGTTGAGGCGAGGCGAGGGGCTGATCACACTCGATGGCGTGTCCTGAGGGAGAGGAGAATGAGCGGTCGTTAGGAAACGTAGCACTGCAATCACCTGCATGCACACAGAAACATCTACGCGGGGTAATGGCTGGCATGGACACACACACGCACCGATACACACACGCACGCATGCACACATGCACACACGCTCACACGCACCTGGAAGGAAAGAGCCCTTTGTGTGAAACGTGTAGAGAGGACAATAAGTGTGTGTGTGTGTGTGTGTGTGTGTGTGTGTGTGTGTGTGTGCTGACCAGATCGGGTGTGTCTTCTGTGTCCGGTGAGGTACAGGAGTTGAAGTTCTCCCGCGGGTGGGTCTTTGGGCTGTGGCAGGAGATCACTCTTTGGCTCGGACTCTCAGAGAAGTGGCTTTGGAGCACCTTAGGAATATATTCATATATTTCTATTTAAATCTATATATTTTCTATTTATATGAATTCATATTATTAAAACAGATGTATTAATTACATTAAAACATGTCCGTTCGACAGAAGTGACACTGGACAACAGTGGCACAACCATTTTTAAAGCAGAAAATAAGCTCTTACTGTAAAACCTAAAAAAGAAGAAATACTGTTATAGTTCCCTTTTCGTTATTTTTGAAATGTAGGATAGAATGGCAGGCATTGTTTCTAAAAATGTATCTTACACAATTTAACAGCATCACCCGCTGTTAGCCTTAAACTTAATCAAATCTTAATATATCAATCATTAAATATTAAACATTGGCTGATAGTTGCTATGTTACAGAATCTGACAATATAACAATCTGCCATATTGGCACTAATAGTCCAAATAAATCATACAAATTTTCCAATGAAAGATTGGGATCATCCGGCAGGCCTTTTCACCAGTGTACAGGCCGATCAGCCAAGTTGTGTGCACAGCACACGTGTGTGTGTGTGTGTGTGTGTGTGTGTGTGTGTGTGTGTGTGTGTATACATTACATTTGTTTGTGTACACTTGTACATGTGTGTGTACAGTACGTGTGTGTATACATTACATGCGTGTGTGTGTGTGTACAGTGCACATCTGTGAATACAGTACGTGTGTGTGTACGGTACATATATGTGTCAGCACTTACAGTGCTGTTGGTCCAGGGTGCATCAATGCCAGTCTCCCCCCAGAAGGAGGGGCTATGGTCCCCATCGAGCAGTCCCAATCCCCCCTCCTCCATCTCACCGTCCCTGGGGAACACGGGCCCATCCTGAAAAACACACAGCAACGGAATGTCAAACCCATAACAACAGATCTTTGATGCGCACAGAGAGGTCCATGCATGTTTGAGGCGTGTGTTTTGTGTGTTGTGTTGTGCTTGCTGAGCTGATGTGTGTGTTGAGCGTGTGTGTGTGTGTATTTAGAGCTACCTGAGGTGTCCCCGTAGCCTTGCTGAGCTGATGTGTGTGTGTGTGTGTGTGTGTGTGTGTGTGTGTGTGTGTGTGTGTGTGTGTGTGTGTGTGTGTGTGCGTGTGTGTGTTTACCTGAGGTGTCCCCATAGCCTTGCTGAGCTGGCCTTGGAGCAATGGAATGTGCTTCTTAGCCTCCTGGATCTCCTTCAGTAGTTTAGCTGTAGGGTTCCTGCTGTACTCCTCTTTCATAACCTGTACCAACACACACAGACACGCACACGCACACACACACACACACACACACACACACACACACACACACACATTTTACGATATAGACAGACAGAATGTGAATTTTCTCATAGGAGTGGGTGTGCATTAAATCTTTTTTTATTTTTTTAAACACTATTCCTCCCTCCATGCTAACTTTTAGCATCCAAATCTGTCTGCATGGTCACACCTTCTTGTATGTTTGGAGCGAGACAAATGTGAGCCATCATGGCCACGTAGTGCCCCAAAACATACATAGACAGCATTTCGAAGATCAAATGGGGAAAACTGTGAACACTTTGCATCTCCCTGCTCTGGCTGGGGGAAGTGAAAGTTATGGCAAAAAAATCCTTTTTTTACGGTTAAAAAAATGCCCAAGTGGTTCTTCTTACGAAAAGCTGTCATTTGTTTTTTATTTCCTTGTAACCGTGGTAACACACTTCTTCATAACCCTCGGGCTGACCAAAGATGGCCTCATAATAACAATATCCATCCCTCTATTTGCCCGGCGTGTTTATGAACCGGTAAAGAGAGCGAAAGAGCTATCGTCATTCTCTGTCCCAGAGCGATGACAAGCCAAAAGGCTGAGTCATGTTCTCAAACCTGATTATCATTGATGCAGCCAAGGCGTGTCTCTGTCTCTGTGTGCGTGTGCGTGTACGTGTGCGTGTCCGTGCGTGCGTGCGTGCGTGCGTGCGTGTGTGTTTACAGGCATCAAAAGTGGTCTCGCCAGAAATTTGATACGCCCACTATTAAATCAGATGACATACACTAATCAAAGGATCATTTATTATCCTAATGGGAAAGCCGGAAACTGCTTCCACACAGCTGCAATAAAACTGAATACTCATGATATTCCATTGGTCCAGTAGATCAATATAAAGTCCAACGTCCAGGTGCCTTGATATGAATTTCATTTGATATTACATATTGAAAATGAACTAGAGCCAAATCTAATAAATTCCAGACAGATCATAATCGATGACTCACATCTGTCTAGAGACAGTTCCTGCTAATCCTATAAGAATAATTCTGCAGCCCACAGAACTATCCCTTTCCAAGAATGCAGGTGCAACATGAAACACTTGCAAGATATTTGAAAATACAGATCTGCTAAGACCCTCCCACGGTTATCGAGCTGTTTAAAACATACATCAAGAGTGGCTAGGCACCAGGTCACTGATTAATTGACAGCAAGTGTTGGGAATACAACGGTTGTCTCTCTCACTCTCTCACACACACACACACACACACACACACACACACACACACACACACACACACACACACACACACACACAGAGAGAGACAAACAAACATACACACACACCTGTAAGTCTTGTTGCTCCTTAGTCAACATCTTCTGGAGAATGTCGACTTTCTGGGAGTGCACAGCGTTGTTCTCTTCCTGAAAGGGGAGAGTCCACAGCAACACAGAATGAACAGGAGGCTGCCAGCTCTCCACAGGAAGAATTTAACTTAGCGAGAAGTCTAACGCTCTGGAGTGGTGGCTTGAAAGCAGACTTTAACACTTAGCAGTTCATTGAGGAAATGAAGAAGAGAAACGTGAGGGAGCAGATAGCGCGAGCGCGCGCACACACACACACACACACACGCGCACACACACACGCACACACACACGCACACACACACACACACACACATCCAGAAACCCCCTGTGTGTCAATGTTCTCACCCAGACAGGCAGAGGGGAAGTGATGTGGTCCTGTGGGCTGGAGACAGAGGAGGTGATGGAGGAGCTACGCTCACCCCCCGTCGGTCCAGGAGAGTGGAGGGGGGAGGACAGGGAGGAGGAGGACAGAGAGGGTTCCCCCTCCACCTCGCTCTCCCCCAGGGGGATCTGGGCCAGGCCGGGGGGTCTGCCCAGCACGGTGAGGGCCACATAGGAGCCCGCTGACGACAGAGATTAGATTAGATTCAATTCAACTTTATCGTCAAAAGTGTAAGTGCAAAATAGCGGTCAAAGCGCAGATTGTATATACATGTATGGCAATAAATATGGACATTTTTAGGAAGTTATATAGTACAGCATAGGGTAGGTATATAATACAGTGCGATAAGAATACAGTGGATATGAATAGGGTGTATATCCACTGTATTATATATATATATATATATATATATATATATATATATATATATATATATATATATATATATATATATATATATATATATATATATATATATATATATATATATATACATACATACAGTGGGGCCAAAAAGTATTTAGTCAGCCACTGATTGTGCAAGTTCTCCTGCTTAGAAAGATGAGAGAGGTCTGTAATTTTCATCATAGGTACACTTCAACAATGAGAGACAAAAATAAGAAAAAAAATCCAGGAAATCACATTGTAGGATTTTTAAAGAATTTATTTGTAAATGATGGTGGAAAATAAGTATTTGGTCAATAACAAAAGTTCAACTCAATACTTTGTAACATAATCTTTGTTGGCAATGACAGAGGTCAAACGTTTCCTGTAAGTCTTCACCAGGTTTGCACACACTGTAGCTGGTATTTTAGCCCATTCCTCCATGCAGATCTCCTCTAGAGCAGTCATGTTTTGGGGCTGGCGCTGGGCAACACGGACTTTCAACTCCCTCCACAAATTTTCTATGGGGTTGAGGTCTGGAGACTGGCTAGGCCACTCCAGGACCTTGAAATGCTTTTTACGGAGCCACTCCTTCGTTGCCCGAGCGGTGTGTTTGGGATCATTGTCATGCTGGAAGACCCAGCCACGTTCCATCATCAATGCTCTCACTGATGGAAGGAGGTTTTGGCTTAAAATCTCACGATACATGGCCCCGTTCATTCTTCCCTTAACACAGATCAGTCGTCCTGTCCCCTTTGCAGTAAAACATTCCCAAAGAATGATGTTTCCACCCCCATGCTTCACAGTAGGTATGGTGTTCTTGGGATGCAACTCAGCATTCTTCTTCCTCCAAACACGACGAGTTGAGTTTTTACCAAAAAGTTCTATTTTGGTTTCATCTGACCACATGATATTCTCCCAATCCTCTTCTGGATCATCCATATGCTCTCTGGCAAACTTCAGACGGGCCTGGACATGTACTGGCTTAAGCAGGGGGACACGCCTGGCACTGCAGGATTTGAGTCCCTCTCGGCGTAGTGTGTTACTGATGGTAGCCTTTGTTACTTTGGTCCCAGCTCTCTGCAGGTCATTCATCAGGTCCCTCCGTGTAGTTCTGGGATTTTTGCTCACCGTTCTCATGATCATTTTGACCCCACGGGATGAGATCTTGCGTGGGGCCCCAGATCGAGGGAGATTATCAATGGTCTTGTATGTCTTCCATTTTCTTACAATTGCTCCCACAGTTGATCTATTCACACCAACCTGCTTGCCTATTGCAGATTCACTCTTCCCAGCCTGGTGCAGGTCTACAATTTTCTTCCTGGTGTCCTTCGACAGCTCTTTGGTATTGGCCACGGTTGAGTTTGGAGTCTGACTGTTTGAGGCTGTGGACAGGTGTCTTTTATACAGATGACGAGGTCAAACAGGTTCCATTAATACAGGTAACAAGTGGAGAACAGAAGAGCTTCTTAAAGAAGAAGTTACAGGTCTGTGAGAGCCAGAAATCTTGCTTGTTTGTGGGTGACCAAATACTTATTTTCTACCATAATTTACAAATAAATTCTTTAAAAATCCTACAATGTGATTTCCTGGATTTTTTTTTCTCATTTTTGTCTCTCATAGTTGAAGTGTACCTATGATGAAAATTGCAGACCTCTCTCATCTTTCTAAGTAGGAGAACTTGCACAATCAGTGGCTGACTAAATACTTTTTGGCCCCACTGTATATATATATATATGGAGAGAGAAGGTGGTGATGGAGAGTGGAGAGTGTGATAATGTGGTGTAAGTGTGTGTGTAAGCCCTGCAGCACTAAGGACCACATAGGAGCCCCCTGACAGAATACAAGAGGCGGTGTTAAGAGCTTGGCTACGGGCCGAGTGGTTTCCTTCAGCACTTGACATTTAAAAGTACATAAAAGTCATGCTGACGGCAGAAGGAAGAACAGGAGATGGTGTTAAGATGTTTTTAATTTCTCTCTGTTTCTTGTTTCTGTCAGCTTTTATCAATAGCTAGCTATAATAGCTATATATTTTATTATGTTATCTTAATGTTGGTTGTAGCAGTATGAGATAATAGTTGGGGTAAAGGTTTATTTATATATATATATATATATATATATATATATATATATATATATATATATAACTGTTTTAAATAAAACATTCACTTACATTTTATTAGCTTTACAACTTCCACATGGTTTGAATGTGTGACTAATGTCCCGTTAACCTGCAAAGAGGAAAGAATGAGTTTATTAAACAAATATGATGACAACAAAAGTTTGGCAGGTGACTTTGACCTTTTTTCAAATCTTCCAAAATGAAAAAGACTGACTAATCTTTCAAAGGAAGCCGTGAATGAAAGGAATCGTAGGGAAAAACCTGCTCTTTCCACCTCCCCCCACCCCCCCTCCATGCGTTCTCCTAGAAACACCTAACGTACTGAGAAGAACAGAGGGTGAGCTGGACACCAACCTTTATGATTCTATCGCCTGTCTGGACTCCAGCTCGTAATGCAGCGCCATCTACAGGACAGGAGGTGTAAGAGAAACACTGTGATTCAGTCCTAGTGCTTTATAATGGCACCTTCCAAAAATGTCATGTTGGATATCATATGTGACTGCATGACAAAGAGACTTAAAAAAACAAATATGTCATCTATATTTGTCAATATTGAGCATTCAAGCCGAAAAAAAAAGAGGAGTACAATAAGTAACATTTCAAGTGTTTGGGGGTGGAGCCTTACCCTCTTTGACCAGCTGCACAAACACGGGATTGTCTCCACTCACTGTCAGCCCAAAGCCATTGTCATCTTTTTGAATGATCACACAACGCTGGACAAGACCTACGAGTCCGCACACGCACACGCACACGCGCACACACACACACACACACACACACACACACACACACACACACACACACACACACACACAGAGTTAAAACAGTTCATATTTTAGGTAGCGAAGATTCCAGTAAGTGAGGACAGCCAAAGTGTAAGGTTGTGGTGCTGGAGAGTATTCATCTTCCTGTGTGATTTGTGTGTGGACGATTGAGAACACAGAGTAGACCAAACTGCTTTCCGACAACAGGGCAGCAGTAATGTGCTATCGAGTGTATGTGAGGGTTGATAGCAGTCTGCCTTTATGAAGGATTCATAAACCGTGTTGCTAAATTAAATGTTCATGTTTCTATCGAGAAGCAGCAACGTCTGAATCCACCTCCTCCATGTGTTCTCAGCGCTTAAAAAAAATACATTTCAGCCTGATAGTCTGAGCGTACTTTGTAAAATGCCTGATTTCTATATTCGTATATTTGGTAAACGTGCAATTTTATTACATTTATTAAGGTAATCTTCAACCTTATTTTCTTTATGAAAGACTTTGTTGCTTTATTGTGCGAGAGTA
>CM030177.1:18244083-18321583 GCA_017639675.1 Aplochiton taeniatus
GGGAGGGGGGGGGGGGGGGGCTGGCAGGATTTGAATAATCTCCTGCTCATGTCTGGCGCTGGCAAGCCCTCCTTTTTTAAAGTTTCATCAGAAGAAGGAAAACTGCATTGCTGAATCAAAACACGTCCGACTCGAGGAGGTGAAGGAACGACAGCCCTAGTTCATAACCCGAAACGAGCTCCAACGAATATGAATGCAGAGAACCATTTGAAGTTTGAAGCCAGACATAACCAACACATCTGTTGAAATTGCTTCTCGCTCTTTACAGAGGAAACAACAAAACAATTAAGTGAGGCTGAATCGGGGGGCGGGATACCTTTGTCTGGGAACAACAGAGGCATTAGACCTGTTCCTCTTCTAATGCGCCATGCAGGTTAGAAGGGAGGCTGGCCTTGACAGTCTAGGGTGGGGAAAGGCACTCTGGGTGGTGGCACTGGATAAGACAGCAGGGGATTTAGCTGCTATTTAGACCGCTAAATGCACTCATTGAAAACGAGGGGGGTTCAAAACAAGCTAATGATTTCGGAACTTAACGAGGGAGATACCCTTTGTTAGCTTACCAGGCTGGCAGATCAATCAATAGTAATCAATGGTCAGAAGTGTTTGACTGAAAGCACATACAGCTCCATGTGTAAGTAATTACACTGGATGATACATTCTGTAGACGAAGCAAAGTCTCCCAAATAACGATAACAACTCGATAACGACATCGACTTGTGCCAGAAAGTGCTCCACAGTATCTGCCTAAAAGAAGGCATCTCGAGCTCCGGCGTTAAGAGTGCCAGAAAGTGCTCTCCAGCGTCTGCCAAAGGAGGCATCTTGAGGAGTGTGAGACGTTATTGAGGCCACAGCTTAGCTCAGATTAGCCTGGGGGGTCTGGCACGGTGAGCCGGCTAACTATTACTTTCCTTCGCAGAGCAAGTCTGGTCTCTGAGAAAACTATTAAAAACAAACAAACGTACCGGAATAATTTAAGAACATGTCTATTTTAAATTTGATCTCTTTTTGTTTATGTTTACACACAATCTAAATTTGGAATTGAGAAATGGTTGTGTCTAACAAGCAAGTAAATGAACACTTGCGTCTATAACTAGTAAAAGTGGGTTCGAGGGAGCAGATTTAAATAAAGGTCTCAATCCTATCAGTTGACACGGGCGAAATTCTCACAGCCCTCATTCTCTCACAACCAAATCACAGTCGTGTACACCTGGCTCTTCCGTGTCACTTAAAAGATTACAACCTAAACAAAAGTACAACTTAACATGCGTTCTGTAACATCCACCTCCCTGCTTCGTGGTTTACAACTCCTATAGACAGACATGTTGGGGGAATCCTTTGCATTGTTTTACCTGAGCTTGGGCACGCACAGGTGAATCAAAACGAATGAAACAAGCTTTGAGTTGAAATCTTCCACTCCGCACGATTCCCTGCTGGGGCTGTTCTTGAGAGATGAGCGGAGACCTAGTAGCAACATCACACTGCCTTGACTACGGTAATGTTACTATAGCGCTGAACGCCAGACCCACAACTGCATCCAACGTTCAGAAAAATTACTACATGAAATGATTTGCAATTCCATGTTTTATAGCTTAGCCTACAGTTTCAAAAACGTGTGGATCTGCTTTTGTCCAATTCATGTGTTCGCTATCCTAGCTGGCTGTTAACCAGTTAGCTTAGAGAGCTGCCATTAAATGTTCCGTCTACTCTAGACAATATACGGGTAATATTGATTTATGTAACAGAAAGAGTGGCTTTAGCAGGGAGGAAAGCAGACAATTATTCAGATGCGTGACATTTTTTGTCCCCTGTCAAACCTCAGGGCATTCAGATTAAACTCAAAAAGGTCAAATCCAGCGACCTTCAGTTAAGACCCTGGAACATTGTTCTTTTGGTTTGAAAGGGCAAAGCCTATAACAACAGCAGCCCGACCACAGTCAACAGAGTGGACATGGCAGACTGACACACACACACACACACACACACACACACACACACACACACACACACACAGTTAAACTCAACCAAGTCCTACATCCCTTCCCTTAACTTCCACTATCCTCCCCTCCTCCCTTTCACCCTTTCCTCCCTCCCCCTTTCCCCATTTTTCGTTCTCCAGAATCTAAAGGGAGGTGGTGGGATGGGAGGGGGAGGGCACACCCTGTCTTTCTGCCCCAATAAGCCCGATCAGAGTGTGTATCCAGACAGGGCCCGGGGACGTACATTTCTTCACGCTACACTGTCTGTTCACGTTTTATTAGTGTGGACCGGAGAGGGAGGGAGGGAGGGAGGCAGGGCGTGAGGGTGAGAGAGAGAGAGACTAGGAGGAGCAGACACACACACGGCCCAGGGCTATAACCACCAGCATGCATCTCTCGTGGCTCACGGCTAACAGTTCCCCTGCACTAGAAAAAGAAAATCCACCATAGTCGTAGTCTGGTCGCAACAGTTAGCCTAGCGTAGCTAAAAGCTTAGTGACATCGAGACAAACCCAAAGCCCAGCAGAAGCGCATCAGGATAGGACTGTTGAGGGATAAGTCAGAACGCCAGGAGGTTAAAAGTAAAAACAATGTGCTGCTTATGAATATATTCACGTGTTATTGGTCTCATGAGCTAAAAGCACGCTCGCAAGCAGGAGTATAAATGAGACTGTAGACTTTCTGTGATGAATAATACATTTGACCAATAACCACTGGATTCACATGGGAGCCTCAAGGACACACTACATGGGGGGGGGGGGGGCTCACGACCAACAAACGTACACAAAGAAAGACTCAAAAAGACAATCCTTTACAGTAGCTTAACTGTTTTTTTTTTTAAATACGTTGGAGTGTACAGCTAGAATCTTCTAGCAGGTGAGAGTCAGGAGAGAGCCATAAAATTCAAAGCAGTGCCTGACCGTGCACAGGCTTGCCCAGGCTGAGGCCACTCAACTGCAGCCTCATAACTTAAAGTCTTCAAAGAAGAAAACCTGCTCCTGAGGTCACCATCTATCTAACCAACACCCCTCTCTCTCTCTCTCTCTCTCTCTCTCTCTCTCTCTCTCTCTCTCTCTCTCTCTCTCTCTCTCTCTCTCTCTCTCTCTCTCTCTCTCTCTCTCTCTCTCTCTCTCTCTCTCTCTCTCTCTCTCTCTCTCTCTCTCTCTCTCTCTCTCTCTCTCTCTCTCTCTCTCTCTCTCTCTCTCTCTCTCTCTCTCTCTCTCTCTCTCTCTCTCTCTCTCTCTCTCTCTACTAAAAGGTAGAAAACTCGAAACTTTGTTGAACCAACAGGCAGAAAAAGTAACCCAGTCCCAAAAGTTAAAGAGTTTTACACAGGATGCATGGCATGTGCAAACAAGAGAGGACACGGGCAATGTGCCAATATTAGTATGTTTAATTGCAAATCCCTATTTGACTGCATGTCGGAATTCATATTTTTTGCCAAATGGATTGCAACAAGCTGCAGTTCATCCCACATCTATAACCCACGCATCTGCAACGACATATTCCCCGAGAGAGAGAGAGAGAGAGGGGGGGGGGGGGGTCGGAATCATTCAGCTCGGTTGTATTGTGACATATCTGCAGAGGGGATGTTGCAGAGCAATGGAGGCTTGCAGGGCAGACAGAGACCAGCCCCCTTGCTCCTCCTCCTCCTCCTCCTCCTCATCCTCCTCCTACTGTACTAGTCCCTATGGGAGGAGCAGCTGAAGAGAACTGACACAGTTCCACCCAACAGTCTCTCTTTGTGTGTGTGTGTGTGTGTGTGTGTGTGTGTGTGTGTGTGTGTGTGTGTGTGTGTGTGTGTGTGTGTTTGTTTGTATAATAGAGTCTATAGGAGGTCAGAGCCTCCTGGCTAAGCCACTGTGAGGTCACTAGGAGGTGAGAGATGGGGGGGGTGGGGGGGGTGTAGATGTGTAAATGGCTTTAGTCAGGAGTGGCAGTGCGAGAGAGGCAGAGTGAGAGGGGGCATAAAGAGATAGATAGAAAGACTGGAGAGAGATGGGGTGGCGATAAAAAAAACGACAAAGACGCTGAATGAGAGAGTGAGGGGAAGAAAGACAGATTAAAAGAGAGAGAGAGAGAGACACAGAGAGGTAGAGAGGGAATTTACTAAACATGAATCACCAACAGCTGAGCTGACACAACACCTTCACTGTCTGCCTGCTAGCATTCTGCTGTGTGTGTGTGTGTGTGTGTGTGTGTGTGTGTGTGTGTGTGTGTCTGTCTAACCCTCATCAGGTTTCACAGGAGGTACGGTTTGCTGCCACCACAGGCTCTGTAAAGCACACACACACACACCAACGCAACATACACATACACACACACACACACACACACACACACACACACACACAAACTGTATTGACCACAGGCTCTGTAAAGCACACACACACACCAACGCAACATACACACACACACACACACAAACTGTATTGACCACAGGGTCTGATCACACTCACTGCACACACACACACACACACACAGAAACTGTATTGACCCCTGGGTCTGATCACACACATTAAAGCACCAAAGTGTGCACGAACACACACACACACACACAGGAACTGTATTGACCACACGGTCTGATCACACGCACTGAAGCGCGCACGCACACATTGTATTGCAGCAACAACAACAAAAACAAAACTGTCATGAAACGTGGGGACGTAAATCCCTAAAGACAATTAGACTAACACAGACGTGCAGAGTGGAAGGTATGCCAAACACACTTCAGATTCCAGTAAATGATTTTAAAGTGTGACACAACAGTGTGTTACGTTGATCTGAGAGCAGATTAATTATTAGAGTTTTCTAATAATTTATCAGAAGACTACTTTTAAAGAAATCTTTTAAAGGACTCCAAGGATCAAAGAATATTTTCTTACAACCTACAACACAACGCAATTTCTGTTTTGGAGATTATCTGGAAAACTAAAATATGACAGTTGATGTTTTGGCAGGCCTGTTGCTACCAGCTACCCATGTAGAATTCATGTAGTGGCCAATGACTGATGGAGCCTCATTCATTAACTCGTTATCCCTAGTTAGTCTGGGAAAGGTCACTTTCAAAGTATTTTGCAGCTCATAAGATAAACGAGTAGATTTTTTTTGGTGTGTTTTATGTATCCTCCATAGCTTCAATTAAAAGAAGGCAAGGAGACAGGTGGTTCCAGCTTTTTTTGTGTAACCGTCGCTTTGAGTGATGGCCTTGAGTGACCTCGAGAGACACACACACACACACACACACATACACACAAAACCAGTTCCAGATCCATGAGAGGAAATCCTTTATTTCAGTCTGGACGATAAAATCAATCTGTATGAGACTAATTGTTAAGGGGACTACATTAGTAAAAAAAAAAAAATCTGTACTGCTGTTTCATGGTCGGGTTGGCAGAGGGAATACCCGCTATAAAATTGGTGACCATGGCTTGGCACTTGATGATATGATTCACCCCCCAATCCCCAAATCAATATGGCTGACATGATTCAATTATTGCAGTCAATTAGCCACGGTCTGTTCATTGGACCAGGAAGCTAGGGATCCATGTAGAATACACAAGACAACAAAGTTTGACATATTTGAACCACATTTTGAAAGCATGAGTAAAACTTTCAAGCCATTGTAAAATGAAGGAGTGGTTTGAAAGAGTGTTTTGACCAGCCACACCAAGAAATAAATAGAAAAATCTCAATCTTTTCATTTGGTTGACTTGTCTAGTGAATGGGGATAGATGATTACCATTGGCTCAGTCTGGGGCTAAATAAAGAGAGGGAAATGTGTCTTAAAGAATTGTTCGGATTGACACCTTAGATTCGCAATTCAAAACCGTAAGGGTTTGGCTAAAATGTGAAATAGAACCATCCTAGTTTTCTAGGTGTGTGTGTATGTGTGTGTGTGTGTGTGTGTGTGTGTGTGTGTGTGTGTGTGTGTGTGTGTGTGTGTGTGTGTGTGATTACGTGCGAGAGTGTATTTGTGTGTAGCTAAAACTGAATGGTGCTGCAGTGCAAAAAGCTCTTTAAACCGAAACTCTGCTCAGCAGTGCTTAAGGGCCAGAGTTAATTGCAGATTTATTATAAACACCACCAGGGCATAATCTCTGCTCCTGGGAGCTGCTTCCACAACACAAAAAACACAGAATCATTATTGCCCGTCTCTCTGCACTCTGGCGGCTGAGAGAGTACAGTCCTGGAGCGTCTACAGTAAACTGTCCCTGTGCCGATTTCCGACGATAGGCGGTTCATACTATAGGCAGGGCCCCATGAACACTACGAGGCAGATAGCTCATACTTGCAAGCAGAAAGTTCGCAAGCATGTTGTGTTGAAAAAAGGTAAAGTCCCCGGACTCAGACAAGAGAAATGTGGTGTAGCGTCCCGACCACAACTACAACGACGTGATTAAGCGATGCCTAATGTATCGCGTCACGGCGAAACCATGTCTGCCGGGCGCAGACTGTCTGTTTCGCCACTTTGTCAGCGCAGGGAGTGCCTCCTTCCAAGGCTATTCATAGCCACACAGTTATCAAGCAGGGGGGGGAAAAAACTAAACAACAACAATACACATGTTTCGCATGCCAAAAATACCAGACAATTCCTTAGGGATTAGCAAAAGCCGAGCCAGAAGTAAAGTGGGGGAGAGGAGAAAATTTAGCTCTATTAATCCAATAGCCTACAGTCAACATACTGAAAACCCTCTCCTATATATTTTGTAGACTAGCAGCAGGCTTTGGTAAGGTTTCCTAGCATTTAGGACAATAAAAGCGTTTTCAATTTGGATTTAGCTTTATATCCACATTAACTCAGAGGATAGAATATAGCCCTTTTGTTGTCATATCTCACATATTCAAATGTTAAATTAATTCTCCAGTACGTTGTTTCGAGTCAACTGACCATGGCTGATGGGAAATCACCTGTTTGAGGTTCCCAATACTGTCAAAACTATACTATACTATATTTGGTTACGTCATAGTCTCACATGCAAGGTTTGTCCCAAAGAGTCCAAAACAAAGACACATCTCGCTCCCTCACTGTAACCGGTGGGCCTCCACATTTTTACCAGACAGAACAAAACCCAAAAGCCCTTTGCTCAGCAGTTGTCTTTGTAGCGAGGTAACCAAGAGCTGGTGTGAACACGAGACAAACATTTCAATAGTGCTTTTCTGCACAGCTGCCGCTCATGCATGCGTGTGCGAGAGAGATAGAGTTCCATTCATACACACATTCATTGCATATACACACTGTTGTTATGTTTTAAAAGGGGTCACATTACTGTTTGTTTTTTTTTAAAGAAAGTGTTTGTTTGTGAACAAGCCTGATTAACCTTTGTTTTTGGAGGACAAACAGATTTCCATACAAGTTGTAGTGATTCCTTTTCAAATAGTGACCTGGCCTTCCCGAACAGAACGAGTCCTCATAATTGCCCATGCTAAATATATCAATTTTACACATGATTTCATTTCCAGTCAGGACAATTATCTACACCTCTTACCAGCAACACAAAAAACTTCAGTGGAGTACAAATTTGATCAAAAACCTAAAAAAATAGATAGAAAGTAGAGCACCCTTTATGTCCGGGAGTGCGTTAACGTGTGGTTCTTGGAGACATGGTTAGCTTGGTTTGTGAAGCACGTTTTTATTAGGGGAAATCTTTGGTCCAGTGCATTAAAAATGTCAAAAGCAAAACCGGACGGAACTATCTCATTATAATGTCATTATTTTGCCTAAGAAGAAGAGGAAAGAAAACAAGAAACGATTTCCAAACCAACTTAGACAAGTATTCATCGTCGTGGTACACAAACACTCTTAGCATCACAGGACAGGTGATTCTGGGGATTTGGGAACGGTCCGTTGGAGCCGAACAGGAAGTTGAAAGGCATTGATTTGCAGTGATAAAGGCGTAGCCGGTGGAAACAACAACTCTTATCTGCAGACAGGGCCAGACGTTAACAGTGGAGTTTAAAACCGATATAAAGGACCTGGAAACCTGTCGACCCGGCCAGGGTTTACACGCTGTTCATAGGTAGGATTAGGTGTGTACGTGTGACAATAACACACACACACACACACACACACACACACACATTTTCGCGTTTTATTCAGGGTGTGTTTTGGGGTTGATAGTGATCGACCGGGATGGCTGAGTGTCCCGTCGGGACACGCTCCAGTGAGTCTGAGGGAGCTGAGCCCGCAGACAGCATGCGGGGTGTTTTTGACGTGGCGGTAGTGGTGGCTCAGGGAGGGGGGGGTCTAGGGGAAATTAACTGGTGCTGCAGGTCCAGGTGCACTGCCTCAAGCAGCACAGGCCTCACATCTAGCCCTGGTGGGCCTCGTGCACCGGGCCCAGTCACCTGAACACACAAGGATGAAATACACTGTCTACACTGGAAGTCTTTGCCAGGCATACAAAAAAAAATGATGACCACTTCTGTTGTATGTTGTAAACGTTTGCGACGAATTGGAATGATACTTTATTAAGTAGTTCTAAATTAGTGTCGTCCTGTTCACATGATGAAATGAAAACTTCATCAAGCCAACCATACTAGCTGTATCTGAAAAGATACTGTATAGCTGTATAGTATATGGTCAATACTCAACCCTAAGAGTGCTCAAGGTCAATACAGCTCAATAACATATTTTTAACATCCAGCTCAGGTTTGGTTTTTATTTAAAAATATAATAATAATAATAAAAAATAAAAAAATAACACTTTTGCCACACCAACACACTTTTGCAATAAGTATCAAGGCATAAATCGTTACAGAATGCGAGTATAATACGTTTTTAATTGACTGGTCAAAGCGGCTCAGAGCTCAGCTCCCTGTCGAACATTTAAGTTGCGTGGAGAGGCCGAGAAGGTTCTCCTTCTTACATCACCGTGATTCCAACGGCAGGCCGGAGTTCAAATCCTCTCTCACTTTCACGCTGAAAACTGAGATAAAGCGGACAATCCTTCACACCAGCACACACCTTGTGCTCTGTCAACCAACATGAATATCTGCATCTATCTTTAAGACAGAGCTGAACCTAGCACAGATCACTTAGCCTAAACATATACAACATGAAAGTTAAACTCTTTCATCCTCAAAGTTGGCAGCATACAATAAAAAGGGGAGGTGCAGGGTGGGTGGGTGGGTGAGGGGTGGGGCGGTCTGGGTTGTTAGTGTGAGAGTGGACCGTCAGGCTATCCTGAGGAAGTCATTTTCCTCCCTCGTGAACTGCTGGCAAAAAAAAGGGGGGAGGGAAAAAGGGGTGGGGTGGGGTGGAGGGGTGGGGGCGGGGGGTAGGAGGATGGGAAAGCGGCGCCTGCACATTACTGGCAGTTTCCATGGTGACGCAGCTGGGAAAGTTGAACGCTCAGTCACGTGTGTGGGGCACGAGGCACTGTGCTGGACTGTGCACACGCACGCACACACAGAGAGAGAGAGAGAGAGAGAGAGAGAGAGAGAGAGAGAGAGAGAGAGAGAGAGAGAGAGAGAGAGAGAGAGAGAGAGAGAGAGAGAGAGAGAGAGAGAGAGAGAGAGAGAGAGAGAGAGAGAGAGAGAGAGAGAGAGAGAGAGAGAGAGAGAGAGAGAGAGAGAGAGAGAGAGAGAGAGAGAGAGAGAGAGAGAGAGAGAGAGAGAGAGAGAGAGAGAGAGAGAGAGAGAGAGAGAGAGAGAGAGAGAGAGAGAGAGAGAGAGAGAGAGAGAGAGAGAGAGAGAGAAAGCAAAGAGTGGGGAATCTGTTTCCTCTCTTTTCAAGAGGGGTCTTTCTCTCCCTCTCTCTGTTGCTTCCTGTGCGGACAGGGAACCAAGTCGGGCCCACACAGACACATTAGGACTCTTTGGGTCAAACATAACACTAGATACATGATAGAACCATAAAGAATGTACCTTGGAGTCCAGTTTGTCTTGCCAGAGAAGCTTGTTTCAAACTGCATATTACACTGTGGAGGTATTTCTGTCTTAAGTTGGGCAAATAACTTTTTTGATGAACAAAAATAACAGCTATAGAGGTTTGTGGAACGCAACCTTTATATAAGATGTAATATACAGTAGGAGTAAAAAGCTTTTGAAAATCCATATTAATAGACAAGCGTGCAAATATGCTGTGTGAGTTTAAAAGAATAAAAAAAACAGAGTTCTGTTCCTTGCTTTCTTGCAAGCAATGCTGACTAGCCAAATGATTGGTAGCCATATTAGTTTTGCCAGGGCAAGTTCTATAGTGACCCAAAGCATTGCAACAGCCCCCCCCCCCCCCCCCCCCCCCCCCCCAAAAAAAGCAGAGCGGTGCTGAGAGACCAGGACAGAAGTATAATCTTTCCTGGGAACTTAGAGGGATCCATGTGACTTGCTTTCTGCATCATATGGCATCGGGACAGCAGTGTGTTGCAACAGCTGGATTTGAAGGAGACAATTATCAGGAGAGGCTGAGCTGGTGTTAGCGATGAAAACTACTGCTTCAAATATGGGGTTTTAGTGCCACTGGAAAGAGTACGGGGGGGGGGGGACACTGCCATAACATCTTATCACTTGCCGCTCAGTGGCGGGGGCTAATGCTTTCTTGAGCCTCTCGGTAGCTCGATATTGCCATTTCTTTAGAGCTTTGGCGGGGTAACCGCCAGGCTCTGGCTCAGACACAAATCCACGGTTTTGGCCCGTTAACAGTCGGGGAGCGAAAACAGGAACTGGATGAGCTACTGCAGGAAGAGCTCGGCAAACACACTGGATGTCACCACGACAATACAAAAAGTCATATGCAATGAAACGCAGATGCCAAACAACATCGAAGGGGCAAAAACAACACCTCTTAGGATTATAAGGTTTCATTACACTTTGTGGTCCAAATGGTCCTTTTCACGTCATAAGTCTTTAAAAATGATGAATACATAGTAATATACATCAGATAGACTTGTGTCACAGTGTTGGACAGCAACATTTTAGCACTATTAAAATATAGATATACCTCTGCATTAAAAGGCAGGATAGGTAGGGCCACCCTCCACTGCCTTATGACAACATGGCGATCATGGTTAATGTATCAACAAAAGCTTCAGGTTTTAAAGAGTTCCTTGAGTCACACGTCATTGTAACGTTACTATCCAGAGGAGTCGTTTTTTTGTTAGTTGAACATTAACAGTGGAAGAGTAACAGGTCAGCACACTCGCTTCTTTGTCCTACGGCCAAACGGTCTCATGGTTAGATTACATCACTACCGTGTTGTAAAACGAGCTATCAACGCTTTTGAACGGGAACGTGTGTGCTTTGTGTAAAGTGACTTAAGACGTAGACCAGAAGGATCTAAACGGTGACACAAGCACCACAAAAAAATGGCCCGGAAAATCCTTGGTCCAAATTAGCTTGCAGTAATATTTCGATTGAAGGTGTGGTTCTAACCTGGAGTAAAGGACCTGCTTAAATTAGACAAAAGGAAGAGAATAATGAAGAGAGATTAGAGAATAGATCCCTGGCATGGCAGCGAGTCAACAAAGAATTACAATTATTTTATACGCAGATGTTTGGCCACACAAACCACACACATGACACCGTAGAAACCATAAGATCCCAAGCAAACAAAGTATTTTCTATGTAAGTATTTAGCCTAATTGCAGCACTGCACTGCAATGTTTTGAAAACACCCTCAGCTGCATTGGACAAAGAGACCGTTAGACTAGAACGGCTACTCAAACATGGCACGTCTGGTTTTTCGGTTACTGGGGCATAGGTCTACGTGATCAAAGCAAACACAGACACATCCGTGGTTCCCTCACCTTTTACATAACAACCAGCAATGGTAGAGATTGTTGGGGGTGGGGGTGGGGGTGAGATGCTATTAGCCTTAAGCGTATTCGGTGTTAGGATTACTCCCCTTGCTGCCAAAGAACACATAGGTAAACATGCTGACTAAGGTCGGTGACCCTCGGCTGACCGAACGGAGTCAAGCCACCGTTGTTAACAAGCTCTGCCTAGCTGTGCAGCCACTCCACACGTAGGAACTATCTGTACGGAACTCTGTCAAGCAGCCGTTTGGAACACCTCCGCTAGTTAAGCTCTTAGGTAATGCATTCAGCTGAACATAAAGACAGGTGTAGATCCGGGATGTTCCAGACATACTGGAATCGTGACCTGTGGCTAGATCATGTTTTGGACAGGACCGTGTACCTGAGAATAGAATGTTCGGAACATGTTTTGTGTGTGTGTGTGTGTGTGTGTGTGTGTGTGTGTGTGTGTGTGTGTGTGTGTGTGTGTGTGTGTGTGTGCGCTCTTAGGGGCCGTCAATAAATAGCTAGTTTAAGATTAAAGTTGGAAAAGTTAGTCGGAGTTAGACCTGACCAGCGACTCTAACAGGAAATGCTTGTTGGCATGGCTGGCCTGACAGACATTGTTTATCAGTGATGTCACCACTTCCTGCCAGGGCCTCCGGGGGGGACAGGAGGGGGGTGGGGGGGTGGGGGACAGGACGGGAAAACACCCCGATCAGCGAAACAGTGTGACAAAGAGTGATAGAGCTGGTCGCATGTCCCCCTGGCTCCATCGGTAATGAAACGGTTAATGGTATGATACTTTCCACAGAGTGGAGGCCCCTTCTCCTACGGGCAGCGGCTTTAGCTGCTGGTGTGTTGTACGGTGTAGTGTTTAACTTTGGAATGATTGAGACGCTATTTAGATATTGGGATATCGATATGACGAGACGCTCCCTAACAAAAACAAAATCCGTCAGCAGCCAGGGTGTTTTTTTTCTTTTTCACCTTAAGCAAAGATCATTCACGTCTAGTTAGCAGACTCTTTTAACCCAATACAACTTATCTTTGCATCTTGAAAGTATAGGGAAAAAAAGGGGGAAACCCGCCAAAGGCTTGTTGACACTCCTGTTTTCTTTTCTGTTGCTGACCCGTAAGGGACATGGCACATTCAAGCAAAAAAAGAATGAGGGGGTAAATAAGGAAGCCGCCATTTCACAATAAGAGTTCAGCACCTGGGTAAGGTGCTGTTCCACTGTGTCTGGGTGTTACCTAGGACACAGGGCGGAGTGGAGTGAAGCTGGCGCGAACGACCCCCCGCTTCCTAATGCTGCCGTCTGTCAGGCTCCTCATATCATCATATGGATGTATGGTAGTAGTATGTGTGCCCTTTGGTGGCATGCTGCTGGGTGCTAGGCAACAGGTTTGCTATGTCTAAGGCTGGTGAGGTGGAGAAATGGTAAAGGACACGTCTACTTTTGGATGTGGAAAGGGAGCTTCCAGCCGCACTCCACGCCAGTATGGAGATGCTAGACGCTAGATCATAAGTTCTACTCTGAATAACTACACATACCACATCATCAAAAAAAAGGTTGGTTGTAACTGAGCCAATGATTCAGTATCTACAGGACCATTCTCTTAACTTTTGACAGGTTAGTGGGAGCTACATACGAAAAGTTTACAAATGATTACTTTTGATAATTAATCAAGAAGTAAAGTAGCTACTGCTGATTCTATAAAGTACTGTGTGTCCTCGTCTATTCAGAGACATTATGGACAGTAGTGAGACCTGATCTTAAACTACTTTATTCTAGGGAAGCAATAGGTGTTGCTTTGTGATAAACACATCAGACGCAAGCAAAACAACAAAGAAACTCGAATTATGGTTGCAACGATATGGGAATGCCATATGTGTTAATCGTGTTATCTGTATACAGATTAGGGAGGTTAAAAACTCCAACTCCTTTTGACTTTTCAGTGCTGTCCTGGGAGACTGTATCTTTAACTTAGAGGGTTTAGTGTTAACACACACAATATATATTTTCTCATGCCTCAATCCAAACTGCTAAGAGATGTGCCTTTCCCATTGCTTTAAAGTGAACTGGTCTTAAGTTCTGCAGGGGCCAGGAAGACTTGGCACCTGGCTCCCAGGGAAAACTTTAAAGGCACACAAGGAGAAGTATAATACGAAATGTAAAATGTAGTCCAAGTGTGTCCACTTAGTTTAACACATAAAACAAACATCTTCTACCTGCCGGTAAGGTAGATATGAACTACTTCCCTACTAAGTCTTGTGAATTAAGTGAGCTGACTGGGTCTCCCAACACATAAACACAGACTGGGATGTGAGGATATCTACGTTTAATGGATGCACATTCCTTGTTATTGTTTGCACCACATAGCCTACTTGGGGCAATAGAAACGGAATTATATATTATACACAGAATATGAGACTCATTGGGACATCCCCAAGAGATATCTTCAAGTCTAAAGCACCACATGTAAGGATGAGGAGACAGGACATTCAGAAATTTTCTTATGTCACCAATAGCGATCGGCTCATAAGAAACACTATTTTAAAAAGCAAATACACACATACAAGTCAATATCCAGCAAATGTCTCTTTAAATGTTTTTATATTTACCTGTCAGTGAGTGTTAACTGTGTGCCGCTCATTGGGCTTCTGTTATATGTATCCACGGATTTTACCCAACTAGCATTTTACCACAGCATCAAACTCTTTTTTTCTAATCGGATTTCCTATTTCCTTTTAATGTCCTTCCATCCAAAAGAATTCCACAGCGAGTATAATTGTGTTCATCCATTCAAAGACTACCATACATTCCACGGTGCAGAAGTGATTTCGTTGGTTATAGTTGTAGCCAATGACGTGAAAAAATGTGATGAGATAGTAAAGAAATTAACGGCGAATGTGAACTGTTTTCTTCCTAAAAACATCGGACGTATAAGAAATTACCAGATATAACTGCATTTGTCTGTTTGAAAAACATTAACCTATTAAAATCTTCAAGAGAAACAATAAATGCGAATACATTGTAGCCCAGGCTTCGCCTGCTGTTTGTCTGCATCCGTCTTTGTCAATAGACCACCGGGGAACTATTACAGAAGACTCCTATTGTCAATTTCTTTCAAACTATGCCAAACAAAGTTGCTCAAATCTCAAAACTCTGAGAGAAGAAGCGGTTTAACTATCAATGCGTTACTTCATCGCCAAAATCCCAAAGGCGTTTCGATGTGGATCTATGTTCCTTTCCAAAAATGTTTTCATGGCAGCAGAATTCCCGATCGCTTTATCCCAGGCGGGGTTCTTCCATTATGTCCGGAAGAATTCTTAAACTTTGCCAAAAGTTCAAAAAGATTCTTTAAAAAAAAATCTAAACCATTCAGCAAATTTGTACAGTTGCAGCACCTTCCAAAAGTTCCCGTTGGTTTAATACATGACTTATCCTCACTTTCGCGCAGGCCTCTCGCTCTTACAGTATAGTGCAAAATGGAAAGAGGAAATGCCTTCCCACCCCCACCCCCAAAAGAGAGAGAGAGAGAGAGAGAGAGAGAGAGAGAGAGAGAAATCACCTTTCCTCCCTGCACACTACATTGTCCCAACTCAAATAAACCAGGCTAGCCGATAGCCTGGCCTATAGGCATCTCAATCTGCAGAAATTATTTTGGATTTGCACCATGATTAGTAACAGGTAAAAAAAAAAAAAAAAATACTGGTTGTTATTCAACATTTCTGTATAGGCTAGCTAGTGGTAAACATGTATAACTTTTCCCCCACAATAATTATGCAGTGATAAAGCCGAATAGTGTATAAATAGATACAAAATAATGCTCATATATAAGTAATCCCCCCTCTCGTTCTCTTTCTAACACTATATGTATATATACCGTGCTGACACCAGCATAACTCAAAATGCATTTATGTTTGGTATAATAGTTTATCCTAATAAACCTTTAATCGATTTTAAAAAATGGTTATGGTCAGCTGTCACTTGGCAAAGGAGCTCTATCAATATGTATTTCAGAGTGAACATCCAAACACTATTTGTAATAAACATGATATGTTGCTGGAAGTGTTTAGATCTAGATTTCCATGCGAACATACTACTCGCCTCTTAACATCCCAGTCATTACATATGTACCTCCATTTACCAATAACTTCAGGATACACATTGCCTTCACTTATGTCACTTATGTGTATTTTACACTCACCTGTGTAAAATACATTTTTACGAATGCTTTTGGTCTTTATCATGGCATAGGAAATCACTTCATCAATGTGTTCTCTAGTTGATTAGTCTAAACAAAAACAATCTTCATCTTATGTCAAATATACAACAAATAGTCAAGCAAACAAATGAATAAATGTGAATAGATAGGTGTCATGTCATCATCAAACAAAAATATAAAGATTTGTTTTTGCTACACTTAATTTGATACATCTGATTAAAGCTTATTTCTATCTTAATCAATGCTGCATCGTTATGAATGGATTACATGACATAAAGAAAAACACTTACCCTTTTTAATTAGAAGGGTATAAATGTTGTTTAAATTTGCTCAATTTCATGAGAAGGCTTATTTGGTATATTGAAGTAGGGCCTATACATGCTCCATTTATTTGACCTTTTTCTACAAAAGGTATGTGAATCACTCATGTTTTGCTGCCTTTGTAAAGTGTTTAGCAAACTAATATTGCTTTTCA
This sequence comes from Aplochiton taeniatus, assembly GCA_017639675.1. Lineage (NCBI taxonomy): Eukaryota > Metazoa > Chordata > Actinopteri > Galaxiiformes > Galaxiidae > Aplochiton > Aplochiton taeniatus. The sequence goes on from CM030177.1 coordinate 18,260,502, forward strand.
CATTTTGCCATTACACATGTTTAATTAACCCTCTAGTGATTGGCACTTACATCGACAGGTGACTATTCTTCGGCAACATGGAGTAAACATGGAGTGTAGCTCCATCTAGAGGAGGAATGGAGAACAGCAGACATTCTCAGAGACCCAGATGGGTCTGTTGTGCAGATGTGAATGACCCTACTTGCTTAAAGCGATAGTTCAACATTTTAATAATAAGATATGCCCCAACTTACTTCTAGTCAGATGATTGATATACATTTGGTGTCCGTACATCGAGTATTGAGTTAGTTAGGCTACGTGGTCATCGTAAAAGTAGCCTTGCGAAAGAGTAAGCTCGTGGGAACCGTCAGCATGGCTCCCAAAAGTGACCAAATGCTCCTTAAAAAAATTCCAAAGCTGTGTTTTTTACATGTTATATCCTCTGTATTTCGCATGTGTCTAAAGGAAAAGCGTTGGAATTGTTTTTTAAGGAGTATGCCTATTTGGTCACTTTTGGGAGCCATGCTAACGGTTACGTCGAGCTTACGCTAGGCTATTTTTACGACGACCATGTAGCCTAACTAACTCAATACTGGACGTACGGACATACAATTTACATCAATCATCTTGTCTAACAAGGTGTAAGTTGGAACATAACTTATTCCCAAAATGTTGAACTATCACTTTAAAACCTTTCCTCCCAACTATTTTGTTGGGGTTTGTGAACAGCTGTGATACCCGTTCCCTCCATATTCCAAATGGACTGCGACTCAACGTGTTTGTTCTCTTATCACGTTGCAATAAAGTTGAAACATTTTCCTTATGGAAGCTTGTGGCATGGTTAAGACCTATTGGCTCAGCGGTGCGGATGGAGAGGTCTAGATACCGTTTCAGGAACCCTGTATATGGCCCACAGATACAAGTGCTTTCTGACTTATATTCTACTCACTGGTCTTTTTGGCAGTACCATGACAGTGTACGGTAGTTATTATCGAACCCCTGCACTACAAATACTCCTTTTTTTCTCCTCAATATAAACCGCTTTCACTGCACTTAGCGTACCATCTGGTGCTGCTATGCCCTTCTCTGTCTTCCTGACAACTATCCTCATCATCTCTGGCAAAAAAAAAACAGCCATACAGGCATAATATTGTATTTATAATTTGTCATAATTATGTTTGCTTTGAGGTTGCAACCCTAAAATGAATGTGACAACCAATCCCCAAATGAATGTTACAACCAGCCTCAGTAGAGCATTTATGCTAAATGCTAAGCTAGCCACCATATGATGTAGCTAAGTAGTAAAATAAAGAAATATTCAAAATATAGCTCTCCTTTTCCAGTTTGTAATGCAATAAATTATTTTTTACATAAATTAATATCTGATCAATCTAGAAAAAAAATAACGTGTAGGAATAACTGGTAATTCTCATGAAAAACATAAAAATGATGCTCACTTCAAGATTGTGAGACAAAATCCTATAACCCTGTAAAATCCTAACATGGGTGACTTCTGTCAAACAAATGAATGAAAGAGAAAACAGTGAGTTTAATGAAATAAAATTGTGGTGACCTATCATTTGTATCACCGTGTTTATAGATAGCATTGGGCAACTTGAAAGATAAAGAGCAATTCATAAAAATAATGAGTTCAACCATTAGCTTATTATAGATGGTTATATATATATATATATATATATATATATATTTGCTTTCACAAAAAAGATTTCAAGTCATTACAGTTCCATTGCTGTGCAATGAACTGAAATAGCACCATGCCCTCCATGCCTAAAACCTCCAGCCTTATACTTCAGTCATTGTAAAGAATTGTCCATTCAGTTGTCATTGGTTAATCTGTCTCAGTTTGCGTTGCTCCAGCCACTTCCTGTACTTGATATTGCTTTTCTTGTAGGCAAATCTGGCTATGTCCACCATGAACACCCAAGCCAACGTATACATAGCCAGACCACCGGCCTTTATAACGAGTGTGGGCCTCGCTGAGGTCAGCTCACAGTACAGCATCACGGTACCCATGCCAACGCGCACAAAGGCAAACAACAATATGAATAGCACGTCTACAACGTCTCCCAGTAGGCTGTCGTAGCAGCCTGCTTGTTTGAGAAACCAGCGGGCCTGTAGCAGAGGGTTGGTGATCTCGCTTCCGAAGATGACGGCACAAGTCTCGCTGCCGGACTGACCCAGCCCCAGGGTCAGCAGGATGCCCAGGATGCTAATGGCGTGGTGCGCCAACATAAGGGAGCCCTCGGAACCGTGGCACACGCACCAACCCATGTCAAAGAAGAAGTAGCCCAGGGTCGTCACCATGGCAAGGCTCTGTAATGGGGTGTTGTCTGTGCCTGGGTTCAGATAATATGAAGGAGGCAGTGTTAGAGCTGCAAGGTACTGATTATTTAACACACATCAGTTAAGAATGCTTAAAGTAAAATAACCTTAAATCCGAGGGAAGTGACATTAAAAACATAACGCCCTTAAAAAGCTGCCAACTAAATTGTTCTAACTGTAAGAACAGGGCCGTTTCTAGCTTTTGTGGGGCCCTATGCGAAATGTTGTTTTGGGTACCCTATATTGTGAAACTATTGTAAGGGAATTCCAAACCCTCTAAGGTGGTCCAGAGGCATGCATTTAACATTTAAATGCATCAATCTGGTGCACTTTAAGATATTTGTGGAAAATATATGCATATAATTGTTTTCACTCAGCATACAAAGGTGGTTGGTTACCAATACAGTCAATCATATTCATTTCTAGAGAAGAAAAAAAAGACTAAAATGACAGCTTGGGGGGCCCCTGGTTGCTTCGGGGGCCCTATGCAACCGCATAGGTCCGCATATAGCAAGAAACGTCTCTGTGTAAGGAGTAAAATATTGGTGGTGATTGATTAGGCCACTTCATGTCGGCCTACGTGCAACATGTGTACCTATGTAACAAATGAAGTGCTGACCTGCATGCGTAAAAGGCCAAGGCCCATCAATGAAAGCGATATATGCTGTGAGCAGCACTATCAGGATCCCATGGCACAGCGTCACCAGCCTGCAGTTCCATTCGCTACTCCGTTGCCTGCTCACAAGTAAGAATACACAGTAGAGACAGATCCAGCCAATCAGGCTGCAGCTCACCTCCAGAAGTAGCATGGCCTGGCTGTGGGGGTAGGGGAGGGGTCACGGGCGTCATTTCAGTAAGTAAAATCAGCAAAGGGGCGTCAATATTTGTATGCAGACATTTCTATTCGATCAAGATATACTTTTATTTAATTCTTGTGGGCAAAAATATTTGTTGCAACTAGATTGTGATGGAAGTTAAACAACTAAACCATAAGACTAAATATAATAAAAATTACAAGAAACAATTTACTATCAGCATTTCAATAACTCCAAAGTCATTCACTTAATTTGAACCATATACAGGCAAACCATCTACAGTACACCATCTACTGTAAGCAGTCCACAGACATCTCAGCGCCTTACCTTAACTGAGTCCCTCAGCCTCTGTTCAAACCTAGGATCCACATCTGAAATAACTCCAGCAAACACAGTTTTTATCCTCCATTTGGGGTGCCATGGACCCCTCAAAAGACATTGAAAATAGATGTCCAAACCCCCTGACTTAGCACAGCATGTTTTTAAAGCACGCTCACTTTTTCTATAGCAACAGTTTGAGTGCCATGTTCACAGCACTTAATTAGTTCCCCTCAATCCCTTCCCCCTGGATCTCAGGCTTGAGCTTCTTAAGAGATTACTGTGGCTCCGTTTCTACAGATAGCTGGCCTCAGACCAGCTCAATTATATAGGAGGCCCGAGACAACAAGACCACTGGTCAGGCCATATGAAGTGATGCAGTTGTACCTAACAATACTGAATTGAGTAAGATGGTGGGTCTGCTGTGTAGAATGGGGGTATGGTCTGAAGTGAAAGAGAACATAAGACAAATGGACATAAAGTACTATTATTCCAGATCTTTGGGGGCACATTTTAAGCGTCACACACAACAGCTAGTTTCTATTCCCTCGATTTCGGTGTCACACAATTTTGTAATCATGGTCAAGGAAACTTTCACAGGGTTTGAAGATGTCTGTTCACTATGCAGCAACTTCACAGTCTCTGGGGAGACTGGTGTCACAATGCAAAAGGCCAAGCGTGCAGCTACGCAAGGCTAGTAACTGGTTAGTCAATCAACCGATTCTATGCATGTTTTTTTTGTTTGCCGAAGTTTATCGGTAGAGGTCAAGATCAAGTAATTCCAAAATCCTGCCACCTATGACTTTTATCTTCTGAGCTGGTTTTATAACGTCAACAGGCACATTTTATAGCTCGGGAGAGTAGTTTTAACCCCTAGCCCATTAACAGAAAGAGAAGTAACGAATCCAAATCTTCAACTCACATCCAGCTTAGCCATAATCAACAGGACCATGGGTTAAATAGACCTAAGACACAGCTAACGATCAGGGGTACAATGACACTTGGTATCACTTGTGGCTTTGATTTTCAGCCTGATATATATATATATATATAATAATATAAATATATACTAATTAAGCTATTGGACTTCAGAAAAAGATACTGCTTATTATAATACCCCCATCAGTTAAATGACAGATGTACATCTCATCATCTCATCTCATCATCATGAGATGAGATGAGATGAGATGAGATAATACCCCCATCAGTTAAATGACAGATGTACATGCAATTTTTTTAATTTGTATCTGTACTAATCAGCCTACCAATCACAACCAGGGGAGTTCTGTTGTGTGGGTAAATTTCAAAAGGAGTTCTAGCTGTCCAATCACAGCTGTCTAATAAAGGTTGTGTCAATAAAAGATTTAGATACGTTGCCAGATGGATCTGGAACAAAGTCTGGCATTGGGCCGCACCTTTAACATGGAATGTGCTGTCCATGATAAGCTAGTGATGATCACTGTAGCTAAAAAAACAGGGTCAAGTGTCAAGTTTGGCATCTTTATTTTACCTGGTCTTCATTCTCACTTTACAATGGCTTGTGAATCCTTAACTTTTTCCAAGTACATTTAAAGCAAACATTATGCTGTATACAAAAAAGAAAAAAATACAAACATATGGTCTTGCAAAATGTCGTTTGATATTAAAATATTTACACGCTACATACTTCACACATAGAGAACCGTTCACACCAAATTGTTTGATAAATAACAAAGAAAAGGACGTATTATAATCCTTCATACTTTTTAACAAGTAGACATGCGGGTCTCGATCACTTCCACTGAACTTGCAAAGTTAGAAAAAAAATAATAATAGCAGTGACCATAAAAGGTCCTGAGTTCAAATCCCACCTGGGAACACCACTCCTAGCAAGGCACTTAACCCTAAGATGCTCCAGGTGGACTGTCCCTGTAATGTCATTGTAAGTCGCTTTGGAAAAAATCGTCTGCTAAATGACCAAAATGTAGATGTAAAATGAAAGCAGTTCAATTCTATCGCTTGTTTCAGTAGACTCCTAAACATGGGTAGTAAACATAAATCTCTCTGGGCAATTCATTTGGAAAGTCTAAGCTGTCCATACAATTATTAATAGCTGTAGTTTTTTACACGGTCAACTGATGAAAAAGAACACAATTTAGTGATTCCTGTTAACATTCTCAGCTGTTCAAAAAAGGTATTTTGTACATCCATCAAATGATAGATAGCATATTCAATTCTTTCCCTCTTCATATTCTATATCATAACAGTTGACAAGCGCTAGGAGATATTGTTTAGTGGTGATAAGGCGTAGGGTTCCACGCACGATACCATGACCTGAAAAGCAAAACAAAGCATAGGTTATAACTGTTGTCTTTCATGTTATATTATTCATACTATTATTAATATTATTACTATAACAAATCAATGTATTCATATTTTATATAAATATGATTATCATTATTAGAAGTAATCAATGTGTTCATTGTTTATACAAATATAATATTATTGTTATTCGAACGAATCAATGTGTTAACCATATAAATACTATCTTGTTATTATTACTATTTTAACTAACCATGTCTTTTATACAAATATAATATTATTGTTATTAGAACTAATCAATGTGTTAAAATTATTATTATTTTAACTAACCATATCTTTTATACAAATACAATATTATTGTTATTAGAACTAATCAATGTGTTAAAATGATTATTGTTGTAACTAACTATATCTTTTAAACAAATATAATAGTATTATCATTGTAACTAACCAGTGGGTCAGTGTGGTGGGATAGGTGTGTGTTGCATACCCTGGGGCGCTGTATGACTGGTTAGCTTGAGAAGACAGTGAAGTGGGCCCGGAGGACATGGCCGTAGGAGATTGTCCACGACCAGGACTGCCAGGGGAAGAACTGGACGACACTGGATCACAAAATGAAGGAAGAGACTCCCGAGATTAGAAGCGGCAACAGGTAACTTTGCATCAGTGTTGTTTTCATTCATTTGAATGGCATTAAGTCGAGGGGTCTCCAAAGAGTGTCCTTTTTTAAATATATATATTTTTTTTTTACACTATTTGTGCTACGCACAAACACACTCACTCATGCACAAACAAACACTAACACAGAAACACACACGTCACAAACTCTCTCTCTCTCTCTCACTCACGCACACACGCACGCACGCATGCACGCACGCACACACAATCTCACACACAGACCCACACACAGATACACTATCACCCACACAGACACACACACACACACACGGATGTGTGAGGTGAATGTTTACTTGCCTCCTCCTGAAGCTAGAGGGCTGTACGACCGGGAGGTGGAGGCCTGAAACATGGTGTTACATGAAGGCTGATGAGAAAGAGCACATCATCGTGGTTCACCAATGGAAAATAATCGAATTCAATACAATTTCATTGATAAGACTGCAACATGCAGTTACAGTAAAAAAACAAACAAAAAAAAAACAACTCTAAACGGTAATCGTTGGTTGAAATAGGTAACGTGTAATTTCGAACCATTCTAGAGTTGAAGTTGTGTGGTTTAATGGGTAAGTTGGACACAGGGCAGTAAATCCTCTTCTCTTTCTGTCGGCGGTTACAGAACCATACTCTGACTACTTCCTTCTCCATAGCCAGTTGCTCCGAAATCTGTGTGATTTCCTCCGAGTTAGGTTTGGGGTTCTGCGAAACACAAATACATTTTCCGGTCAGTATTATCTGTGAGGAAAGGCAGGCTCAGTTATTTGATCACATATTTGTTGTGGCTTTTTGGAGTGTGTTACATTGCCTTTCAGTCAGAATTTAGTCAGGCATTCACCAATCTGAGAATTCTATTGTCAGTTGTAAGGGCCAAATTCGGCCCTTACACAATCCTGATTAGTTATAAAATACATACGTCATTGAAGCGTTTCTCCAAGGTGAGCTTGATGTTGGTTTCTATACTTGTTCTCTTTTTTCTTTTCCTGCCATAGCCTTCGATCAAGGGGGGCAGATTGGTTGAATTACTCATTTGGTCAGACGGCGAGTTCTCTGGTGGGGACACAAAAAGATAAGGAAGATATGTGAGTCTTCTGTTATCCATTCAGAGCAGAATAAGACTGTTAGCCAGGTCCGGAAATATGACTACAAAACAAATAAAATCAAGGGGGACTATGGCGTGTTTATTTGATCTTCCTCAAAACAAAACAAAATCTATCAATACTTGGTCTACCATAACCTGCTAAATAAATACATGGATAAGGTAAGGAAGTTAGTAAGTACATACATAAATAAGTTGTTAGGCCTGCAACAATTATAGTTTGTAGCTCTACCTGCCTCTTTTGTAATAGTATACCTGCGTCACTAAGCCACTTCTCCAGCAGTGGCTTCAGCTTGCACATGTTTTTGAAGCTGAGGTTGAGGGCTTCGAAGCGTGATATGGTCGTCTGGCTGAAGTCGTTGCCGTACAGCTTCCCCATCGCAAGACCTACGTCTCCCTTGAGTGGCGGGACAAACACAATCAATGGGCAAGTGGTAAGAATGCGCAAAACTTGGGGGAAATTTCTTTTTTTTTTATTCCATCAGTAGTGTTGTCATTACGGTCGCAGGCCTGTTTGTATGCACCGACAGACTCTGGTCATGTGGATACCTGGGTGAAGCCTAGTTTGATGCGTCTCTGCTTGAAGGCTTTGGCAAACTGTTCCAGCTCCTCCAGATCGCTGGGCTCATCCTGCTGGGGGGCCCCCATGTGTTTGGGCACCTGAAGGTGTGACATGTCCATATGGCTCTCCATAGATGCTGTCAGGACCGACCGACTCATCGCCTTTAAGTATTTAGCATTTCCATGAGGAGGAACATTTTATCAAGTTAGTTGTAGGCAATTGTTGTTTTTCTTAGTAGTTGCTGTTGGGCTAATACTTTGGCAGAATCCCCCCCCCCCCCCCGCAAGTGATGTTACAAATGATGCATATTAATAGGCCTTCACTATCAGCATTCAAATGTTTGAACAGGGTTTTACATTATGTGGACAAGCCCTTTTGTTTGTTTGAGCCCCTCCTCTGACCCTCAAGATATCGGAGCCAGTCACTGCCCCAGGCCCTCTTTCATTTTTCCGGGCTTTTGGATCATGGAGCCCTCTTTGAGAGCAAAGTGTCTCTTTTTTCAGAGAGAGAGAGAGAGCGAGAGGGAGAGAGAGAGGGAGAGAGATAGAGAGAGAGAGAGAGAAAGGGATGGAGGGAGGTAGGTAGGTAGGTAGGCAGGATGAGAATGTAGCTGCATTTGTGTACAGTATTGTGAATGTGTGTGTGTGTGTGTGTGAGAGGGGAGAGAGAGAAGAAAAAGGGAAGGAAGCAGGCAGAATGAGTAGCTGCATTTGAGTACAGTATTGTGAGTGTGAATATTGAGGAGGTAATTGTAATACAACAAGCAAGTCATCTAGATGTTATGAGCTATAGGTTGAACACTGTAGACAGCGCATATCCTATCTTTTGCACTGTGCCACTCAAATAAATAACCGTGCCAATGCTGCTGGCTGGTAGATTTACTTCCTTTATGCTCTGTTCTTACAATGTCTAGTATATGCTGCCCTCTGTTGGCTGATAGTAGGAGTGCAAAGTCTGGTAACCGAATACAAGCTTGTCCCAGTAAACGATTATTCACTATCTACTTAGGAACTAAAAGTTTTTTACATTCCAAACCATGTGACTGGTCATAGAGAAGTATAAATGAACGTACAGCCACATTAGCCACATTAATAATCATCCTTTTCTTTTGTTACAATCTATATTTAACTATATCAAACACCTTTGTCACCTTTATTCTAAAGCAGATTTTGTTATGAGTGCATAACATCTTGTTTATGGGTGGAACTAGTGGGCAAGCAGTTGTTGCTCCAACAATTGAATTGCTGTACACAAAACCACTTTGCACTCGCATCCAATTCAAAGTTCAGACTTGTGCGTGTTAAGTAACTGTGCTTTGTTTTACCTGTGAGGTCAGGGATAATCCAGCTTGGTGCTGAAGGAGACTGGGCTGGGCCTGGGAGAGGAGGTTCTGCTGTAGTAGTGCTTCAAAATAAAGGCATGATGATTACATCATCTGAGCAATTAATACTCCCAGAAAGGATGAATTTGAGTAGTTATAGGAGACATCTAGTACTAGCGATGGATCACAAATGCAGAAAAAAAATAGTCTGTGTAACCATTTTGGTATCATCAGAGTGTTTGCTGAAGTACCCACATTGTGCACTAAGAAAATCAACCCTACTCGGGTACATGGAAACAAAAACTTAAAGCAAATTGCTATATCTTAAAATAAATTCGCTTTGTGTCAAAATCCAGCAGCCATGACAAAGTAACACACGGCTGTGTGTGACCTGACGATAGCTGCTTTCTTTTCATTGGACGTGTCGGTTTAGCCAATGAAAAGGGGGCAAGGCTGTGTCAGTGCACTGTGCACTCCAGTACCTTGGTGGCTTGTTTGTGTCTGCGGGAGTAGGAAGGAGGGGGTGGGCAGGTGAGCAGGGGGCAGGAGCACCAGCTGCTGCATGGCATGAAGGGAGGGCAGCTCCTGCGTGACAAAACAAAACTTTATTTTTGATTTGACTTTGTCCAAAACTTTATGTTTTATTTTACTTTGTCCAAAACTTTGTTTGTTTCTCTAGAAGATCTGGAAGTGAATCGAGAAGTGAAACGTCAACAATGATGTGACTGATGTTTTTTTTTTTTTTTCTTTTACTAATGTGGCAGAATATAGTATTAATACAATAATACAAATGAAAATATTATAATGATATTAAAATGGCAAAGCATTCACCACACAGCAAAGATATATCACCACACAGACTGTGTTTCTTACCCCGGGTAACTGACCCCCTGACAATGGTGAGGTCTGTGTCAGGTGACATGTTTTGAGAGAAGAGATGGAATGGGGGGTATCGTTGATGTCCTCTGTCTTTATCTAGGAAACCAAACAAACAGCCCAAAATATCACACCCATAAACCCTTGTGTAATTCATTCATAAACGTGACCATATTGTAAGGAAATGAGTGAGAGCCGTACTATACAAACTTGAGACGTTTTCAATGGAGGTGCACGTCACTATTCAATGTTTGTCACATTTATCATATATTTGTTAGAGAAGGATTATGTGGTTGTTTGACCCTTGTTGTAAAAGATTACCCTAAAGTGTGAATGTGCATTGAGGCATGTGCAGGCCTTGCTATCATACAAGACGGATGATATCAAGCTGCTGGACTTGTTTAACAAGTTACTAAACAGTATAAGTCACTCCCACCCTTCCCACTGCCATAGACACAATGCAAATATTCCCCCTTTTGCTTGGAGCAATTCCTGTATCCCCAAGGACTGTGTGAGAAAGAAAAACAGTCATTTGATGTCAAGAGGTTTGCTTAAATGAATGATAATACTTGTTCCATTTACAGGTATTTTAGTCAAAAGTGTGAGAATGTTTGTCCCGGGAAATACTTGAAATACTACCCTGGAAATGTACCACTACATTAAAGATAACATTTCTTAACAAGTAAAGCCTGGTAGCGGCTGTAGAGAAAGGTTTCGCTATGACAATATGGCGTCAGCGACCAACTTTGAATTGTTATAGGCTGGATTTAACCCTAGGGCGGGAGGAGCATGTGGTTCAAGATACCTAAACCAAAACTACACTTACTTGTCTTTACTTACTTGTCTGGTGAAGTCTATTCCATTTTGTTCTAGGTCTGCAAGGGTAGAAAGTAATGAAAATTAATCTAAGAATTGAATTTACACACTAACATTCCTTTCACCTGGGAACTGGACACACAAAAAAAGTGACAGATCAAAATAAAATACAATGTACTCTGAATGCTATCAATGTGGCCACTTTTGACACAGCTTGTGAAAGGCTAGACATAAGCTTGAAATATTTTAGGATATAATTGACACTTTCACTATTGAAATGTGTAGCAAACACTCGGAGAAAGTTACAAAACAGAGCATTTTGTATGGCAAAATGTTGTCAATATAGAGGACCCAAGTTGAAGTGTGAAAATGGAAGCTAAAAGTTCTCCTCTGCCAGGTAATCTTCCCTCATTTGAATGTCAAATGGGACTTCTGGGAGTTCGTGGTGACCGATGTACCTGCTGGAGCTATACTATGGAAATCTACCCCCCTCACGGCCAAACTTCCAGTATGGAAATCATCAAACCATGCAAATCAGTTTGTTACCATGGCAACTTTTTTCAGGTGCTTCCATTTGAATGTTTATAGACCCCCAGGTGCATCCAACACGCACACACGCACACACACACACACACACACACACACACACACACACACACACACACACACACCAAAACAACAATTTGAAGTATTGAAAAATGATCAGCCGAGGTGTAGATAGACTACACTACACTTTATTTAACAACCATTTTTTTACTTTTGTAAAGTAAATAAATATCCTTTTAATAGTTAGGCAGAATGTTATCAATATTCTTTAAAAACGATAAATTATTTGATATCAAGATGTGTTGTCCTACACTATATTAATGAATATCTATATTAACTGTATACAATAATACAATGTTGAAATGTGAAAAAATAGTCATTGTGATCAAATACAGTTTTTTGGGGGGGACAAACTTTAAGCAGTTTAAATAAAAAAGTATTGTTTAATCAGATTTTCATAAGTCATTTCAATTCCAGACTGGTAAACATTCAAAATAATAAGTGCTAACACCATGTTTTACCCTTTGGATCTGTTAAAAATGTGTCCCTTCTCTAATATCTCTTAAATTGTATTGCTGTGGTTACTTGGTTTTGGCCACATCCAATCTAGCCCCAGGCCTGTGTGACTCTGCAAATAGCGGCAGGCACATCCTGGTAGACTACCAACTGCCAACAACATTTTTTTGCATTACCACACACTGTCACACGAAAGCCTATGGGAAGCCCTATTGAAAGATCAATGGTTCTAAATTATGATTAATGGCACTATTCCCTAGATCTGATTGCTATTATCTGAGTTGGAAACCAAGCTCTTTGAGTAAAGAACTTTGCCAACAGCCAAGAGTTGTTGGCAAGGTTCTTTATTCGGAGATGATGCCATGATATTAATCTGTTCATATCTCCCAATGCAGTGTCTTCCATTGGTATATTACAATTTCAAATGTATGTATACATCCCAGTTAATTTAATATATATGCTTTCTCCTTCATTTGTATACATTGCAAGAACAAAGTAAAACTGCTCCTGTGGTTTAACTAAGCTGTTGCTAGGATTCGTAATCTTTTACATTTTCTATAAGTCTTCTATATAAGTTCTACAAAGTTTGCCCAAAAGATGGATTGATCAAAACCCATAGAGCTGTTGAACGCATAAAAATAAATATTTTCTTAAAGACTGAAAGAAAACTGGGCGTTTTATAGGAAGTTGCATTGTGTAATAATATTTGTCTGCTACTATAGTTGATAGTTGATATAGAAAGCCTTAAGAAAATGTAAATGACACCCAAAAACACATTAATACCCATTTGCTGCTCAGAAAAGGCATACAAAAAGAATAGACAAAATCATATTTCAATAAAGTAAGATCGTTTCCCCAAAAAATAAATATGGAAAATGCTCACCAACTGTATATTCTTGAACAAGAACAAATATAGCAACATATAGAAACAACAGTAAGAAAAGGAAAAGGCTATTAAAACTGACAACATAAATAGAGACTTGTCCCCCCAAAAAGTCTCAATCAAGCAATGCTACGAACTAGTTCTAAAGTAACTCTCTTACCTGCTTGTTCATTTTGAGTGTCCGTCTGTTCAGCTGTGACTGTGCTCATCTTAATATCTGTAACGATAAATACAGCTGATTTTCCTAAAGGATTGTAACTTTACTGGGACAATGCAACACACTGCCCATGCCAGTAAAATGATCTTGAGGTTATTCTAATGCACTTTCAAATTTTTGTTCCCCCTCCGCGTGTGATTGCTAGTTATAATATTCATAAGATAGAGGGTTTACCCATTCACCATTGACAACGGCTACCCCACTTGTGCTCCGTATCACACAGTCAAAACCACACACATACTTTAAAATAGTTTTTGAATAGACTCAGCGTTGCAAATACATATGGCAATGGTATTTTACGTGCAATTGTCGAGATTATGAATATTTCATCAACAGGCTGTAAAAGAAAACTCACCTGAATAGAGAACGAAATTGCAAAGTCTTGTCAATTGCTCTTCTTGTTAGCTGGTGGTGTGGATATAAAAACTTTTAAAATCCCGTGGAGCTCATCTGCATTTACCTAAGTGGGAAAGAGGAGAAACGTTCACCCTTTCAGTACCCCACACAGGCACATAGGGCTGGATTTGCATAAGTCTCTTTGAGCGTCCTATCCAGCCAAAGGCCTTTGCATAAAACAACGAGTTGAGGAGAACTTCGAAAAGCTGCTCTTGAGTGCTTGTTGTGTTTGTGTGTGTGTGTGTGTGTGTGTGCGTGCGTTCATCAGATATATATAGGGAGAGGTGGCGTATGTTTAAGTGAGTGTTTTTAGTGCAGTGAATTCTATTTTGGCTGAATGGACAGGTAGGTATATAATGTATCGATACACACTACAGTACACACACATAACCACATGCACATGCTGGCACTGTAATATTAGCACCTTTTTGATCCCGCTTATCATAGTTAGATCATTAAAACATTCTGAGTCATGTTAATCTAATCAAAAAAGGGGGCTCCCCTGGAGGAACCTAAATGTATTTGTCATGCCATCTAGACTCAGTCTTCACTTTTAGGTATTCCCTATCAGGTGCGAAAGGAAAGGTTAGATAATTAGAACTTCATTCATGTAATATCTATCAACTCCCATTTTGCAAGTCCATTCAAGTTAGTTATAGTGTTGTAAAGTATATCTACGCCCAACCTAAAAGAGAGTAATACTTTTCAGAGAAGTGCGTGTGTCGAAAAGTTTCCTTCTCTTCTTTTACAAAACATTTTCTTGATAAAAGTGAAACCATCATCATGATACAATTGTAGTCTCAGAGAAATGTCTTAAAATCAAAACTCATGACTTAAAGACACTTATAACTGAAACATTCTAAGATTATAGACAGTCTAAAGAAAAACGTACAACTCTATCCAATTTATGACTTAATGGTCAGCAAAAAGTTATTATTATTATTATAACAAATAAACCAATAGCACTTGTATAGTTATTTTCCATTTATTCTTAAAATATACTTCAAATGATTTTTATTTTATAAGCTTATATTTTATTCTTCAAGCTTCTTACTCCAAACCTTTAGTACAGAATATTCTGCGCAAAATAAGGGTACAAAAGCGTAGTTGTTGAATGCTTTTGTGGACATATTTGTTTTCATAAATTACAATTATGCTAAATGAATGACATCCCTTCAACTACAATCATACATTTTTTTATCTTGATAATCTATAACAGCAAAATTAGGTCTAATGTTTAAGTTACTTTAGGTTAACTGATATTAAGAAAAGATGGCATTAGACATAGTTGTTCTTTAAGTACACTTTCATTTTAACTAAGTTCCCTAATTTGGGGGGGGGGGGGGGGGGGGGGGGGGGGGGCGGGGACATCCAAGGTGTGTCTCTTGGAATGTAATATAAGAACTTCCAGAAGGTGGCAGCCTATTATTTCTGGTTGAACTATTATTCCCTGTGAAGAAAAGGCTGGCAACATCATACAAGTCACACACTTAATGTTTTCTACCCACAATGTAAACTAAATATTACACTCTTTGAACCTGCAAGATCAGATGAAATATGCCTATTCATAGACCAATAAGAAAACGGATTTATAACTTATAATAGCAAATTCCCTCCCAAGCAGTGGGCTATGAAAAGTAAAAATAGGCAACTGATGCAGCATCGTGTTTCTATTTTAATTTTCAGAAGATATGCAAACTGTT
Source organism: Aplochiton taeniatus (assembly GCA_017639675.1). Lineage (NCBI taxonomy): Eukaryota > Metazoa > Chordata > Actinopteri > Galaxiiformes > Galaxiidae > Aplochiton > Aplochiton taeniatus. Next base: position 18,275,865 of record CM030177.1, read on the forward strand.
AAAGTCAGAATATAATAACAAAGTGACAGTTAAGGCACGTTTCATAATCCAGCATTTGTAATGGGGTTTCACAATAAATGTTTTCAAAATAGATAAATGTAATATTTTTATTATGACCTGATTCAGAAAAATTTGATACCATATAGAATCAAAGTACAATAAAAGAAAACACTATGAAATAATATGTTTTAATATACAGTACCAGTCAAAAGTTCACTTCCATTCACTTGAACTTGAGCTGTCACATAATTTTGTCCAAGGACAATGTGTCAATCTTTGGCTGGTAAATTTCCCCCCTTTTGTGTTATGGGAGGGGCATTTTCTGGCCAGGTTGTGGGTGATAAAAAAAAAACCCAGTAAAGATTGCAGTAGAAAGTACAGGTATTGTAACCTGTATACCTAATAGGATGAGATAGGAATAGCCACAGTTCTTGCATCAAGACATAAGTAATGAAATGTAAGTTTGACGCCATTGCCTTGAAGTGAAGCGATTTTCTTCTTAAAGAGTAATAAGAGTTTTAAGAATTGTCTTAAAATCAACACAGTTTTACTTTGCTGCATAGCAATACTATAAGGTAAATGGTAAGACCCTAAAAAAGTGGACCTACCATTGTTTCAGATTTAAGGATGAAATTAGAGTGTATCAACTTCAATAAACTAACAAGTAATTATTAGAAACATTCTGTGATCAAAAACGGACACTTTTAACATGAAAATGAATAAATACATCTAAAGGACATTCAACAATAGTGTTTTGTTCAGTAGTAATTTTCTTTAAACTATCACACAAATAAACCTGAGGAAGTATGAACAGAATATGGAGTATGTGATAGTGAGGTATTGGGAATTCTTACAAAAAAAATAAAAATAATAATAATAATAATAATAAAAGGAATACAAATATTTATTACCTTATATTTAATGAGATAGTTCAACATTTTGGGAAATAAGATATCCCCCAACTCACCCCCAGTCAGACAATATGATTGATGTCAAATTTATGTCCGTACGTCCAGTATTGAGTCACATGGTAGTTGTGAAAGTAGCCTAGCGTAGGAGTAAGCTTGAGGTAACCGCTAGCATGGCTTCCAAAAGTGACCATATACTCCTTAAAAAAATCCAAAGCTGTGTTATTTACATTTTATATCTATTGTATGCACGTGTCGAAATGAAAATGTAAAAGCAAGACGTTTATATATATGTGTCTATGGTCACCACTCTACTTTAGATGTTAGGTCCATCACCTACCAGACAAAAGGGTCCGCATTGCAATATCTCCAACCATCTACCTGTTTCAATAACAACAATGTCTTGCTTTTACATTTTCATTTCAACACATGGGAAATACAGAAGATTTAACATGTAAATAACACAGCGTTGGACTTTATCAAGGAGTATTTAGTCACTTTTGGGAGCCATGCTAGCGGTTACCTCAAGCGTACTGCTTTCACTAGGCTACTTTTACGACTACCATGTAACTCAATACTGGACGTATAGACATACAATTGATGCCAATCATCTCGTCTGACTAGGGGCAAGTTGGGGCATATCTTACTTCCCAAAATGTTGAACTATCACTTTAAGAACGATACACCAAGAGTTTCTAAAGTCAAAATGGGTTAGCACACTATATACTTTGTATAACACAGATGTTAGAGAATATTCACATTTCAAACTGATCTAAGTTACGACGCATATAAAAAAGTGCAATATACAACTTTTGTAAGGATACATTCTTAACATGGCAAGAAAAGATATGTACCTTGATTCTTAAGGCAGTTCTCACATTTCATTGAAACTTAAAAAGTAAGGGATTTGTTCCAATGTTGTAAATCAATGGATATGAGTGAAAATAAAATGTCAAAACCTTGGTCTTATGTTGCCATTGGTCACAAAAATATATAGGTAGTATGTGGAACATTACTGTGTACCGATTTGGTGGCAAGTTGTAATTCTAATATAAAACATTTTATTTGCCATTTTGCCTTGAACATGGCTGTGATATCTTAACCGCTATGTGAGTTTAAAAATCGACCTACTTATGCAGTTCATAAATATGGAAAAACTGTCTATAGTGTGCATAGTCTTACAACTTTGGGAGCATTCAGTGCAGCGGGAGATGTACTGGTTAACGATGGTATTTTATTCTATCATATCCTGCTTTTATGTTTTATTTCTTGTGCTTTAGGGACATTAGAACATTTTGAACATTATATCTAATATATAGTATACTGATAGTAAACAGTAGCATAAATAAAACAGCCTAACACCAGAAACGCACAACACTTTAAAAATAGAGAGAATATGACATATTTCAAAGTTGTGGGACCAAGGAATATTTTCTTTTCATGACTATTTTTCCCCGGGCTGCAATTGGCAACACACATTCTTGAAGGCACTTTAATTTAATTCAGGAGCAACAAAACCCCAAATAGTTTCTAGACCATGCCCATGGCCGTTATTTACAGGATCTACCACACAAGAAAAATGTATTATATTGCCTTTTAAATGTTACACAAAAAAATGCTATATAGCTCTTACCAAAACACCTTACAGGTTGAGCTGCCACAAAAATTGTACTCAATAATTTATATAATAAAGGAAAGTAAGTACATTGTGGTTGCTTCGCCAAAAGCCATTTCCTCTTTGCCTTAATGAGAAGCGTGTGAGAGGAAACAGCAGTTAATCCCACCTCTTAACTAGGTCCCTTCCTCCCATGGACAGAGCAGTCTATGAGGGATGTAATAGTCAAACCGGTAGCTTTTACTGCAGCTTCGGATGCCACACTTGTACGGACTGGATCTTCCGGCGGTGGCCTTACGATGACCCCGGCAGTATTTGAGGAGGCATGGCAGCCATTCCAAACGCAGGCGGTAGCTGCAGACGCAGGGCTGCCACAAATCAGCGCTGCTGAAGGAGCAGCGAGATAGCCCCGGGCTGGCTGTAGCTTGAGGCAACACTTCGAACATAGACGCCTCCATTCCTGCCATAAGAAAACATTTGTTAAAGGGTATAGTTCGTTATTTTCAATTTGTTTTATTTCCGTGTCTCGCGGAATTGTTCAGACTCGTTCAGATAGTTTTTACATCCATTTGGATTGTTTACCTACAACGCTACCTACGACTTGGAACCAATGGGGGATAGCTTAGCTCACGGGTTCTTCAGGTAGAAGTCCTTCTGGCTAAGTTATCTCCCCCCAAAGGTCTGGTCCCAACGGTGCAGTCCTTTCTTCCTCCTTTTACCTGTTACCGGCCCTGTCGCGCGTGACCTGACGGCCTGACGACGGGAACCCGAACTCACCGTTCTCCAACCAGTGTGTGACGTCCGATGTCCGGGTATACACTCCCTCATTGGCTTCCTTACAGACGCTGTGCACGTGCGGTTTGAGCCGCTCCGCTCCGCTCAGGTTTAGCATCCTGTCAATGAGGAGGTGCTCCACTTTGTGTTTCTCCTCCGCCGATCGCACCAAGTGAGGATTCTTCTGCAGAAACCCATAGAATGTAGTTCATAAAAGAATTCGTTTGTTTTTGTCAACTAATTCCATATTTGTGTACACAAAATAGATACAAGAGCACAAAAAGTAGTTGAAGCGGGAGGGCAGAAAGCATAGCTTATAAAGGATAGCCCTCCCGTAAGTTAAACAATTACAGTGTTTCTAGTCATAACCACAAATCTCATGGCGACTGACAACAATATTATAATAGATACATTTCAAATCATATGATGAATTTCTAAAAATCTCAAGGGCAGATTTTAGGTAAGTCATGTACAAGGGTTGAAATAATAATACAGCACAGAAACAATAGATATGAGTGTGGTGAAAATAGTTTTGTTATGTTGGTGCAGTTAAGAGATCATTAGAGATGTATAAGCATTCTCCTAAGTACATGGGTAGTCTCCACAGGCCGAACCAAGCATTTCTGTCAAAAAGGTAACCCTGCATTTTTTTAAATGCTTATCAGATTATGCTAATTGAAGTCCGATTACTGGACACATCCCTGCGTTTGAATAAAAACAATGCTGAATAAAAAAAACAATACCTCCTGGCTATATTCTTCTAATATTCTGCTAAATGCACTAACAACACATACTAAGAACAGACATGAGTAATTAGGCTATTTGGAGGTTAAAGTTAGGCCCATTTTCTTTTACTTAGTTATGGTAGTGCTTTCAAACTAAAAACCTTTTTGGATTGTGGTCCTGCATGCTGACCTGTCTGAGTCGAGCCATGGACTCTGTGGGAATGACCTCGTGGTGGTCCAGACGGGTGATGAAACACAGAACCTGGTACTGATTCTGCCCTCGCTCTGGTTCCCCTAGGATCAGAGCCCGAACAATTCTCACATCCTGGCATTAAAAAAATAAAAAAATAAACATAGATACATACATACATAGATTTGTAGAGGTTTTTCAATTTTTTATAATTTACTATAAGAGCAACCACATAGCCAAAATGGTTCCATTTACACCTGAATTCTTTGTTATTTGTTCCACGAGAAATTACCTAGCCCTAGGTATGAAACATGAGAACATGAATCTAACCCTACTTTTACTAGTCACAATGACTGCGTTGGTTCATTTCCATCTCAATGCTCGTCTCAACATTGTTGCAGCCAACAGTGCAATTCAATGAGCAGGCAAACATCCCAGTGAAGAACACAAAGGAGACACACACAGCCTCTCTTAACAGGCAGTAGACAAGTGCTTTTCTGTCTCTTTGTGTGCTATCTGTTTGGATTGAGTCCTGGTCAGTGTCCATATACCCCTCTACTCTGCACAACTCTTCCACACCAAACACTGTGGTCCTCTCGAGCAGATATTCAAATAATAAGGTGTGGGGGAGCAGGGGGAGAATGATGGTGTAGTAAATAAGACATGAGTGATAAGGGGGCGGGGGGTAATGGGGGGGTAAGAGCAGATGGATGCTACAAATAATGGGGGAGGGGAGGAGAGAACTCTGGGGAATTCCTACAGGGTCTGTGCAGGGTGGGCTTTCCCCCTAGACAGGGTGCCGGTGCTCCCACTCAAGTTTACAGGCTGAGGATCTATCCATTCCATACCATAGTTATTACTAGGCCATACAGTTATAGCAGAGACATAAGAGTCTGAGAGACTGCGGACCATCAGGTCAGATTAAAGCCTAACATGCTATTTTCACTTTCCACTTTCTATAAACAAAATGGCATATATGGCCCATGGCATATATTTTAGACTTAGATTAAACAAGGCCGTAGACTTTCCCTTCATCCTATGGATAGAAAGTGATACACAATCTAACCTGTCTCCCCATATGCACAGCTTGTGGAGCGAGAGGGTGAGGGCGTAGGGATGAGTGGGTTGGAGGATGAGGGCGTAGGGATGAGTGGGTTGGAGGATGAGGGCGCAGGGATGAGTGGATTGGAGGATGAGGGCGTAGGGATGAGTGGGTTGGAGGATGAGGGCGCAGGGATGAGTGGGTTGGAGGATGAGGGCGTAGGGATGAGTGGGTTGGAGGATGATGGCATAGGGATGAGTGGGTTGGAGGATGAGGGCGTAGGGATGAGTGGGTTGGAGGATGAGGGCGCAGGGATGAGTGGGTTGGAGGATGAGGGCGTAGGGATGAGTGGGTGCATCCCCTCATCTGATATGACCTGCGTGGCAGCCATCCCTGTAAGTATCTTTATGGAGCCTGGCTAGACATGGTAAATAGCACTCAATGAATCGAATGCAACAACGCACAACACAGCTGACAGGTTATTTTCTCAGTTCCCACTAGGAATGAACTAGAAGTGATAGCTGTTCTTCCTCCTTGCTCTTCTTTTATGTCTGTTTGTTAGTGCAGGAAAACAAAATGGCCAACAGTATGGATTGAGATGACACCAATAGTGATTCCTTCTAGGAGAGAGGTGATGGCGGGGTGTACAGGAGAATAATGTATAATATACATCTTAAAATAAAGGGCCTTATTGGGAATAAACTATTTGTTTTAGCTCTGCTTTATGAAATTTAAACAAATTATTTGTAAAAACAAACATCTATGATCTTATATAATACATACATGGTGGACATTCAGGACAATGTAATATGTGTCCTCTGTAATTAGTATTCATTTGCCATTCAACGGGGAAAAAAATGCATGGCATCTACCATTTAAACATAATTTCTATACAAGAGTGGACCTCAAGTCACGGCGGTCAGGACGAATCTCATGGATTCTAACTTTTAATACATTTCGGTTATGGTGACAGCAATGGGAAGATTGGTGTCAAATGTGTAACACCAGGGAATTGCTGTCGTTCAAAATCAATTTAACTCTCACAATTAGATGTTTTACTGGTCCATCTTAAAAGATCGTAACCAAAGAATTCCCCACTGAATTTTAACAATTATGGTTTTCGGATCATGTAAATCCACTGCCCAGTAAAGCGCCCGGATGACAGTTTTGGGCTACTTTATTGCTTCAGTGAAAGTCTGACATGTAAAGACAGTCTTCTCTCACTGTTCAAATAAAGTGACAAACGTGTGTGTTAAACAAGGAAGTTTATTTAGGCTTAGCCTAAACGCATAGAGAAAGAATGACCAGGCTACATGCAATTTGTGTTGAGTGCATCATGCAACGTGTTCCACAACCTGCAGAATTGTTTTTTTCATGAGACCTCTTATTTACACTGCGGAAAGTTAACTCACCCGTTTGAAATCAAATACCACTGTAATGTGAGTACCATCCCTTTGCTTGAACTCGACGGTGATGGCATCCTTCTCACTGTCAGTCTCCAGTATTTCCTCGGCAATTAACCCATCATTTAAACGCACGCGCACTTTTAGTTCTGAGCAACTGACAAGCTGAAGAAAAACTACTACAAGAAGTGAGGTAAAGTAAGTCCGAGTTGGTGCCTCAAACACGTACATCCCCGCAGTTAAAATGTAAAAGTCATTGAAATAACTTCAATCAAATCAGACTTTACATGTTAAGAAAGGTTCCGAGTCCATTTAACGACTTTAACATAAACTATATTGGGAGGTTCAACAGAAACTCACTAACCAAGATATTGATAAAATCTCTACGTAGGTAGGTGGGCTCGCATCCTGCAATAAATGCATTGTGTGGCATTTACTTGAACAAAATGGTATTGGCAAGTAAGACTAGATTGTACGCACAAACAAGATGGAAACAACTTTCTAACTTCGGTTGTTAACGTTAAAATGCACAAATTAACTATACGGTCCGTTACTTTAACGTAGGCTACGTCCTCCGAAGACCTAACTCTTTCTAGTGCGGTGGGGGATTAGCGACTGTGGGATGCCCTGCAAGTCCCTTAAAGGAATATTGCTCTTCAAACAATAACTTCTTGGAGGCATGCTTTGGAATGCTAGGAAAAAAACTTCAACAGGCGCCAAACAATAGACAATGAATGTCTCATTGATTATACAGTTTGTGAACTGTTAATCTACGCGACATTGATGCCAATCCCTGGTCTTGAAGAACAATATGTGCCTGTCACACGATAAGAAAATAGGGATACATAATTTGTTACGTTATTGTACCACAAGCTTGCTGCTGCAAGGGGGCACTTCAGGGAACCTAGGTTGTTAAGACTGTCTATAAAGTATTGTTTTGAATCTGAGGCGTTCGACCTAAACACAGGATCAGAAATTATGAGGCGACCACAAGCAGAGAGCAACACAAGAAATAACATGAATCATACATATAAGGATCAATTAGGAAAAACAAACATTTGAGTGGCTTTGTGAGAAAGGCTTTGTCTAGACAAGCACAGGGGGACAAAACGCAAACACATGAATCATTTTAACTAAGCCTACGATTGAAATGAAACCACCTTTCTTTGGCTACTACATTTAACAGTATTAAAGTAGCTTTATAGCCTGTATTTCTATAGGTCTACTGAGAAACATCTGCTTTCTCTCTTTACCAGACAGCGACTAAGTCTTCATTGTCTCCTATTATGTCATGGTTTAGCTGCCAGCTGTGGTTTGTTCAGCCTGTGTAAATCCAGGGGCCCTGTGTGCGCGCCTTGAGTGGCTAGTTAGCTGCATTACATAAATCACCAATGCAAAGAGTCTGTCCACTAGGTCAAGTGAAGGAATGTGTTTTTGTTTTCTTTCTCTACTAGTAATTTCTCTCTTCGTTTGTCAACGGAAAAGAGTCCACAAGAGTGCGAGCGCTTTAGCTCTGGCATCCAACGTGTCCTTAGTTGAAACGAACACAAGCAACCCTGGCCAATCAAGAAACAGACAGGTTGTTTGGGACAGGTAAGTCGGCTCGCTACGCTAGAACTTGGGAACAGGATTTGGTCAATGCAGGGCGATCCTATCCTAACTTTTTATTGTATATATACTTTATAAATAAGAGCTATTGGGTCAAAGTAACAGACGTTTTCTCCAGTTGCCTGCCTGCTCTTGACACCATAATAAATCATTCTTCTCACTTTTTATTTCTTACCGACTGAAACACCACTTGATAAATAATTTCAGAGAGGCACAGAGACGGATTATGGGGTGAGGGCGTCATTTGAGTATTTGAAAGGCCTTCTTGATTGCTGTGCAATATTTATACTGAGTTTAGTTTGCTTGTAAAATAGTAGTTGACGCTCTTCGCTCGACAGAATGTTGTTTTGAAGTGTTGAAAAGTACTTTATTCATAAAAAGACACACAGACTAAATCCAAGGTAGTGATTACCAGAAAACGTTCAGCTTGGATCATTTAGCAGAGAATGACTTCACCAAAGTGTTCTGCATTTAGCATGGTGGCACCTTTTACGTCTCTCTAACCTGTCCCGTTTCTCTCCATAACCTCTGCAGGCATTAGACCCTCTCATTCTTGCTCTGTGACCTCATGTGTCTACTTAAGTCTCCCCAGACTCACTGGAGACTCAGCCGATATGCCTCTCCTGTGAGAGCTTCAGAGGCCCTCTGTCTACCCCCGCTGATAGTGGCTGCCCTGGTCACCCCACTCCCCCAAAGCCCTTCTCAAACACTCACAGGGGGAGGTGTCCATTGACGAGACTCAAGCACAACCAGGGTGTTGTGATATAGACACCATGTGTCTGGCCTTTTGTTGGACACGTACATGTACACATTCATAGTAATGTCTCTATGAAGTCTCTGACTTTGAAATTATTATTCTATCAGTGCATGTGTTACTCACGGGAAGGATTTATGCTTTAAAGTCAACAAAAATGTAGACACACAGCCCATATCTACAAGCAGGCTTGAAATGAGTCTTACAGACCGATAGGGCTTTCTAGATTTACAAAAAGTCAGTAGAGAAGTCTACGGTCAATATAGCCAGGTGTAGGTAATTCTCAAGACCACATATGGACAGTATATTGGTTTGAATGGAAGACAAGGTCACATAAACACATTTTTAGTCGAACCCCAATAAATACAGCAGGTCTGTTATGGTTCAGTTTGACCCATTCATTGTGGTCAAGGTGGTATTATAAAAAACATATCTAATTAAAATGCTTTCCAAAAAGTTATACTTTTTCAGAAAATACAACATTCACATCTGTTTGTGTAAACATTCGCATTTGTGCAACATCAAGACAAATTCGTTTGGTTTTTACCCATCGCCATCAATTATAACTTAATACACAACACAGTAAGACAGAGGGTTCCCTAAATGAGGGAACTCCAAGAATGTGTCACCTGATCTGGACCTACTTGAGATCACCATTTTTCAACTAAGGGTGAAATGTAAATATGTACAAGAATGTACATTCAACTGGAATGAATGACGTGACCATTTTTCTTTATTTACAATTGAAAAATAATTAAAAACTGTTTTGGTCCCCGATTTTGAGAATTTGAGAAGTTAGAGTGGTTAATCATCGAATGATTACTGCTTTGGCTGCTTATCAGATTTGCATTAAGAAGAGTCGAATGGGGGTAGCCAGTCTGAAAAGTAAGCAAGCCTCTTCTGCTAGTGATTACAGATTGACAGATTAATAAATTTCAACAGTAACACACGCTGAAGTCCTGGCTGACTAGGGATAAGAGGACAAATTGTGATGGTCATAGGGAGGAGCGGAGAAGTTCCACACTAGGTCTAGGTCACTAGGGGGGGGGGGGGGGGGGGGTTGGGACAGCTGAACTTATTTGATAACTTATGTGACATTCAAAGAGAGAGTTGAGACATGGGTGACCACCTATGTTTTCAGCCAAGTCTCAGCTAACACTCGGCATTCACAAATCAACAGCTAAATATGCAACAGTTGCATACGCAAATAATGATGTACCTATATTGCAGATAAACCGTAATACATTTTACACAATGTCATAAATATAGTATGTACTGAGAGGATGTAATGGCTCTTTCTTGCTCTCTGAATCTCTTTTTCTATCTTTCTTTTTAAGGTGAATGACGTGTCTACAAAATGGCCAGCAGAGAGCGACATACTACAGAAAATAAATAACTCCACTTCACTGCAGAGTCACAGTCATCAAAGACAAGGTTAGAACTATACATTTTATAGGGTCAGTAACCTCATCTGCTAAAAGTCTCTTGAACACAATAACTGAATATTCAAAGTCTCTAATTCGCTTTACTTTTTATTTTAACAAGATGTGTAAGAAACATGTGCGGCAAAATATATCATAATCAATTGTATCTGTTATGCTTTCAGTGTACATAAAATGCCACTCTATAACACAGGGTTTCATTTTAACTATACCTTACGACAAAGTACCCACAAAAGCCATTTTTCTCAATGACATAGAGGCTGTAACAACAGGCTGTCATATCATCAAAAGGCAGCTGGTTCTTGGCGATAGGCGGTAGGTAGTGTCTTGTTTCAAGCTTTTTATTTTTCTCTATACAGGGCCCAAAAAATAAGAGGAAGCACTTTAAAAGAAAGGACGCACGGAACAACATCAGAGAAAGAACTTCTGGAGGGTGAGACTTCAGAGGGGCAGCTTCTCAGGCGGACACCTTGCTTCCTCCACGAAATGGAAACATCATGCGAGGTCCCTATCGAAAAGATATCGAAAGAAAGGTTGCAATGAAATGCATTATCATCTGTGAAATATTAGCCTCCTCAAAACACATCGGATTTCTATGTCTCTGCAACATTGTGGATGTCGATTGTCAATCTAATCACGTTTAAAAAGAGTTGGGCATAAGATTACTTAAATCGTTAAACCATTCAAATAAAAAATCTTCACAAAGATACAACTGCATACATTAGGAGGCAGAGTCTAATACAAAAGAAGAAGAAAGCAGAACAAAGCTAATCATTACTGAATATTGACTGGACATTGTAATAAAAGTATACTTTCAGGAGAGGGATAGAAATGTCTTGTATTGTATTAGGAAATAACTTTGCACATCTTCTTTCTCTTCTTAAGGAGCAAGTGTGACAGTTGGCGAGCGGTATTGATAGGATTTAGACAAAGATCAGCAATATCCATGATCAATCCCTGGCTAAGGAGAAACACTGCTTATCTCAATAGTTTAAAGGTCCACTTTGTTTTGTTCACAGAAGGAATCCCTGTTTGTTTTATATCGAAGTTGACCTCCAAGTTACGGAATGACCACATGATGTCCCTGGTTAGTTTCGGAATGGCCACATGATGTTACAGGTTAGTCACGGAATTACCTCATGATGTCACTGGTTGATTACGGAATTACAACATGATGTCACTGGCTAGTTACGGAATGGCCACATGATGTCACAGGTTGGTTACGGAATGACCCCATGATGTCACAGGTTTGCTAAGGAGTGACCTCATGATGTCACTGGCTAGTTACGGAATAACCTCATGATGTCACTGGCTAGTTACGCAATGACCTCATGATGTTGCTGGTTACATGATGCTGGAATAGAGCCCAAAAGGAGACAAAACCTAAGTTATTCTTCAACCTTCCGCCCTATTCTTTGGCACAAAGTGTGCACGGTGAGGAAATGGAGAGTAGTTGTCTTATTATGTTGCTTTTGCAACCAGTAAATATTCCAAAGGTCCACAGAAAGACAGTAATTTAGGAGTCAGCCAAAACAATATTCACACAAAGGCTGTAGCGTTGAAAATGTAAGCAACTAAATGGACAACATTTTGTTTTCTTTCAAACTAAAAAACAAAATGTCAGGGAAGTGTCAAAGAGTGAAAGAAAGGGCCTTAGGTCAAACCCATTGTTCAGACTTACGTACGGCGCACCACTGAGCTTGGAAAAGTCTATTTCTTCTTCCCGCCTAATGACATGTTCTCACTTTTTTTCTTCTGTGCCTCGTAGAACAAAAGATACACCGTCAGGTTAGATTTACTGTGGTAGAGTCAACCATGCAGGCAGGCCAAGGCCCTACTCTGGTAATAAGTACTACTAATGCCATTCACAACACTGTTTTGCTTTTTCGCCTCGATATCAAAGCATGAAACTCAGACCGCGACATAATTACAATTCTCTTTTTTTTTTTAACACAAACCCTGAAAAATGTCTGGTTCGGAAGGGGTGAGGGTTGAGCTTATACCTCGGTCATAGCGTCATCTATTTGCTTCAGTTCTTCATAGTGGTCTCGTGAATCTCGCAACGGCTGCACCATAATCTCCTCTATCTGAGGAAAGAGCTAGAAGGAAAAAACAGTGCACAAATCTCAGACTGAATCTAACTAAGCATTTTGGTGGCCCACAAGCAAGATCCTGTATCCAGAGACATTTCTTTTGTGAGGAGCTGAGACAATTGTTATTATTGTCAACAGATTTCTGTTTAAAAGACAGAAGCATAGGTATTAGACAGTTAAGATGAAGCATGGGTTGCAGTATGGGGCTGAGTGAAGTGGTAAATGCTGCTACTGCTGCTTGTTTTCACTTCTTGCAAAGTGTGATGTCGAAAGTTTCTGCAGGAGGTGCACACACAATTCAGTGGAGATGAATGCAAAAACCCAAACCAGTAAAGACAGACTTGCAGAAATATGGTGGTAACGACTCGTTAGATCACCTCTAACAAAGCGTTTCTATACAAGGTAATCACCAGGCATTGATATACTTGAGCCAATGGATTTGGCTTGGTCAGGAAGTACTAAAAGAAAGAGAGAGAGAACTAACCCTCATGACAGTTTCAAACATCGGAATGAGGACAAACTTGATGAAGCCTATCTGGGCCGTGGGCTTTGTGACTTTGTCCCGATCCATGAATGGGGCCACAGGTAGACCCTCTGACTTCTCTCTGTCACTCTGACAACAAAAACAACAACAACAAAAAAACTTTATGTTGAAACAGCATCATGGTAACATAGCTGTTCCAATCCCAAATCCTTTTCTAAAGGGAACAGGGCCACAGGTAGACTCTCCAACGTAACTCTGTCACTGATAAAAAATAAAACCACACACACACACACACACAAACAACCTTACCAAAAAAATGGCAACGTGTCCGGCCCTCAAAAAAGTGCTAATTTTGGATAATGGCATTATGGAGATTATAATATACCATAGCCTGTGTATTTGTACCTTTGTAAAGGTCTGCTCAGTAAAAGCAGTTGGGAATTAGGAAAAAAAAAATTTCTCTCACCTGCATGAAGTATTCCTCCAGCAGACAATCTACCCATGGCTCTGCCACATCAGTAGGTCTCACTTCATTAGAGATGTCACAGCATTTAATCAGCACCATTTTCAGCTGCACAAACACAGGCGTTCGCGTGCACACACACACACACACACACACACACACACACACACACACACACACACACACACACACAAACACCCATGTAAACATTTAAAACATTAGTATTTGTGCATTTTGGCTGTATAGTAGATGCACTCTCTACTTACACATTTGATATGCTCATCATTGGTGAAGTCAAAGCTGTCCACATTCTGCTTGAAGGACTCCAGTATCTCACCATGTCTTGCCATGTCAGTTGCCAAGATGAGAGTGATAATAGCCTGCGAAGGGTAAAAAAAATAGGCTCACAACCAGAACAGCCAGTTGCCAAGATGAGAGTGATAATAGCCTGCGAAGGGTACAAAAAAAATAGGCTCACAACCAGAACAGCCAGTCAGCCAAAAGTTCTGTATTTCATATTTTTACATTTTAAATAAATAGTTTATTAATAAAACAAGGCTTTTCATGCAAAACTACTAAGAGCTGGTTTAAAAATAAATCGTACAATGTTTAACAATCTTACCTGTCGTATCTGTTTAAAGGCCTCTGCCTCAACATTGGCGAAGATGTTGCACTCTGGCATGGAAATGATCTGGAAAGCCACGGCGCAGTGATGGTTCTCCAGGGGGGAAATGTCGTTGTAGCGCACCGCCAGCTCGGTGCGAGCGTTGATCTGGTACCTGGCAACAAAACCAAAGCCACGGTCTAAAAGGAGGATGAACGTGCATTCAGAGAGGTTACTCGTGTTCGAGACCAGGATCATACAATAAGTGTGACAATATAATAATAATAATATAATGTATAATAACAGATTAATATAATATGAGACCATGATCATACAATAAACATTACAATATAATGATAATAATATGATATATGAGGACAGATTAAATTATATAAGACCATGATCATACAATAAACATTCCAATATAATAATAATAGTAATATAATATATGATAGCAGATTGATAATAAGTGAGGGAAGTGATGTTTTTGTTCTGTCATACGTGTTGTTGTAACCAGGATGGTCTAAGTCATGACACACTGCCGCTGTCATCAGTATGCACATGTCAGTCATTGTGAGCCTCTCCTGGGGAAAAGGCGTGGGTTTAGGTTTAGAAAACGATTCCAAAACTTAAACACGTCAAATGACATATCCATCTCCATTCTGTAGCTTTTATTCTTTATTTTCTTTCTTGTCTGAGTAGCATGCAATGGTAAAGCACATACCTGGAGCTCACATAGGTGAATCATTCCGTACATCATCTGACTTACGCAGAAGCAGTGCCGGAAGTTATGGAAGGGGTTTTTGCGGTAGTTCTCCTGAATGCCCAGCTGGAACAGAAGAAACAGGGAAGGGGTTTGGGGGGACCACTTCCAAAGTTCCACTGAGTAATTAAATATGAACTAATTTCCCAGAATATTTAGTATGTTAAGGACGCTTAGTGTGGGATTCCGAACACAGCGTATGTTTTGGGAGTAAATATAACTAACCAGCCATCGTTTAAGGGTGATGGGGTTCATGCTGAACTCCTTAACAAGCCCCAGATCGTGGTACATGTATTCCAGACAGCTCAACATCTGCAGCACGCATAAGAAACACAGGGCAAACACTAGAAAAGGGGTCAATGATAAACATGACTTCATGGCTACTAAGCTTTCTTGAGTATAGTAACCACAACAACAACAACAACAAGACAGCAGAAACAGAACAACAAACAACAACAACAACAACAACGGACCTCAAAAGTATTTTCTGATTAATAAGAATGTTCAACCTCATTGTGTTCCCAGTGCCAGACATCAAACGTAGGCTTTTTGAGGGCCTCGATTGTCTCCTGAGAAAGGGTATACTATAGACAAACGTGTTAAAAGAAGTGCAATTAGCTTTTTAAAAGTGCTTGATGCTGTAGATTTCATAGAAACAGGACCTATTTCCAGTGGGAAATATGACAATGGGACAATGAATAGTATAAATAGTAAATAATAAATGATTGGTCATTTGTTACCTTTGGGTAATTTGGAACGTCCCGTCTTGGAGAGAGTTTCTTTCCGTCATCTGTGAAGCTATATTTACAGCCACATGTCACCCTGTCCAGACAAAAAAAAATGTAAAATTTAAAAAAAGTTTTTTCAAGGGTCCTCAACATATTGTGTTAATCTGAGGACCCCAAAAGCAAGATTGGTGGACTTTATCAAAGTCTTTTCTACAGGGCATTAAATACAATATAAACCGAAGAAAACATTTGGAGACGCCATTTTGTTTGCTGACCTTCCTCCTCTCTTGGAGGTCATGTCATCTCGTAGTTTCCGCAGGTCATTCTTGCACTTCTCAATTTCCACTACTTTGAGTCCCTCCACTGAAAAAGACAAACACATTTCCGCAAATTACCAACAGCGCATGCCAAGTCAGTCATTGATGGGCGTGCGCTGTTCTGTAAGGTACTGTGTACTGTATACTGTAACCGTTGGCATCCTGAACACCAGAGATGGCTTTGGCACGTATAAGCACTTACATTCGACTCTCTTCTCAAGCATAGCAAGCCTGTTGGTCACCTCTGCTTTCATCTCGTTGATTCTAAACGCCCTGGTACAGAGAAAATAAAAGAAAAAAGAAAATAAATTAGAGATTAATTATATCAATATAAAAATGACTGCCTGATCTGTATGTGGCAAAAAAAAAGAGAGAAAAAAAGATACGTTTACAATCGAAGTATTTTCTTTTGTGGTTTGATTACCTGCTAAATTGATCTGCCACTTGAGACAAAACGTTCTGGAACATGTCATCCTTGTCTGTAGCAGAAAGTTACACATGTCATGTCTGTTTAGATACTTTCAACAGAATAAACCTAAAAAGCACTAGAAGCTGTGACCACCTCAAATTAAACCCTAATCACATTGTTTCTTACCTCCAACATGGCCACTGGACTGAGGCATAACCTTGTACAAAGTGCTGCAAAAGTTGTAAAACATTTTGAGAGTGGGGAGCAAAATTTCATGTGCGTTCACCCTCTAAGGAACGTATTTATGCATGTTTTCAGAAAACTGCTGTGATCTTGGATTTGGAAAGCAAGGAGAAAAGCTTACTTTGGCGTGTTTGTTGGCATGGTGGGGTCAATAGATATCAAGGCTCCCTCTGTGTTCACCAGCAGGATAGCTGTGTTTCTGCAGAATACTCATACATAGATCAAATAAAGCAACAAGGTTTATGCATTGCCCTTCCATAAAAGTTAAAGATCGGGCATGATGAGTCATGGTGAAGGGTGACAATACTTACTACTGTCCGTACTGTAAATTTCAGATCTACAGTATAGCGTATACACCGTATTCAAATCCACTGTATTTATACTGCACTGTATTATATACCTACCCTAAAATGTACCATATACCTTCCTATATATAATGTTCATATCACTATTTACATGTACAGTATATGTATACAATCTGCACTTTACCGTTTTTGCACTACCTGGGTAGATGCCTGCCAAACTGAATGTTGTTACCTCAGTACTGTACCCTGTACAATGACAAAAAAGTTCAATCTATTCTAAGCTATAAGTAAAAGATGGTCGAAAAAGACATGACTTATGCTCTGTTCCTGAAGTGTTTCTTTGTTTAAAATAATCATTCATTTAAGTGTACACCCAGAAAAATCCGAGCTGTATTAAAATGTCCGGTTTGGTGTTAAAAAGTGAGTGCTGTTGTTTGTTATCACTTTGTCTGAAAAAGGAAATTGCACTGTCAGTGTGGCTCAGGAGAAAGTGTCACAGGATTAAATCTGGCCTTAATTAACACTTTGAAAAGTGTACACATAGAAACACTTGGAGTGTTGATTGAACACGGGCAATTTTGCTGTGTAAAGGTAATTATTAAACTACATTATAAATATAAACATAGAAGTATACCTACTAACCTAGCTATATTTGAGGAGGAACACAGAAGTTCTCTTATGTCACACGGGCTGCAGTGCTGACTGAAGATAACCTGGATGGGGTATAAGTAGATACAGCGTCCGATCTAAAATATTGTTCTAGCATTTCAGTCTCATGGAATACTATATTTACATTTTGCACTAATATCAAAAAAAGGAATACAAATCGTAAAAAAATATATACTAAAACACATAAGAGAAAGATATAGAAGAGGTAACTACAACTTGAAATAAATAATTGACAAAAGAAGGTTTAGAGGGGACAAGAACCTTCCATTGTCCCAAAGACAAATCTTGTATTTTCCTTGCAAGAGGCTTGAACAGGGCCAAACTGTGTTGAATTGCCATCAACAATAGCTGATGGTGAGGATGTTCACTCCAGGTGTCACTTTGTTTTCGGTGTCACAAACACCTGTGACGCAGGTCACCTCTTGTCTTTATTTTTAACACTCACTCTGACTAGTATACATTAATGTCTGGGGTTTTAACAGCAAAACATTGTGCCTTGGCATAGTCATCAACCAATTTATACTTGGCATCTTCAGCACTCCTGGTACGGTAACCAATTATTTGCTATCAACTATTAATAGAATTCTACAGAAACACATTCAAAATACAAATTAGGAAAACGTGAAAGTTTAACTTTTCCAATAAAAAAAAAAATTATAATAATTTCTAACTAAATATATAAAAAATGAACCAAAACGTATTTACAAAACCCCCCAAACCAATATCCTTTAAAAAGACCATGTTTAAGTAGCCTTGGATATCCAGGCTCCCAAGAAATGATCTTTTTGCAGAAATGCTCTTTGGCAACATGTTTTATGTTTGTTTCGCTCACCCTCTGCACCTTCCCAGCCACATCCAGGTATACGGTTTTAGGGGCATGAGAGGAGGAACTGGAACCCATGTTTACTTTCTTTCATCAAAATGACAACTCTTCGATTGCCTTGGTGGCCCTTCCCTGGCCAATACAAAACCTGAATTGGTAATAATATATATTTATTTAAAATAACTGTTTTTTTTTTATTTACAATTTTTACATATAGAGATATGTTGTTTACTTTGAAAAAGAAAACAAATTAAGACTAAATTAATTTAACAGAAATTACTGGAAATTCTTAACTTACACATACAAACAACAAATTAGTCAATACCTGTGAAAACAAAAGCTGCATAATGTTCTTCACTTTATCATGCATTTTATATGCTTATCCCAAAACAATCTTTAATGGATACATTTCCATTTACAAAATGTTTCGTCTTTCAAATTGAACATACCTCAGTCACCAACAAATTCAGACGTTTCCTTGAATGATGCTTCAGAGTCAAAGAATGGGAGAAGATATGTCTTACAGGATTAACAACACGACAAATCTCTTAAATAGAGCACACACACACACACACGCTTGCACACACACACACACACGTCTTCCGTTGCCAGGGGACACAGCGGTAGTAGGCTGTCCCCAGGCACTTTCATATTACCTGGTCTTTTCAGAAAGCATGAATTCTGATTGGGGGCTACCACAACTGTGGAAATAAATATGATTATTTATATTCATCTCTGTGAGCTTTGAAGGTGGGGATTTTTCAGGCAGCCCAATGAATAGTTTCCATTAATTTAAAATAATTAATAGCAAGGGTATACATCAGAAACTGGTTTTCTAAAGAGTACAAGTTATTGTGTTTTAATAGAATTTGGAGTTTGTACCGCAGGTGACATTTTGAACGACCTTCTTATTGCTTTCTGATTGGTGTACGTGGAAAAAACTTTCGGCTTGAGAAAAGCTTAATTGACATGAGTCAGCACTTCCCTTTGCCTGGGAATACTACGTTATAAAACCTGATGATGCCATTGAAAGCCCGTTACCAATCTCCCTCCCACTTATCATATTCCCTCCATGTCCCAAAACCCTCCTCAACAGCAAACACTTCAGAAAGTCTAATTATCACCTTCCCCTCGAGAGAACATAGGTGTCATGGCCTGTGTGGGCTAAACGAAGTTTAGCTAACTATATCCGCTCGACTGCTATGGTGACATGAATTCGTGTCGAGTCGTAATTCTTTGAACGCGTCACCCATGAAGGCTATCAGTAAGCTACGGTGGCTGATATTGACATAACCACAGATGAGAACAACGGACACAGAAAAATGCACTTTTTGAAATGATAAAAAGTGATCTTTTTAATGATAAAAAGATGTACACCATTCGAGAGAGTAGTGAAGAAAGGCATTGGTGAGTAAAAAAAAAAAAAAAAGTTCATCACAGATTTTTTTTTTAATTTGTAAAAGAGAGAAAGAGAGAGAGAGCGAGCGAGAGAGAGAGAGAGAGAGAGAAAAGAGACAGAGAGTCTCCTTATTAGGTAGTCCTGGAATATCAATGAAGCATTGCTTCTCATTTCAGTTCCTTTTATCTGCTGGTGATGGATGCGCCATTCTATTAAGGCTGAGACGATGAAAGGGGTCTTCGTCATGGTTCAGAGAGGTAAGGTTTTGTTCCACAGTGTTAGTGTCTTGTCCCTGTTTTGCATTCCCTCATCACAGGTGTGGCCGCGCCGTTTGCATCCTTTAGATTTCTTTGAACCTGAGAGAACAAAGTAGAATTACAGTCCCATTTTAGAATAGGGGACGTACAACCGCTTTCAGTCATTAGCATGTTTTTTTCCCCACATTCACACAATCTTGTAAAACAGTAAACATGCAATTTCCTATCTCACCTCACGAAACACTTATTAAAAATAAAATTAAAAAAACACTTCAAATCAAATAACACAGCTGAAACACTCCACCCAAGCTCAAGGTGCAATCACTATCTAGTGCTTGGCGATGATTCGTGAGGTCTGATGTTTAAAAATAGGGCAGGTCAGCCCCTTCAAACATTTGGGAAGAAGCTGTCCAATTAAACAATCAGCATCACTCCATGAAGTACTCCTAGGCAGATTAAGAAAGAAAAGCAACCGCCACTCTCCTTAAGAAATCAGCAGAGAAATGAAGTCACAAATCTCTTCATTCACTGCACTGGACTGAACTGCACTGCCATTGAACTTGCGACATCAAGAGCAAATCTTAACACAGCTCAGTTACATTGATTGCTTGTTTGTTTTTCAATGGAGACATGCAGTCTATGCAGTGCATGATGAATTTGTTTTGTTTCTCAAACCCCTACACATGCACACCACCACCACACTTATAGCCTCACAATTGTTCTGAGATTAACTGGAGCAAAGAGGACTCAGAAGAATGTGCGACTCTGAGCCCCTTTCTCTGTTTCAGGAAGTGCAAAGTAGGGGAAAATAAGTGCACAGTAGGGGAAAAACAGAATAAAGTTAGTGTTTTCAATGCATTACTTATTGTCTACTGGAGACCAAACATAGTTTTGACCTTAAGACTGGTTGCATTGGTATTATTTTACAATATCGATGAACTATTATGAGATCGGTTAAAAATATGAAAGAAAAGGAGCTTTACATTTTGAAGCCTTAAATTATAGTTAAAAAAGTAGTTTTTGTAGCTTTGACCTGTGCTGGCTAAGGCCGGTACCCAGGGGCCACACTGAGCATGTGCAAATGGGAAAAACACCCACTTAAAGCTACTACTGGTAACTTTTTGTAGGAGGTGATTTTGGCGCCCCCTACTGTTAACTTGGTGTAAAACTGTCGCAAAGAAAAGTGCATTTTTACAACGCTGAGTGATGAGGACTTGACGGCGTGACGACTTGACAACGACTATAAGCTGCGAAATAAATCTGTTCTTGATTTAGTGACGCACTTCCTTGTCATAAAGCAATTCGTCAAAGTTTCACGGGAGATCGTACCCTTATTTAACATTGAGACTTCAAGAGGACTGATCTGAACTGCAAATTTCTATTAATTTCATTACAAAGTGCAATCAAAAGAAATTTATTGATAATACGTTAATACAAAAAAGTTACCAATAGTGGCTTAAAGCCAAACGTATCCAAAAAGTTAACCAGGTGTACAAAGAAGAAGAATCGTCTTATCGTATTGAGCATCTCTGGCTCGACTAAACCTTGTTTAAGAGAACTAAAAACTACGGGTTGATTATTGGAAGACCACCACAGTTAGCTAAACTTTCCCATAGGAACCATTGTTGTTGCTACTGTTGCTAGTACAGTTGTTGTAAGCGGGACACATGCTGACAGGTTTGTACCCTCTAAGTCTTGGAGTGTGTCCACACCAGCCTTGGATCTCCTTGTACACAAGCCTGGACAGTAGCTAAAGAGACAGAGAAAGCCAGAGGAATCTGTTAGCTGCAGCCACATATGCATGACGCCACACTCACTAAATCAAAATACATACATAAGTATCGATAGATACATACATTAGAAAAATATATTTAATGTTTTTTTTATGTTAAATCTAAAGTTTGAAGCTGCAGTACTGACCCTGTGAATGTCATACTAATCTGGTGTAAGAATTTGATGGACATATAGAGGGACTCACCAAACAGGCCAGGAGGTCCGATGAGATCAGCATGTAGAAGACGTTGTTCCATCCAGAGGGAGCGATCACACCTGCTAGCAGAGGACCTAGGGCAGCACCTGGTGGTCACAAGCAGAACTACACTCAGAAACAGAATCGAATTTGAACCCATTGTTCTATAAGGGCTTCTTCTGCGCTGCGGTTTTAAACTTATTTTCAGAAAATCAGTTGTAACAGCACACAATTGCGACAGAAGCTATGATAAAATAAGTACTTCAACAACATTTACTTCTTATGGTTATGTAATCTGATCTTAATTTGACATGACCTTTGTATTCCAAGTATGTATCAAGATTGACTCGTTAAAGGATCATTTAAATAACTAAAAAGTTTAACAAGGGTTAAGTTTAAGTACCTTTTTTAGCCTTCAACTATAATTAATCCCTCTTCATTTTTGGATCTTCACAGTAAATCGTGGAAAAAAAAACGAATTGAATTTGCAATGCACAGAACGCTTCCTCCCACATTCCAGACATACCTATTGATCCTGTGCCGTCAATAATAGCTGTTACGGTCGACAAAGCTCTGGAGTTACCTCTCAGACTCTCGTGTGTTCCCTGTGGAGAAATAACAACAAAAGCCAGGTGATGAAACGTGCAACACATCAAAAACCTGCTAATGGGGGACTTAAAACATGTGATCTCTGTGCGTTTTCCTAGGTGAGATGGAGGGTTGGGCAATAGGTCTGGAGGGGGGCGGGTGAGGGCGTCAGCAGGACTTACCAGGTCAGCTGACACAGCGGTAGTAATAAGAGCGTAAGGGCCGTTCACTAAGCCTCCACACAGCATCAGCATGCCTACAGCGGAGAGACAGACACACAGTAAGACACACACACTACCACTTCACTAAGCCTCCACACAGCATCAGCATGCCTACAGCGGAGAGACAGACACACAGTAAGACACACACACTACCACTTCACTAAGCCTCCACACAACATTAGCATGCCTACAGCGGAGAGACAGACACACAGTGTGTGTGTTCAATGTCTCAACATCCCTCACTACAAATGGATTAATGACGCATGGGACATATTATGAACAGCTTTTAAAGTTGTGCTCAGACATGGACATTTTTTTTTTTTTTTTTTTTAAATCACTCCTCCCTCACTACTAATTATTAAAAAGTAGATGTGAAATAATGAGCACGCTGTTAATTCATGGTCAGCAATAGCATTGTTGACATTAAAATAACTTTAAAGTAACGTCAGAAGTACAACTTCTCAAGATTCCAGGCAGGGTAATGAAGAGAGTTTTTACCAATGGTGGTTCCAAGACTGTTCTGTCCGATGTGATTGTACAGGAAGAGCTAGGGGTATGGAGAAAAAGCAAACACTCAGGTTCTCTGGCATGCAGTCAAACCATAAATACCATGTTGAACCGGGGGAAAACATTGAGCGATGGTGAAAAACGGATTAACACGGCACTGTCAAGTACTTCACACTCAGCCGGAATATTCTCCAACACAAGAAGGGGCAGCCACTTGCCAATTCCTATAACTTTGCATAACTTTGTATTGCTTGAACATAATTAAAAATGTTAAAATATCTTTCTCACTTGCTACGAAAAAGCGGAATTATTTGGTGTCTGTTGTATTTATTTCTGGTGGAGTTGCCTTGTATTTGGTCTTTAAATAGAGCAGTATGAATAAAACGGGAAGTCAAGATGTGGTAAGCCCTCTGTTGATGAGACGCGTGATGCCACACTTACCATTGGAGCAGCCACAATTAGCATGACACAGCAAGTGGTGGCTCTTCCCCCAGAGTAGTCAGAAACCAGCCCTGCTACGATGCCTCCTGCAAAACACACGCACAGAAAACATTAAAACCTTGGCTTGAATCTCCCCAGATGGGGTTTGAAGTTTGTATCTAGACACATGCATTTAGTACAACTGAGACATTTTTTTAAAATGTATTCATTTAGAGGTTATGCAAAATAAAAAATACAAAAAATAAATAAATAATAATAATAATCATGAATACTTCAACTGGACTACTAATCATTGAACGTTTGCTTAGATTTTTTGATTAATGATTAACTTTTTTTTATGTGTACTTAAGTGAGTTGGTTTATCTAAACCAGTTCCAGGATGGCCCTACAGATTAATCATCATCAATGAATTATCTTAAATCAGAGCAGGAGAATACAATATCATGGTACAAAATACCATTTCTATGTGACTTATTAATGATTCCCCCCCAGACATAATGTCCATGTTTAGTTTCAATTATCATTATTTGTTTGTCATGATTGATCTTCTTATATAGTGAAATTCAATATGCAGATATGTAAAAAAAAAAACTTTCTGTGTGACTGGCTTACCAATGATTCCTCCCACGTCAAACAGCGTAGACATGTCCCCAGCCTCCTTGGCCTCAAAATGAGCTAACCGCAAGAGGCGTTTTTTGTTATTCATTCAATTGTGGGTGTAGACAAAAATGTTATTGGACATTGTGGATAAAAGCAGAACAGTACTGACCAACATTAGCAATGTAGAGGGGCAGCCAGTAGAGGAAGGTGTAGCTCACTAACTTTGCAAACAGCAGACAGAGAGAGAACTCCACCACACCCTACACAGTAACAAGAAACATCCACAGAGACTTCATCACTACACCCCGAAACATCCCGGAGGAAATGAGTTCAAACACATTGATTAAGCAGGATTGCTCTGCGCTTAGCAATTACTCTAAAGAATTGCGATTTACACGTTCATGTTGTGAACACACACACACACACACACACACACACACACACACACACACACACACACGTCATGAACACTTGAATAGCTTGAATGGAGAGTTGAATGAACTGCTGTTGCTATACAAAGCGGCGCCTGCTCACAGGTATTCGGAGTGCCCCACAGAAGCTGATGGCCTCGGGGTGATCATCGGACGCCTCCGCTGAAATGGTGGAGGTGGAAGGAATGCTAGCGAAGATCTCCTCGTTGCTGGAGGAGTTCTGCAGAAGGGGTTCATTCTCGGCTGTCTCCTGTACATTCAGTAGGGCCATGAACACACACACACACACAAAATTAGTACGGCTTTGCTACTTGAATGAACGTAAGCTCTAATATAAAAAGTATGCCAATTTGGTACTTCGACGGAATAATAATAATAATGATTTTAATTTAAGAGCGCCTTTCTAAGAACCCAAGGACACTTTACAAGGCAATCAAATTAAAAGAAGTAAAAAAAAAAAAAAATGAAGAAGAAAAAAAGAAGAAAGAAATTGCTTACGTGATGCTGTGGAACAGTGCAGTTGACATCCTCAGGTTCTATTGAAGGGATGAAAAGAAAGAAAGAAAGAGAGAGAGAGAGAGAGAGAGACAGAGAGAGAGAGAGAGAGAGAGAGAGAGAAAGAGAGAGAGAGAGAGACAGAGACAGAGAAACAGAGACGGTGAAAGAGGGAGGGGTGTTGGTTAGATAGAGAGAGGTTAAACGGACTGATCCAGGCTCACATGAAAATACAGTTTAAACTTTGTGTTGAATTTGAACCTATAAATAGTTACTGCTTTTGTGTAGTGTATGGACTCATATGAAGCTGGGAAGTAAAAACGCCTGTCTGTCAAGCTCAGCCTGATGATTATGTATATTGTAGTCCCTCACACTCGCAAATAATAAATGTTACTAATCAAAGCAGTAATCAATGATTATTACTAATCATTAATAAATGTTACTAATCAAAGCTGTAATCAATGATTATTACAAATCAATAATAAATGTTACTAATCAAAGCTGTAATCAATGATTATTACAAATCAATAACAAATGTTACAAATCAAAGCAGTAATCAATTATGTTTACTAATCAATAACAAATGTTACTAATCAATGATGATGCCTGAACGTGGTATACTCCCACCATAATGGTCTAACACTGTGCTTGTGTGACTCACTCTCCACCAGGAAGAAGAAGCACAGGACGCCGGTGGAGGCCATGATGATGCCTGGGACAATGAAGGACAAGCCCCAGGCCGAGGACACAAATACCCCGGCGATGAGAGATCCCAGGATGTTGCCGACGGAGGTGTGCGAGTTCCACACTCCCATGATCAAGCCTCGCCTAAAGCACCGGGGGTGGGGTGGGGTGGGGGGGTGTTGACTCGTTAACGACAAGCCAGACATGTTTTAAATTCAAAGGGTATCAGTTGAATTTTTAAACTACGGGAACCTTACAAGGTTAACGTCGTGAAGTGAATTCAAGCTGGCGCTTGTGAAAGATTATAAAGCAGCAAATATCGTTTTGTTAAGAGTGAGAACACTGGGGTCACCCTCGAAAACTGAAAACATGAAAGAGCGCCCAAAACCAAGCCACTTTTGAATGTGAAAGCATGGCAACAGCAAAACCTGCTAAAACAAGTTTATGACTACTTTCCTTTCCTCTCGTGTGGGTGGCCTTGGTCTCTGAACTGAAACAAAATGGAAGGTACCGATACTGCACATTCAGCACATGCTGACCTTGCTCTAAAGGACTAACGCATGTATAAAAAAGGCTGTCGGACTCACTTCCCCTTTCCAAACCAGTTCCCAACACAGGCCACCACAGCCGGCCATCCCGTCGTCTGAACCAGTCCATTCATGGCCTAAGGGAGAAGATGGAAGAGCAACAGGCAGATGAGAAGAGAGGGAAATGTGTGTGTGTGTGTGTGAGAGAGAGAGACACACACACACAGAAAGAGAAAAATAGATACATGAGATAACAACATAAAAAAAAAAATCAGAACGTAAATTTCCTTTGAATACAATATAAGTCAGACAAAGTGGTATTATTGGCCTGGTTCGGAGGATGCAAAACTGAAATAGCGAGTCTAGGAGAAATGAGGGGGAAACGATTGTTACATTCTCACACCCGGCTATGATAAATCGTTGGGATGGAAACACTCCTTTGCACACTGGGGGTCACATGACTCCCGAGGGCACATGTCATGTGACACATTCAGCTGGAGGTAGAATCTTGAAAATGCAGAAGAACCATCATAGGAAAATGATACTTAACATATCATCCGTGCACAACGCAACAACTTGGTGGACTCTACGAACGGAATTCAATTGCATTGACCTTGGAGTTCATAGATTTTTGTGCAATAGCTTCTCTTTTTTGGGGTCAAAAGAGAATGATGTTGTGGTGTGGAGATGGTTGTAGTCTATAGTACAGGGTTGAAAACAGGACAGAGACAATCATTTAAATTCCAACCTCAATTAAACCATAAGCTATAAAAGTGTATTGGTCAGTACAGACACACCTAATTGCCAGTGCATTGTTTTACAACTACCCTTTGTGTGACTCAAAGAGGGAACCAAAACAACAACTTATACGGTGGTGTTGATTTTCCCCTGCGGATCAGACATGCACTTTATTAGTGGTTTGTACTTTCCCGGTTGGGTTCAGTGTCTACACACGCTTACCTGGACGAAGGCATAGTACCATATGGAGTGGATGTTCAAGTAGAAACCCAGGCCGAACAGAGAAGTGAAGAGCCCGCTAAGGAGCATGCCAGAGGTCAGGTAGTACCGAAGAGGCAGGCGCTCCCCAAAGATCCCACTGATACAGGAGAATGAAACACAAACAAACACATTCTCACAACCACAAAGGGCTGGTTTCAGAAATGCAGTGCTTTATATATGTATATTATTATTATATATATCTTTTTTTTACATCATTTGGATGACTTTGAATGCCAAGGCTTGCACAGTAAATGCATGACATCTAAAATATATATTTTCTTTTTACTGACAACACTCTGCTCACCTGAAAAACATGCCAATAGCGTAAGCAACCAGGAAGGAATTGTCCAATGCCCCAAACAAGGTTTTGTAGTTGTCCTGGTCTGTAAATAAAAGACACAAATAAAACTTTTGAGTGCTTTATGAAGGTTATATTCTATTCTATTATTCTGGCCAGGTTAGGGTGACACACCGATGAGCGTTCTTTAAACAAATGTATTCAGGTTACATAGATCATGTTATGAAGTCAGGTGAAGCAGAGGACTCACCAAATGGGGCCCAGTCGCACCACGTATCATTGTCAGATATGTTGAGGCCTAGAGGTGGGGCGACGGTGGAACAGTTTCTGTGCAGAAAACTCTGAACACGGACACAGAACACAAGACAGAATGACAACTGGCCAAAAGGTCCGTTAACAGAGCTAAATAATCACACGCAAAAATGTTTTGCAATATGTAATGTTTCCAAGCTAATCCAAATGCAGTGCCGTGCGCAGTCTGTTCACATCTGTTGCAACAACACATGTATTATGGGTTCTTCACGTGTACGATGTTTATAAAAAACCACCTTGACGATGCTGATGGGTTTCCGGGAGAGATGGTAGCTGGTGTAGAAGAGGAAGGTAAGGAGAAGCGTATAGCCGCGATACCTGCAGACATGAAGGGGGAGAAATCGGATTGAATGATACCATATGTCCCTTCTGGCTTCCCGTAGACTAGTGAGACAAGTAGGTTATTCAGAGGTGTACTCTTTTAGCTTGCTGGCTTGTGGTTCTTCCAGGAAGGGGGCCACATACAGTAAACCATCAAAGACAGAGAGAGCTCTGTACTAAATCCTGTTTGCATTTACTCAGTAGAGAAAGGGCAGGTTTTACCCTTCACAATCAGATTCCTTTTAATTTGATTATAAAACATCTAACCAAATTAGATTTTTTTTTTTAGGCAGCATTAATCATGTAAGCATGTGGAATGTTTTGTAATCAAGACTTTTAACGGTAATGATTTTGAAACTGCCAAGTGCAAGTGAACTGTGAAATCCATTATTTTAGTTCAATTAAACTGAGCACACACTCAGGTCATCCTACCCTTAGAATATTCAGAGGATAAATATTTACCATTCTCTCTCCACCAATACTGTAATGGATGTCGGACTTATAAGAGGAATCTTTCCAGTAGGAGTGAATTAGATCCATAGACACATGTAACATGTATCCTCATGTTTTGTCTTTGGGGATTAAAATATTAGCAGAACGGGTTTTGCTGCCTCTCAACATGGTTTCAGTCAGTCTAGCTAGATTGTTGCCCAAAGAATGTTAGAGATAGCGATATTGACTGTGAGCTCGCAATCACTGACGATCATGGTTGATCATAGAGATTATTTTCCAGAGACCCCTCCTCCATTTAGAGTTGTAATGCAAATGTTCTTACTGTTTTGTCAGAAAACGGAGAACAACAGAACAAAAGGATAAGAAAAGTAAGAACTTACCAACTGTCTCGAGAAAAGGACGTGATCAGTCGTATACCGGGAGCTAAAGAAGACCTCATCTTTGGCGCAGATGTTTTTCTTCACGAGTTAAAAACTAAAACTTTGGGTCGTCCATAATTAAGTTCAATAGTTACTGTGCCTCATTTGTTCCTAACCACCTCCCATAATAAAATAGAGTTGTAAAAACCAGACAACTAAAAGACAACCTATGTCGATCCGTGAGAAATTATCCAAATACTGCACTAAAATATAATTCTAACTCTCAGCAACTTCTCTCATTTCTTTCTTTCTTTCTTAAATGCAGGGTGACACTAATTGACTACAATGGAATAAAGCATACAATAATTGGTTTTGATTAAAACCGATTCAGAAGCTTGCCCAGTCCTACAACTTCCTGATAGGGGAGAAGGTAGGCACACGAATTCCAATCAATTTCCATGCTTGCTGAGAAGTCCAGGCTGATTGATAGCGCTTTATAGCAAGATTCCTATAAATACTCTGTCCACTTCTCTACGGTATCACATGGATATTAGTCTTTTTGTTTACAGTGAGCCAATAATAATAGCTTAAAGGCAGCCATTCCCTAATATTTTCCAAGACCTGTCGCCGATCGTCAGACACCGAACCTCCGGAGAGCATGAACATGTGATTTCCCCACGTGACGTCACGGCACGGGAAAAGGCTGAGGAAGAGATCCCTGATTAATTCTTCAGCCACCAGAATAGTTAATAATATCAGTCTAACTGGTGACAATTGTATTTGTATTGTCATTTACTAAATGTTGGTAATCAGCAGCAAAATTCCATATTACAACGCCACCAACATTTCTGTTTAGTGTAGGCTATTAATATTGTGAATATGCAATTGGCTGTGAAGTAAATGTAGACGAATTTTGGATGCAGTGGAATCGATAACACCTACAGATGAAATTTTTTTTTTAATTAAAAACGTATTTGCACCAGTATTATATCAATTATTGCACCAGTATTGTATCAATCTACATTTTAAGTATAGCTTGATTGATTATTTTTTGTAGTATAGTTAACTATCCAGCTAGTTTTGTTAACTAACGCCTATTATTCGCAGTATGACACCAACATCTTGCAGTTTGTACTGGTTTAAAGACCTCAACTGTGAAGAAACCTAATGGGATATGATGAACGGAGCTCACAGGTAGGTTTTGTGTTGCCATCTTGATGCACTATAGGTGTTTAAACTGACCAAAGATCTGTGAACGGTTGTTACAGCCCTGTGCGCGCTGTAGCTTGGGATTTGTAGTCCTTTTCCAATGATGCTTCGGTGTGTACCATTGACAGGATATATGGTGTGTACACTGGCTTGTAGTAACTTGTACCTTTGACTTTTTAGCGATACATATTATTTTCTTCAATCTAAAATGAGCACTAAACCTTAATTAATAATATTGGAATCAATTGGACAGTTTGATGGTCTAATCTTAATAAATTCCAGCTATTTACTGTGAAAATTAAAAAAGTGTCTAAAAACACTTCTGGAACGCAAAAGCTGATTGGGGGCGTGGCCTAGTCCGTACTCTATTTATGCTGTTAATCTATTAAAACTGTTTACTCTCAACTGTGTTTATGATAGTTCTATATGTTCTGTCAAACGTTGAACTAGATAGCATGAATGTCAGGCATCTATTCCTATAGGTACATTTCGGAATGCTAAGCTCTAACAAATACTTTAGGTTTGATTCAATTTTTTCTATTCAGATGGCAAAAAATGGTCTCTTACATTTTTTTTATGATTGCACAATTAATACAAATTATTCGGCAAGACAACAGGTCATTGAATAGTACAAAAAAAAATACATTATTGATTCAAACCCAAATGGACACTCCTTGAACCCTAAGTTACAACACACCCATTCCTAATGTTCATTTAAACAGAACAATACATTATAACAAAACGTTGTGATGAAGGAGAAACTATTTTTATTCTTGAATAATGCCAGGAATTAGAACGTCCTCTTCAGTAGTTCCGGTGTGATGTACATATTTCAAGAGCTTTAGTGATACAGCTTATTTTCGAGGTGAAAGTGCGTGCATGGAGGCTATCCTGCGAGCTGAGGCTCGATGATGTGAAGAGCCGCTTTCCTTCAGATCACAGTTTGCCAGCGCTGACTGCAGAGCCTGAGCATATACTGTAGAAAACACAACCCCATAAAACATTATTTAGAAATTGCCATCTTACACAAAATATAGAACTTTTTTTTAAGTACAAAATGCAGACAGTTAAAATGGAAGACTAAAAATACTTTATAATTATACTGTATTTACTGATAATTGAAAACATATTGTTAAAGTCACAAACTTTGACCATTTGGCTATGCATTGTTCCACCAAAAACGTAAGCAGAGCAAACTGATGGCCGCAATTGCCCTTGTTGTCACCTTTGGGATTGTTGTAGAAGACACAGTTGTTAGCGCAAGTTTCCGGGTGGGCGTCCCAGAAGCCGTCTCCACAGCAACAGAGAGGAGGGAGGGCCACTTTCTCCTGGGTGATTCTCTCTTTCATTTGAGCTCTCAGGGCCTCGATGTATCTGCCACACAACACAGTTTCTATAGCACTGCAAAAACAAACCTACACCATTTCCACATACTTCTACACCAGAAACTGTCAACGGACACATAATCGATCGTTTTTGGTGGCACTTGTTTGTCCATAACAAAAGTTAGTTCCGGTTAAAGAACCTGTGCACTGAGATATTCATTGGGCTAAGATGATAATGTATACCGTAAATTCACGTACAGCATATGAGTCGTAAACAAAAGAATTGGGATCCTTAATATCGTCACATTTAAGACAAAACCTATCATTAAAATGGTTTAATTTATTTTTTTCTTTTGGGCTGTTTATACAAAAGTTGTAACGTGTGGAACAAAGAGCATACCCATCACACAATATAGTAAATACACATTAGGCCATCACTACACTACACCACACACAGTATATTTTTAGGTTTGTGTAAAGTACCTCTCCTGCTCGGACCCTTTTAGGACAATGGAACGACCATCCAACACACATATGCACAAAAATACGTATTTTTCTGAAATACCTTGTAGCCTCTTTGTCTTTCCTTTCTCTCTTTTTCTTCTCAGTTTCCCCTTCTTGTTCCTCCTTTTCAAGTTTCAATCGTTCCATGATTAGAAACTCTCTCTGTTCCATCTCTAATTTGCCCTCTTGAAGCCTTTGCAGCTGCACCAACTTTCTCTCCTCCTCCAGTCTACCACGCTCTTTTTCTGCCTTGATCCTACAATGAATATCGCAATTTCATTCCATTCCACTTCCCCTGCCCTTCCATTTTTTTCAAGTAAAGATTACATTTTTTTATTGATCTGAACAGATAACACAACAGTAATTCCCCCATTCATACGAAAAACAATTGAAT
This sequence comes from Aplochiton taeniatus, assembly GCA_017639675.1. Taxonomy (NCBI): domain Eukaryota; kingdom Metazoa; phylum Chordata; class Actinopteri; order Galaxiiformes; family Galaxiidae; genus Aplochiton; species Aplochiton taeniatus. The sequence goes on from CM030177.1 coordinate 18,308,520, forward strand.
TAATATATATATATTCAAGTTTTTCGTATAAATGGGGGAATAAACAAATACATATATATACACACACACACACACATATAGGTATATAGATACTATATATATATATATATATATATATATATATATGTATGTACAGTATATATACACACACACACACACACACACACACACACACACACACACACACTCATAAGAGGTGTAAAACTGTTGACAGCAAAATAAAAACCCATTCTGAATAAGGCATCATGGGAGACCTTGCAATCCTCCTCAGGTGTTTCTTATGGCGCTCATGCTCTTTGACTTGTTCTCTCTCAATGTCCATGAAGAGGCGTCGATACATCAGGAACTGAGACTGACGCTAGCAACAAAACATCACACACTCTATTTTTTCAATGTCGTTTAGTTGAAATTTCCCAATATTATCATTTTGGTTTTGTTAACTGTTGCATAGCTATCCATGTAGTGTAGAAACAACCCAAGTTCCATTTACCTGCCTCTTCAGCTCCCCTTGATCATCCCAAGGCCAGAGCACCTGATTGGCTCTGACATCTGTGCTTAAGCCAATACCAGGGCCAACAGGATATGGCTCTCTGAAAACACGTTCACACACCTGCAACACACACACACACACACACACCAGAAAATCCATAGATAAGGGATCGACATCAGAACATAAACATCTCTTCTTCTTTTTTTTTTAAATGTTGTAATGGCCGACTGATTGTACTTTGGCTGTGGTAACAAGAAAGGAAAATGTAGGCCATCTGATAACACGTCTAAAAGAATGTTAAATGATAAAAGTGCGCTGCAAGTAGAATGCATCGCACACGACTGATTGATTTTGGAAATGGAAATAGTGGTATTTATCAGAGCACTGATAAGGAACGTGGCCAACAAACCGGGTTGCTGTCAAAGGTAACACTCCTGTGCCCCAAGTAAGGTTCAACAATCTGTTGAACTAGAGGGCAGTCCTGCTTCCCAGCCAAAATAATATCTTCTTCATCATCATCATTGTCTTCTTCTTCTTGGCCCAGTTCCTCCTCCTCTTCTGATGCTTCCGGCTCTGCTCTTGTCAGGCTGTGTAAGGGTTTCTATTCAGATGGATAGGGAGAATATATCGTATTAAAAAACCAGATTTTTAAGATGACAGCGCAGTTTTAGTATTCATAGAATGACACAAATGGGGAAAAAACAACTCACATCCCTTGTGGGTGAGACCTTCCATATCCCCCGAGGAAGCTCCGATGTCACTTCCCCATCAGGGACAGTCTGACAGGCAGCAAGTCTATGTCTCACCTGTCTCATGACTTTGCTGAGCTGAAAATAGAACAGATAAAGATCTTTCAAATGAGGGATAATCACATACAGTAACAATATCGATCATATTTGACATTAACTGGCATCAAATATATTTAGTTTAGTGTGTTTTCTGCATGCCCTCTATCTAGCCATTGTGATAATTTAGTCAGGAAACATCCAAAAGGAAGAGCTTTCTGTTAAAGAGCAGGTTGCTTTTAACAACTAGGGCTGCCATGTGTGTATTATGTTAATAAGACAGCCAGACTTGAGCTACCCTGGTAGAACTAGTCAGATCACCTGATCACATTTTGGCTCTTGCTGTAGATCCATGACATAGAGAAGAAAAGCGAAACAATCAGTAGTTAACCAGGCTAGACTTCAGCAGAGACACCAATAAAAAGCATTAGACTATCTATCCTCTAACTAGCCCCCTCTACTACAGAAAAGTATATCCACCTGCTGAATATCATGGTCTCCATTCCTGCACTCTCCATCCCTGCTCTCATAGCCCTGGGCTTTAACCCTTCGGGCGTTGGGGCTGCAGATAGCCAACTCTCCCTGTGGAGAGGAGGGGAACAGATTTCTTCTGGGGGCGATGCGCTGAGCAGATTCACCGGATTGCTGCAGAATTTTTCTCTCATGTTCCACCTGAGCAGACAATAAAACAAACCCTGCATTAGATTAAGTTATAAAAAGGGGCAAATGTATGATAAAGACAAAGAAAGAACAGGAAAAAAACAAAGCTCACACAGGACTCACTGTCTCATATGACTTCTGAAGTTGTTGTCTCTTGCGCACTTGAGCTTGTTGTGCCACACGACGGCGCACTTCTTCTTTAAAACGACAAAGGTTCAACTCCTTCTCCTTTTTAATTTCCGTGTGTAGTTCCTCTGTTAATGATGCAAGGACCTGTACAACACAGTACCTTCATTTTACAATCCATCTTGACGGTATGTATTGAAATACAGATTGACGGTCCTTAGATGCCAATCTCATGGGATAACATACCGTCAACAAGCATGCTAATTTAGTTAACGATGATGATGACTAACTTAAAGTGAACGTTTAACGTCAGTGTATGGATAAAGTAAAGAAGAAAGGGTTTGAGAACTCACCGTTGGATGTTCCAGACAATCGTGTCCACTTTCCACCCAAGCACCCACGGGTGCAACAGCCTGATTTCTTTCGGCCAAAACTTTATTTCTGTTCCTATGCTTACTATTAGGATTTGACCGGCTCGCGGAAATCTTGGTCGTACCCTTCGCATTAACATTTCTCGAGCCCATGGTTGGTTCGCTAACGACAACGGTATAACGTTAGTTTTTTTTTTACAGAAACAATTGATTTTCTCAGAATGGTTTTCGGTAACGTTAGCAAAACTTAGCTGACTATGTAGACTAACGGAAATAAAGTTGATACCTTTCGACGCAAAGTTTGTTTTGGGAACACAAACCAAAGTTCTAGTGGCTCAGTTTTCTATCTCCTGTATCTTTTAACTGCCACTGTAAACATTGTAAATTACGTACTAAGGATGCGACTACTACCGCTGCAAAGTCGCTTTCTAGTGACACAGTTTGGAACCGTTCAGGTTTCCTTTAACAAATATGATCCACCATCAATGCCTAAATGTTTGAGGAGAGGGTGCGGTTGGTTAGGTATATGCATTGACCTATAACAAACTATATATTTTTGCTTTATATTTGAACAGGTTGCTTAGTTTCATGGGCTGTGACAAATATATTTTAATAGCAAGAGAGACTCAATTAAAACGCCCTCCAGGTGGCAGCCATGAGCACGTTCAAGCAACTATACACAATACAGTGACTGGGGACAGTACTTACCTTGAACAAGTCCACAGGGCAGAAAATATTGCATTGGCTCTTTCAGCAAGTATTTGGAAAGGAATAAAGAAAACTATCTAAATCTATCTAAAGCTATCTAAATTATTCTAACTAAAATCTTTTTGTAAGAATTGTTGCAAGCATACTGTGCACTCTTATCAAATCAATAAATAACCAGCCTGGCATGCCCATTGTAAAGCTTTACTTTGATGGATTGCGTATAAGGTGGAATAAGAAAGACTTCAGCAAAATAAGATAGAAAAAGAAATAGACTAATACTAACGTGTTGTTAGTGCTTTAACTTGAAGGCTCACACATCTTGTATGCCTGCAGTGTCTTGCACTGGAGCAGGGAGTGACAGGCCTAACCCTCTGGAGAGAAAACATGATAACAAACATGTTATTGTTATCCAGTCTTATGTATGATGTTGTTCCATAGGCGCATACATTGCGTAACATTGTGTCCACTCTAGAAGCTCAGATACTGGCCTGTGTTGGCCATAGACAAATGAATTGCGCTCATTCTTTTTCACTGGCTAAGTAACACAGCCGTCTGGTCCCCCGAGGAACAGAAAAACATTGTTCGACCGCTATGATTCAGCAAACAAATCTCTCTGTGTGAGAAGGAGAACAGTATGAACAGAATCTCACAAAAGACTTCCAATTACATAAGACCTGTACTGTAGCCGATTGTGTGAACACAATAGATAGAATAGATTTCATAATTTCAACATAATATACATGATAACGTCGTCTTTGAATTGAGATTAAGAATTTAACATGGGCAGAGATGCCACCTAATACTTGATTTAAAATGTGTTAATTCATGTTTCTGGCAAATGTAGAATAAGGTAATAAGAAAGTATTTAGACATTTTCGTGGGTCATTTCGTCTGAATCATTTTATTGAACATGTGGTGCATTCAATGCCATTCCAAACCATGAATTTATATCTATACCTCCAAATGTTCATTCTACAATGATTCCCAGTAAAAACACTATTAGTTTCCACATTTATACAATGCCAATAAAGCAATATTCAAAATATTAAGTATCTGTAACAAATAGCTCATACTGTATATTGTAACCTGAATTCAAATCTCCAAACATAAACTCAAAACAAAAAAAACAACAACTGTGGATAAACAATTTCAGAGAAGGCACTGCGATCGACTAGAAACACAGCCCACGGCTGAGATCTGCAATTGCAAGAATATCGAGATGTGACTCCAAAGTGCTCTTGGACTCTTCTGAGAGTACAAACATGACCCTCCTAAAACGTCTGAAAACATATTTACATAGATACAAGAGCCGGTATTAAGAACCTCCCATATAGATTAGAATGTTACGTGGGAAGACCTAGAGAAGTTCTATCTATATATGTATTTATAGACTCGGAGGGTTGAAGTGCAGACAATCAGGGCTTAACGATGCCGTTGGTCACCGGCGTGGGAGTAGGCTCCCCTACCTGGCCGACAAGCGGTTTGGCCTCAGGGGCACGGAAGACGCGCTCGGAGCTGCGTGTAAGTGGAGGAGAGGGGGTGGCTTTACCCGGCACCTTGTGAAGTGTAGGGGGCGAGCTGGCGGGGGTGCGGGGGTACCTGTAAGAGGAACGCGCGGAGGGTTCTGTGGAGCGGAGGGCGGGGGGCAGGGAGCTGGTGTAGCTTGGGGGACTGCTAGGTTCAGACAAGGGGCACATGTCGCTGGATGAATCATGCTCCCTCCTAGGGGACTCCTATGGGGAGAAAAATATTGTTTTTTTATGTATGCATGTTTCTAAACAAAGAGTTTTTATTGTTATTCTTGAAGTATTCCTTTCGGTCCTCCTGTGTAGTCTTGTTGATTTGTTTGTGAGTTGATCCCTCTAAAATTACCAACCAGGAGTGTCAATTCTCATAGCACCGAGAAGGTCATTTGGATCCCAAAAAAAACAACAGATCAAATCTATTGGCATCTGGTAAGTGTTATGCGAGTTTAAACAAAAATAAGTACCTTTTCTTTCAAGATGTAGAGAGACACTGGGTTTTTGCATGCATGCTCTGTCATTTTGGGAACAAAGTCAACTGTAGAGAAGCACAAACGCATAGTTGAAAAAGTCAAATAAAAAGTATAACGTTATTCAACACGACATGAAGGTTTTAACGCAAATATATCACTACAAATGTTACTTTCAACAAGCCAGGATGTGCAGTAGGTCATACCTGTACGATTGATCAACGAATGCTGACAGTGGTCATAAGACCTTGGGAGAGGCTTTCTAATGGGACGTTTAGGCCTAAAACATTTGACACGTTAACTTTACTTTGCAATAAGCAAAAACAAATCATATCAATTTCTATTCATCCATACTGAGTTATAAGGCACATGTTATGAACACATTTCTTGTCATGAGTGAAGGGGGCGTCTTACTTTTTGGAAGGCTTCCAGCAGGCACACACGGTTACCAAGGTGATGAGGAGGAAGATTCCCCCTGTGGAGAGGATGATGTAGAGGGAACTCCTTCCTGTCAGACGCCACATGAGACAGGCGAGGTCGTGTGTGTGTTCACGGGCAGAGGCAGAAGCAGCACCACAAACAACAACGTCGATATAGGACCCCCCCAGGTGTATTACTGTACATGTTCATACTCTCTCATATCCTGCTTTCCCCACGTCTTCACCACCCACCCCTTTTCTCTCTATCTCTCTCTCTCTCTCTCTCTCACACACACACACACACACACACACACACACACACACACACAAACACAAAGCCACTAGTCTAGTTTCTTAAAAAAAAAAAAAATAATAATTTGACATTTCTCCAGCTGGATCACTTTCATTGTAATAAGTTGACATGCAGTTGGATTCATTCCCACCATGTTTGGGATTACCACCTAATTAGACCCTACAGTAGTCAATTGAAAAAAATCACCTACTGTAGACGGTTAATTTGATTGGCAGGCTTCTCATGCTACCAATAGGATTCTCCACTGAGCAGCTGTAGATGTCATCGTCCACCATCAACACACGCATGATGGTCAAAAGCTTCTGGTCAGGTGACAGGAAGAGGCGTGTTTCATTCCCCAGTGGTTTCCCCCCTTTTTGCCAGCTGTAAGACGTCTTGGTTCCGTTGTCATGGGAGCAGTTAAGGATGAAGCGCTCCGTGAGTTCGAGAACAGAAGAGGCCTCCATATGGATGTACGGCCTGGAAACGGGCTCTATAAGGAAACACAGGGAGCTTAGAGGGAGATCTGTCTCTATAAGGAAACACAGGGAGCTTAGAGGGAGATCTGTCTCTATAAGGAAACACAGGGAGCTCAGAGGGAGATCTGTCTCTATAAGGAAACACAGGGAGCTCAGAGGGAGATCTGTCTCTATAAGGAAACACAGGGAGCTCAGAGGGAGATCTGTTGACAAACGGGCTCTATAAGGAAACACAGGGAGCTCAGAGGGAGATCTGTCTCTATAAGGAAACACAGGGAGCTTAGAGGGAGATCTGTCTCTATAAGGAAACACAGGGAGCTCAGAGGGAGATCTGTCTCTATAAGGAAACACAGGGAGCTTAGAGGGAGATCTGTCTCTATAAGGAAACACAGGGAGCTCAGAGGGAGATCTGTCTCTATAAGGAAACACAGGGAGCTCAGAGGGAGATCTGTCTCTATAAGGAAACACAGGGAGCTCAGAGGGAGATCTGTCTCTATAAGGAAACACAGGGAGCTTAGAGGGAGATCTGTCTCTATAAGGAAACACAGGGAGCTCAGAGGGAGATCTGTCTCTATAAGGAAACACAGGGAGCTCAGAGGGAGATCTGTCTCTATAAGGAAACACAGGGAGCTCAGAGGGAGATCTGTCTCTATAAGGAAACACAGGGAGCTCAGAGGGAGATCTGTCTCTATAAGGAAACACAGGGAGCTCAGAGGGAGATCTGTCTCTATAAGGAAACACAGGGAGCTCAGAGGGAGATCTGTCTCTATAAGGAAACACAGGGAGCTCAGAGGGAGATCTGTCTCTATAAGGAAACACAGGGAGCTCAGAGGGAGATCTGTCTCTATAAGGAAACACAGGGAGCTCAGAGGGAGATCTGTCTATAAGGAAACACAGGGAGCTCAGAGGGAGATCTGTCTCTATAAGGAAACACAGGGAGCTCAGAGGGAGATCTGTCTATAAGGAAACACAGGGAGCTTAAAGGGAGATCTGTCTCTATAAGGAAACACAGGGAGCTCAGAGGGAGATCTGTTGACAAACGGGCTCTATAAGGAAACACAGGGAGCTCAGAGGGAGATCTGTCTCTATAAGGAAACACAGGGAGCTCAGAGGGAGATCTGTCTCTATAAGGAAACACAGGGAGCTCAGAGGGAGATCTGTCTCTATAAGGAAACACAGGGAGCTCAGAGGGAGATCTGTCTCTATAAGGAAACACAGGGAGCTCAGAGGGAGATCTGTCTCTATAAGGAAACACAGGGAGCTTAGAGGGAGATCTGTCTCTATAAGGAAACACAGGGAGCTCAGAGGGAGATCTGTTGACAAACGGGCTCTATAAGGAAACACAGGGAGCTCAGAGGGAGATCTGTCTCTATAAGGAAACACAGGGAGCTCAGAGGGAGATCTGTCTCTATAAGGAAACACAGGGATCTCAGAGGGAGATCTGTTGACATGCCAATTTGAATGCTTTGAAAATATGGCTTGCAAAGGTTCAAATCTTTCATGTAGGCCAAGAATATTGACATTGTGTAGGTTTCAGATGTTCCATATTTTTGCTACAAACTACACATTCGTGTACAAACACACACACAAACCACACACACCACACACACACACACACACACACACACACACACACACACACACACACACACACACACACGCATCAAGCTAGCTGACCGCTTCCCCTACCGTCCACTGTAAGGTCTATACTGCCCTCCCCAGTGAAGGTGTCATCCGTGATGGAGATTTCCACGTCGTACGTTCCTTCATCCGACAGCCGGAGGTTGTGAAGCAGCAGCGTCCCATTCTCAAACACCAGGATGCGGTCCCGGTACTCGGGCCTCAGGGTCCCGATGATCTCGGTGCCGATGGACTGGACCACGGTGACGGGCTTGTCCCTCTTCAGTTGCCACTTGATGACAGGTGGGTCGAGGCTTATGCTGCTGTAGCGCACTGAGAGAAGAGCCTCTCCTCCCAGTGTGCCCTTGAGCAGAGAGTTAGGGCTGGTGATGTTGACTGCCCACACTCCCCCTGGATGGGATGAGAGTTAGTTAGTTTGTTTGTCCCAAGGCAGGCTTGTGGCCTGGGGTAATATAATCACATAGTAGAAATGTGCTGTGATTAACATAAAAAGCTAATTTAATTCAAATGTGTGGTCAATAACTGTATGTGGCATTGCCTGAGGAGTAGGTTGGCTGGTTAACGCAGGCATGGAAAGAGGCTGACTTCATCAATATATTCTTAAGCAACTGCAGAGGTCACTGTACCACCCCCCAGCCCCGCCCCCACCACTACCCTCCCAGACTTGTGTGAGAAAATACTTGTCTAACATTTTTCTGTGGGTCATTTCTCTGACTAGTTCTGTTGTTAGCTGGTGCAGGCGGGGTACAGATAGTAGGTAGGAAACATATGACTGCCCTGGCCCTCTCCATCAAGCCCCCCCACCCCCACCACTCAAAGACAAAGAGCACTGGAGCAAGCCTGAACACAGCAGCAGCTCCGCGTTGCCGCGGTAACGGCAGGCTGCCCCGTTCCTGGGATGAGCTGACAAAAGGAGGGATTGTGGTTTTTTTTGTAACCGACTTCCTCCCTGGCTGCCTATGAAAGAAGCCCCCTGAGTGACACAGGCCTCCCTGATAGGTTTTTAGTGGACAGAGGAGCACAGTGATTCTGCTGCTGGTGAAAACAGCAACACAACATGGACACTAACGCACCACTACTTTACAGTCAGGGAGAACATCTCCAATCCCTTTAAATGACATGACATCTCTGTCACTTAAAATCCATGTATTACACAACAAGCTTGGTCATTGTTGGATGTTTGGGTTAATTGTGTAATTTCTGTTCGCAGACATAGGCCAGCTTTTGTTGTGAGATCTTCCTGGCCCAAAATGAATAATAAGTGAGTCTTTACCGGTAATGTTTGTTATTTTGTTCCTAACCAGAGTGTTCAGGTTTTAACTGATAACTGATTTTGTTTAACTGTTTTAACTGATTTCTTAAACCCAAACAGAATGCATTGTTCAGGGTAAAACCTCCAATGGGTAACTTAAAAACCTTACCAAATAAAAATAAACTTTCACCAATGTTGGGCTTGAGCGGCAATCTATCCTGCAAAGTGAATCTCAAAGAGCTGATCAAATGGAAGGTTTTTATTTGCGTGTGTCCTCTGCAATCACAAATAAAAAAAAAAATCTGCAAATCTGTTGGACTCAAATACTTATAATATAAATAATATGTTTTGGCAATATAAATACTATGAGTGCAGTAGTGTGATACAACAAGGACTTTAAGAACAGCCTGACCCTTTTGCTCATTATGGTCCACTTGTTTTCATGTCTGGGCATGAGGGTAAACTATTGCATAATAAACGTATAAAGTTTATATGCACATGGCAAAGAGGTTATACATGCTCCTAAAATCTGCAATGAGAGTTAAAGTTAATGCATGATCACAAAAAACTGCAACATGATGATGCAACAAGCTAAATTCAAACCCTGCCCACCCACTTTGCATTGACTTTTTCCACTGAAATCCCCCCCCAAAATGTGTCGGTCCAAAGCAGAGTTAAAAAGTAAACATACCTGACTGAAATAGAGCTAGGAGACCAACCAGTAGAAACAGTCGAGGAGCGTCTATGGCTTTTGAGAGAGCCTCTCCCTCTGCCTTCATCTTGGGTCTAAGGCGCTGTTTCTCGCCCTGACAATAAGCATGTTTTGACCACTCTGGGCACCTCCCCAAAGACAGCACACAGACATTCCTTCAAGGCTGGGCTCAGCTGGGACTGGGTGCCCCTTCACCAGCAGGCATGGATGTGTTTGTGTGTGTGTGTGTGTGTGTGTGTGTGTGTGTGTGTGTGTGTGTGTGTGTGTGTGTGTGTGTGTGTGTGTGTGTGTGCGCGCGCGCGTGCGCGCGTGCACGGGAGTGTGCGCGTGAGTATGCATGTGCGCACATGTGTGTTTATGTTAAAGAAGTTAGTGTGATGGTTACTGTGTAGCAAATATACCAGCTTTGAATGACCAATAGTATTACATTCAACCTTGTTTTAGAGGGCAATGGATGCTTTCTTTCTCTATCAGATATCAATTGAGGTTCTTGATTGCTCTCTGAACCCTGAGAGGACATGTTGTCTACGAATCTTGAAGAATAAATTACAAAGGGACCAGTTAGGCAAATACTTTTTAATATACATTTAAAAAAGAAGGGATCAGAATTAATTTCAATTACCATGATTTAGTGTGGTTTAGTTTGTTTGTACTATTAATAGAAGGGTAACTATAACAAAGAATGGTGTAGTGTAGTGTAGTCAAGAACACTTCTTATCTAACCACGCAAGGATTTTATCACCTGTAATGTCAAATGTTGACTTTTGTGCCATCTGTTGCGGTACCATAGATCTCACGCTAGAGTTACACCCCCTGCTGTTCAGTTTGAATCATGACAAGATATTTACAGCATCAATCACAGGTCCACTCCACACAGGAAATACTATGAAACAAACTCACTCAAAGTGAGACCCCATTAGTTTAGTAGCTTAGTTAGTGCAGTAAACCTATGTTTAAAAGGCTGCCATAGTGAAACAATGATCAAATGTTTGATTGTTTTTGGTTAACAGGCCTTGCAGTCATTTGTGATACTGTAAGGGACAAAGAATAATAATTTTACCTCAGTTGTCATATGTGTCATCATATCCAACCCTATTTTAACTTATGACGCTGTTGAACGAGAGAGCTTAGTCCCCTGGAGATTTTAAAATACAATATTTGCTTCTATTTTTACTTACTTCAGAATTCACTCCATTCAGGGATCAAATATTGATGGAATTACCAGAATGATTTTGTGTGACAACTCTAACCCTCAAGCCACACTCAATATTCATCTTTCAACCACTCTCCTCTTAAATCATTGATTTGTTTCCTACAAACACAACCACATCTTGGATTGCATGCTACGACGCACCTCTTCATAAATGACCATGCATGATGCAAACCACGCAATACTCTCCCTCCACATAAGTTGTGCAGAATTCAACTAGCATGTTTTCAAACCGACAGGTCCGCGAGAGAGGGAGCTTTGGCGGCGGCGATAATGGCGGGTTGCTATTGGAAACCTCTGAAAAATTCATACTCAAGAACTCCCACCTCTGTCAGTGAGCGATGCATTAGCATCCCATCGCTGATTCCCCACTCCAGGGCCGCGAGGGTGGGAGCCTGCGTGGGTTGGAGCTCCGGCAGAACGGGCACTGGAGCTGCCCGAGAGCAGGCGTCTACACTGGAGGGTTCAACTTGGAGAAGGGGAAACTTGAAAAATATCTAATGGGCAACTGCCAATGCTGTAGCTGCAGCTTATGGCTCTGGGTTTATTCTAGTTTGATGTGTGTGGTTAAGTTGTTGTTTTCTGTTTGTGAGTGTGTGTGTGTGTGTGTGTGTGTGTGTGTGTGTGTGTGTGTGTGTGTGTGTGTGTGTGTGTGTGTGATCTATACTGAATTATAGCGGAACGGTGAGGTTGAAAACTCAAGAGGGATAACGTGGGCTATTGTTGGTGATGATGACGTTCAAACTTTGTTTGGCTCAGACTACAAGTATTTGTTTCATGGAAGGTCAAAACGGGCAAGCTTTAGGCAATTTTAGGAATATTCTATTTTTACAAAAATGATCAAAGAAAAAACACAGCAACGGTATTTTGTAGGCCTACTACCTCCCAGCTGAACTCAGCTACTCAGTTACCAACACCTAAAACGGCTTTGATGGGTTTTGTTAGGAAAAGGAATCTTGCAATTCCATAGCAACAAGATCCAAGTCGTTCAGTGAACACCAGCTACTCTGTTTGATTTCACAAAGGGCAGGCTGATGTTGCTAATGTACGAGTGTTGTATCTGTGGCGTGCTTCACAATCTACCCTTTTAAATATAACTGAGGTACTGTCAGGAGGGGCTGGCAGGACGAGATAATTACCACATGCTCCAGTTTCTCTAGTCCGTTGTGATTTTGTGCGTGGTAATTAAAACATGAGTGCAGGGTGAAGAAAAAAAAAGTTGCACAGTGCCTATTAGTTGAAGAGAAGCAGGGAGAAAGTCGATAAAAATGTGTGTTGAAATAAGAAATCTTTACTTTAGAGTGGGCCATTTTGAGCTTTTGTTTGTGTTTGTAAGCCTGTTTGTGAGAACGAGTTGGTTTGTTCCAGTGTACAAGTGTGGTTTGATCATGCATGATCTTCAAATAGGATAAAGCTGAACATAAAAAGGTGTGCATTTGAATTGTTATATCTGAAACAACACGCATTTAACCAAATTCATATTTCACCAGTATCAGTTTGACATGGAAGACAAAACCTGCCAGATGTTAAAAGATTGATTAAACATGGGAAGACCATACCATCGTTATGGGGAGATTTGGACAAACAGAACATTATAGTCACACTAATTAACGGCAATCCTAGCTTTATTTTGTACAGCAGTTAAGCCAGCAAAAAGTACCAACTTATACACATAGTTGTAGTTACAACTATACTTAGAACTGTTACGATATTTAGACAATAGCCTAATGACAACCACACAAAACAGAAGTGGTGTAACAAAACTACATAACAACAAAGTCTGTACAGAGAAATTATACAAACTGCCGCATTAATAAAGATATAGTAAAATAGACATAAGTTAGTTAATAAATAAATGTTGTGACTATGTCCCTTTTTCAGTTTTGCAACACATTTTGCTTATATAACGTGATACCAAGTTTTGAA
>CM030177.1:18326583-18389083 GCA_017639675.1 Aplochiton taeniatus
AAAAGGCATAACATAAGATCCAAACCATGACACTTCACATATATTTTTAGTCTGCAGGATGTTCACAGAAATTATGTTTCTCCTGAAAATGGAAGTGTCACAAAGTTATTAATTATAAAGGTCTTTGAACCAAGTCAGTATTGGGGTCAATTTCATCCCTCTTCCCCCTTTCCCCTCAACGACGCCAAAAAGTGTCTCGATCATCAGAAATAATGCAAAATGCAGATATATTAACGTTTTTCAATCGACGACACATTTAATATTATAGGTTATGAGAAATGAATTGTAAGAGAACTTCCAAAATCATGTGATTCTCTGGCTGACTACGCTCCCTTCTGGAAAGAAACAATAGTGCACAGAAGTTATTTTGCACACAAAAAAAAGAAAAAAAAGAAAAAACATCTAGCCTGCCTTACATATGAACATCAATACAACTAGATTTCAATAGTGTCTTAATCATAGATCCAACTTGGGAGTTTATTTGTGTCACATCTACAGTTCCAGTGACAAGTTTGGTCACACTTCCCCATTCAAGATAATGGGAATGTGTGTTAAAACGTTTGACTGGTACTGTATATGTGCTGGAATGTATGCATCCGTCAGCAATGGGTGTGGCTGAAACACCTGAACTCAATGTTTAGTAAGGATGTCCACTGACGCTTGGCCATTTAGTATACCATCTCAATAAACCCCATTCTACTTTAGGATACTAAGAACCATTGCCGTGTGCTGCCTAAGCCATCTTTCTGAGATTACATCCACGGGATGGTTTTTAACATGCTCTATTTACATCAAATACATTAGTATTTTGTATTATAATGTGGTTAGTATGCATAAGTATGGGACCTTTTAACATGAAAGAGTGAGAGAGAGAGAAAGCATGTGCATTAGCAGCGCTCACCTTTTCAGCCAATCAGTAGCTGAAGAATTAGGTTTGTGATGGTCTCTCTTCCTGGATCTGTCTGCAGACAGGTCAACATGACCTGATGTTTATGAGAAGTGCTATTACAATTTGGAATAAGAAATGTCATTCTAAAAGTTCATAATATCCGGCTAAGCCAAGTATGAAGTGAGGTATTAATGATAACACACATTGCAAATGTATAAATCCTCACAACCATATGATAATGCCACATTGTTGCTAGAACAAGGTCAGAGATGTGGTTTTGTTTTGCACTTGTGGTTGACTTGTCAGAAGGCGTCTTTGCGCCTCTGCTAGACTCTAAGCCTATACTACGAGTTTGTCAGTAGACAAACTAACGTGTCAGACATAATACATAGAATCCTTTGTTAGAGTATGACAAAGTGGAATATGATTTCAACACTGGATTTATTATTTCTAACAGTCCTTTTACCGTTCCTTTCTGCAGCCACAGGTGAGTAAGCCAATACCACAGTAGATGGACAGTTCTTTTAGTTTTGAAAGAAAAGAAAAATAACAAAAGAGAAAGACTGAATGTGTTCAATATTGTTAGCTATCATTCAGTTGTTTGTGTGGTCAGATTGTCACCAATGTAATACACAATTTATTGCGTCTTGAAAGGATTATATCTAGAGAAGATATTTATTACGGATATACAATACTTTTATGTATTTTCTGTCGTTTTTCATGTTAACGATATGAACCACTTCTTCTTTAAAGCTACAGTACTTCCATTATCGGTAGTGGGTTGTAAAATCAATTTTCAAGAGGAAAAAACGTCCTTGCTTTCAGTTTGCTCTCCATCTAAAAACGTGATATTGTTTGATAACCTTTACTGTATGTATCAAATAAAATTCATGTTTCAATTACAGGCGCTGTGGATGTTATCCAAGTTACCAAAGGCCATCTTGTTCGGCTTCCTTGTCCCTCACCTTTTAACTTCTCTGATATAGTTAAAATTACATGGAAAAAATCTAACTCTAACGCAACTCTTTGCCAATTTTACCTGGAGAAAAATACATCCAGAGGAGTACAATGTGAGAGACACTACACTGTCTCGGGTTCACCCCCAGAATTCTATATTGAAAAAACAGAAAAAGGCGACTCCGGCCAATACCACTGCATTATTTCAAGAGTCATACCTCCGCCGACTACTGAGTTAAATTATTCTGTCACACTCAAAGTTAAAGGTATGTTAATGTGTTTTTACTAAGTTCAAGTAAGTTTACTTTGGTTTCTGCAAGTTTTTTCTTAATATATATATGCAACTTTGCAGCTCTTGCTCTGTGGTCACTACACTATTTTCTTTACTACTTGCTGAAGGTGTGACTCTACAGATGGTGGACAGCTTTCGCCCTGCCTGTATCCTGCTCCTCTGTACTCTTGAAGGGGTTGACTATCAAGGGGCCAACTTTACCTGGTTCCTTCAGGGGTCCCGGGAACCTCTGTCAGACAATCGGAGTTTGAGGGAGCCGAGCAGTACCCTGAAAATGTGCCAATCGGAGTGGAAAGAGAAAGACACCATCATCTGTACTGTTAGTTATTCGGCCAATCACAGTGCACTCAGTGAGAGCATCCGACTCCTATCTCCTGAAACAGGTGATCCCCATTTAATAATCTTTTCCCAGGGAAGCATATAAAAACTACAAATAACACTTACCTACTAAGCCATCAGTTTACAGACTACATATTAGATGTCAGTAGTATAGAATTATTGCAAAATCATTTGGATCACACTAACTACTCTTTTGATTATTTCAAAAGGAAAAATCAGTCAGGACCACAACTTCATGTTTATTTTCCGCTTGATTGGGAAGTTAGGGATAATCATCGTCACAGCAGTAAGCATCAGCATCTACATATGTAAGCATGAATCTTTGAGGGAATATGAAATTTGTGGAAATTAGTCGATTCTCTTAAATAAAGCTTTTTATAAGTAAAAACATATTTGAAAAGAAAGACAAAAGACAACTCAGAAAATTACTTTCTGAGGATTTTTCTCAGAAGGATGACTTTATTTGCTGGCCTGTGCATGAGGAAGTGTGTTGACCTATTTTCCTGAAAAACAGAAGTGGACTCCTGACTCACAATATTATTCAAATGTTGGACACTACCTAGTTTTTCGAATGCATTCACATTTTCCACTGAAGTGGGTTGCAGCCCACTCACGGCAATAGAAAATGACAGCACACTCTCCTTCCGTCCAACTAGTCTTCACGCCTCAGTATGCGAAATGCCATCAGGGTTCGAAAGTACACCCAAAATACTCTCTGAGTACTGAGTACTCTATTCTTTAGAGGATGTTAGAGTTGATATAATTCCTTATGTCCAGATGGGCAACTAGTTATTTTAAAATGATCTAAATTAAACTTCTTCACAAATACCTCTGTACAAGAAATAACATAAACTCACACTTTAGGTTTAAACTAGGTATTCAAAAGCTAGTCTTTAATTATTTGTATTACTATTATAATTTTTTTTTTCGAACTTATTTATTGACTTCTGTCTTCTGCAGGGCGACAGAGAGTGGAGAGAGGGAATTCAGTCACATACAGCAATCGAACTTATGAGAATTATGGTTTCAGCACCCAGACTCATCATCAACAGACCTGCCGGACCCCAGCTAACACCGAACAGGACATTTATGAGAACTAGATCAAAAGAGGTCTCCTGACATTTTTGCTGTTTGTAAGGTATTATAAAGAATATTTTATGTTATTTTGAATTAAATGTTGTTAACTGACAAGTGATACGTTCATTTGAATTGTATACCTTTATGTATGCCTGAAGATAAAATATACTGTTGAATGAACATTCAGATGCAGTAAATGCCAATACTATGTAATAAAACAAAATCCAAAAACAAATCCAGCACATAGTAATCATTTAAGATTATATTTATTTTTCTGAATGGAAAGAGACCAGAATGATCATTTGTAGGTTTGAAATATTAATTCCTATCATTGATGGCATCCCTGTACTTAACCAATACAAAATATTGTGCAAACTTAACACGAACGCCACGCTGATGATGTGGTCATACAGCAATAACAGAGGTACTAACAAGGAAACGGTTCTAAAAGGAAACTTACACTGTGGTAAACCAAAAAGAGGTCGGCCAGTTGTAAGGCAAGTATCACAAAGGAAGTGCACGTTCGTTTTTATGTAGAGCATTAAAAAAAATGCTTTAACACAATGCAGCAATGCCTGTTTAATATCATTCTTTTTTAAAGCATTTTTATTTTAAACAAAACTTCTGACAAAAATAATTAAAATATTGTATCATGGAGGGATAGGGGAAGACAGATATGCTACGTGCCAAATTATTTTATGTAAAGAATTTGCATTACAAAGTTTTTCCAAAAGACAATTTTCAAAAGTTCTTTTTCAAGCATAATCACCTTTATATCACATCATGTTATATATGGATTTCAGTATTGTAACCACAGATAGAATGGTATTCATAATAATCAACAATAACAGCCGCATAATACACGTCATATTTATGATAATTATATATATACATATATATATATATATATATATATATATATATATATATATTTTTTTTTTTACGTGGTCAAAGAGGGCAAAGGTGCAATGCCTCTGGTGACTGTGGCCTCCACTCTGTGCATGTTACTGTAGGACAAGTGAAAAAAGACCTTATGGATTTTCTTTATTTTTACCTTATATTTCGAAAAGAAGTGTAATTGCTATTACTTCTGTAATGCTTTCCAG
This sequence comes from Aplochiton taeniatus, assembly GCA_017639675.1. NCBI lineage: Eukaryota > Metazoa > Chordata > Actinopteri > Galaxiiformes > Galaxiidae > Aplochiton > Aplochiton taeniatus. The sequence continues at coordinate 18,331,244 of CM030177.1, forward strand.
TCTTAACCTTTGCAGGGTAAAGATTAACGCATGCTTTGCAAGGTAAAGGGTAGGGTTAGGGTGGTTATCTCTGATGGGTCTTTTAACCTTTAAACATAACTGGCCTTTGACAATTAGAGTCAGTGAAGCAACCACCATTTTTTTCTCCTTTACCCGCATTTGCGCTTTGCTGCTCTAACTTTAAGTTTCAGTAATAGGCTACGATTTGAAAGCTATCTTGACACATCCTATGTCAAACTTTTATTTAGAATTTTTATGTGCATGTTTTTGTATTATGTATCTTTTTTTCTCATGTAAAGAATTGTATAATGTCTTTCAGAAATACACAAAAGGAAGGAAAAGGAACCAGGAAATACATCTAGCAGTCAACACCGGACGAATTTGACTGACGCTCGCTCAATACATGGACGCTGGTTGAAAATCCAAAACACCAAAGAAGTAAGTCTATTTGGCTAACTTATAAACTAGCTTCATACGTCATAGCATCTGACTAGTTCGTCGATGGATTTTTTTTGCCATAACTCAACACGCTTGCTTCTCAGCGGCTATCGGTCATGTCTAGCAACTGATGCTTTGCAACGTTTCGCGATTCAATGAACTGCTAACGCTTGCTAGTAGAAGTAGTAGTATGCTACTAGCAAGGTGAAACTCGCTAATGCACTGTGCATCCCATCCACCAGCGTTTTGAACGCGAGGAAAGTTTAAGCATTACTGCATGTTTTGTTCTATTTCTCAGTGTTACAGTGGAAAATTGGTATTAATATATTTTTATTTTTGCATCCTAACGTAACTATCTAGCTATCCCTTTGGATCTTAACCGAACAGCACCAGCAATCTAATTTAGCATTCGACCGGGTAACTTTAGCTAATAATGCAGGTACAAAGAGATAGTACAGTTTAAATGAAAAGTGTGAGAAATCTTAAAGTTGTAGCTATTCACCAGGGCTTGATATTGATCTGCATATTTTTTTATTCTAGTTGATGTTGGCCAACCTGTCAGCCATGATGGCCCATGGATTTAAGAGTAGTAAACAGGACTTCACGTTTGGACCGTGGCAAGTGACTGCTGCGAAAACCCATATTATGAAGTCGAAGGACATTGAACGGTAGTACATGACCTGCTTTTTTGCTCTGCAGACCGTGCATTTTTGTGTGTAATCTTTCATATACAGCTTATACGTCTCATTAATACCACAAAACAATACGTTAAGGGTTTTAACAAAAATAGCCCGCACCTGTCAATCCAATCGTTATCTGTATATATAAATAAACAGATAAAGAAGTAACAAAATAGCTGTGGCTGTATGAGATTGAATCCTGTCACATTGGTCCCAGGTTAGCAGAGGAGATGAACATGCCTTCGCTTCCAGAGATGTTGTTTGGGGACAACGTCCTACGCATACAACACTCTGATGGGTATGGCATCGAGTTCAACGCCATCGATGCTCTGAGGAGAGTCAACAACTTGCAAGACTCGGTGAAAGTGGCATGTGCACAGGAGTGGCAAGAGAGCAGGTTAGAGTAGAAGTCAAAGTAACCGATGCGTGCCATGTAATTATACAAGGCTATTTGTTATGTTCAATATATTGATCCTTTTGGTGTCACTGGGAGATAACATTGAAGCAGATTTTTGAATATGTGAACGTTGCTCATCATCATTAAATACTCGATAATACATTAATTCCTTAAACTGTTCATAGGGCTGATTCGGAACACTCCAAAGAGGTGGTGAAACGCTACGACTGGACATATACGACAGACTACAAGGGGACCATGATTGGCGATGACCTGCAGATAAGGGTAAGAAGCGTTGTAGGTAAAGTATAAGTAGTATTGTAGCAGGACTTGCGAGAATAGTCCCACTGTCTTACTGGGCTGCACATGAGGGTAAGAAGTGTTGTAGATAAAGTATAAGTAGTATTACAGCAGGACATTTCCAAATAGTTCCACTGCCTTACTGATTTTATTAATCCTCTCACTGTCACAAGACCTTCTCTTAGAATATCAAGACCACTCCTAATGTCTAAAGGGGTTCCACCCGTAACAGTTGTCGGGAACAATTTTATTCATAATTATTGTTTTATCTGAGGATTACGGGTTTATCTAATGGCGCATCCCGTCCCTTTGTTGTAGGTTACGGAAACATTGCAGCGCATCAACATGGAGAAGCTGAAAGCACGCGAGCAGATCATGTTCTTCGATGACGTGCTGCTGTTTGAGGATGAGCTGCACGACCACGGTGTGTCCATGATCAGCGTCAAAATAGTAAGGCATCTTTTTTCTTTTTCTTTTCTTTTCAGCATTGGGACAAAGAGGCGTGGTTGTAATCTGAAGCGTCTTGTGATAATAGAATCGATATATACAAAGAATGTTTTGACGATACACTTTGATCAGATATTTTTCGCGGTCTCCCCCGGTGCTTGTCCGTAACTCAAGAATGGATAGGAATGTCAGGTTAAGCCATACATATCGATGGCTTTGAGGATTATTTATTATATTTGAATACAAGTTTATTGTTTTTGCTTGCGTTATTGCTTGGTGTCAATTTTCCATTTGTTGCTTACATTGTACAAATTGCACAACAACAGCAGTGTTGTTAAAGCACTTTGTAACGCTTAAGAAAAGTGCTCCACAAATAAAGGTTTAAATATTATGAATATAATTATTGTTATTAACTTGTCCCTCTTATGTTTAAATGCAGAGAGTAATGCCCACCAGTTTCTTCCTTTTGCTGCGTTTTTTCCTGCGAGTTGATGGAGTTATGATCAGGATCAACGACACACGACTTTACCATGAGGCAAGTGGCTGATGTTTAAAATGTAGTATTGACCTTTCACAGCTGTTTATCAAATTAGGTTAGTAAGGGTATGTTTTTATTTTGTGGGGGGAAATGAATGTCTTTAAATCCATTTTCATTTACATCGTCCTGTGATCTAAGATCGTGTTTAATAAATTGTTACTAATCGTTCTTTTTGTCTTCTTCTTCTTTACAGGCTGGACAAAACTTCATGCTCCGGGAGTTCAGCACACGAGAAAGCAACATTTCAGAGTTGCAGGTGAGCTATGATATTCCTGGCTGAGATTTAAGTAAAATAGATGCAAAGTTCCAGGAGGAGGGTTACATTTGCAAAATAATAATAATTCTAATACATTTAATTTAGAGGCGCCTCTCTAGACACCCAAGGTCACCGTGCATGGCATAGAAATACAATGAAAACAATACAATGAGTTCAATTTAACATGAAATAAACACAGGACAAATACAAGGATATTGAGAGAGGGAACATCATAAGAGGGATAGGAACATAGGCAATATTGTGTACACCATTCTCCTAGGCTGTGTATATCTACATTTCCAAGCAAAAGTAGATGTCTGTATCAGTTGCTACGTATTTTAACTTTGTAACCTTTCTCAACCGTGCCATGTGAAAACTATTTCCCCCCCCTCATCACCATAGTCACAATAACTCAGTTATGTTTTCCTCAAACATGTACATTTGTATGTATTCTCTTGTTATATTATCATGACCTAGGTCATGGATAGGTAAAAGTGTCAAAGAAATAGCTTTTGCAAACGTTTTTTTGTTGTCTTTTTCAGAACGTACCGGCTGCTTTGTACACTGATCCTAATGAGATTGCCCAGCATTTAACCCTTAAACTGACGGAGTGTGAGAAGCTTGAGTTCCCGTTGGCAGACCCCCAGTCAGGAGCCACTAAGGCCCAATAAAGACGTTTGCGAGTCTCGGTGGACATTCACATGCCTGTTTCCACTCAAGGAGGGTTGAAAAAACACTTGTTTGTGACTAAAAGACGATGTTTGTGTGTGTTTTTTAAAAAATATGTAAAACGAAAGTCAAACTCCACTTGCGCCCTTCTTTCCCATTGGCTAATTCATTTTTGAACTGTAAAGAGACCTTGGATTTTTTGAGTTGTCCTAAAAATGTATTTCACCCATCTAGATGTTTGGGTCCGGTGTAATGATAATTGAGAATTACCTATTTGAACACCATTATACGTTTGAACGTTGTTTCTAACAGTGTGGTCTATCATTTGAAGATGTTTACTACATGCTATTTTATTCAATTTGGATATAACAACTGCGTTAAAGATGATAGGTTTATTAATCATTCTTCATAAAAACAATAGATTGAACGAGATCATTTGTAAATAAAGATGCTTTTCTATTTGTTTAATCTTTTACTGTGCAAGTGAATTTGCTGAGGTTAAGATCCTCAAATTTCACTTTGTAGATATGTCTCGACCTGCATAATATAAGGAAAACAGCTAACCCTTCAATTTGTCAATAACACCAGTCTTTAAATTTAAAATGTGGTCTGTTTGCAACCAATGTTTCTTTTACCATTATTCATGTAATTGTCGCACAATAAAAAAAAAAAAAATCAAACCTGGTAGTAATGTTTGGGTAAACAGTTAGTTGAAGTCCAAGTTATTTAAATGCATATCAAGTGCCATTGCCGTGTAAAAATAAATGTCCTATTTTGATGTTTCATTTGGCACCATTACTTTTATTTAAGAAACTAGTTGACAAATCACTTTCAGCATGCAACAACTATTAATTGCATTTTTTTTGGTAGTAGTTGTTGCAGTGGTAGCATGATTATAAACTGGGATAATAGATGGCTTGTAAATGGGCTTTTTGGTATCTGGTGCTACAGAGTTTAGTATTTTGCAGGTAGCAAACGGACCTAGTTTCGATCATAATCAAGGGAATGTTTTCCACCCGGCTACCGTATATTGCGACACATCTGATCACGCGTGCTACAGCAACAATATATGAATAGTCTGACACTAACACAGGTAACTAATCATCATACTTGGTAGGTTATCTAGCTATACCTCACTTAACGTTGGTTTATCTTGATTTTAGTGCAACCTGCTTTCAAGCTGGTTGCAGGAGTACCGGTAGCCAATGTAAGCCAAGCTGTGTTATGTGTAACAGTGTGGTAGCTCGGATTGTCCAATTCTCATTCAAATGAAGTGCGGACCGAATACCCAACCACATTAAAACTTTACATTCGAAATTGTGCCTATACGCACATACATACGGTGCATGATTTTCACGTTTTCAAATTACTCTGGGAGCTGGGATTTATATATTGTTGGACTTCCCGTCTGTAACCGTGATTGTGCTCTACCTTGAGTCTGACCCTAGCCCTGCTACGGGATTTACTTTTTAAATTAATTCAAATTATGACACATTCTAAAACCGCTGGTGCTCACCTACACTCATCTTCTTAAGACTCAAGGTCCTCACGATAGTAAGTGTTAGCGTTTACAGCTGTAACACAAATATGCTGTGGCGCCCGCAGAAAACTTTCTTTAGGGTGGCCTGATTGGGCCAGAAATAGTCTTAGGGTGACACACCAAACATTGCTCAAGTTTTGGTTCATGATATGCAATACAAGCAGTCCTGTAGAAGCGCCGGCCGTTAAACAGTGCAACACCCATGTAGTGCTGCGTTCAATTGATAGTTTCGCGAGGATAGAAATGTAGCGGATATATACAGAGGGGGGGGGGGGGGGGGGGGGGGGGGGGGGGCGGAGCGGAGTATGGGACGTGGGGTGGCCTGTACATTTTGTTGGGTAGCCAAAGTAAAGGCCAAGAAGTTGGAATCAATGGAAATTGATTGTGGGGAATGTTAACTACGATTATTTTTGAATTTGAGATAGTCTGGGAGATGTTTCAAAAAGGATCCACTGATTGTCGGAGTTAATTTCTCTTTCAAATGTCCCTCAGCTCAAGATGCCTAAGAAGGGAGGTGCTACAGCCATCAACAGTAAATACCAGGCGGATCAAGCTGTTCCGACCAAACGATGTAAAATCAGCCTTGAAAGTTCCCCGTCCCCATTGTGTTTCGACAGCCCAGCCAGTTTGTTTCAAAGCCTCATCTCTCCCATGGGGCAAGAGGAGTTTTTCCAAGACTATTGGGAGAAGAAACCTCTCCACCTTCAGCGGTCTGATCCAGCTCTGGCCTCCTACTACAAGTCTCTGTTCCAGCTCTCTGACCTGAAGAGCCTTTGCTCCAAAGGTCTGGTTTATGCCAAAGACCTGAATGTGTGCCGTTGTGTTCAGGGCAAGAAAAAAGTGTTGAACAAGAATGGTGGTGTTAACCACAATGTGCTCAAGAAAGACTTTGACCAGAAAAAGGCTACCATTCAGTTTCACCAGCCACAAAGATTCAAGGTTAGATGTGGGGTGTGTGTGTGTGTGTGTGTGTGTGTGTGTGTGTGTGTGTGTGTGTGTGTGTGTGTGTGTGTGTGTGTGTGTGTGTGTGTGTGTGTGTGTGTGTGTGTGTGTGCGCACGCGCACGCGCGCGTGTGTTTGTAACAAATGACTTAGCATGTTTAGCATATTGGGGTTGTATAACTGTCATCCGGTCCTCAAAACAGCAAGTGCTTACTTATACATGGCTGGTCATGTTGCAATAGGGAAATGGACGCTAGGTGGCACCATTGTTTAGGAACAAGTTGTAAAAAAAGTTATTACTTTACAATTCTGTTGCTGTTGAATCTACACTTCAGTCAGACTGAAAAAAGCATGTCCCAGACCCTCTGATTTAAAAAGAAAAGAAAAACATATTGACAGGTTTGCTGTATTTGTTATTCGCCATCTGGTTGTTAAAGACATGACACTTCTATACAGCTGATGGACAAAAAATATGAACTGAAAAATATAAATTATGCTAAATAATATTAATAATAACAATATGTTTTATCTGTGGGCGCCTTTCAGGACACTCAAGGTAACTTTAAACAGTCCATATAACTGGAAGGTTATGATACATAGGCCAGTACGGTGGTCTCTGTCACTGTTATTGTGGTGTGTGTGCTTCCAGGATGAGCTGTGGAAGATCCAGGAGAAGCTGGAGTGTTACTTTGGGTCTCTGGTGGGTTCCAACGTTTACATCACGCCTCAAGAGTCCCAGGGACTGCCCCCTCACTATGACGACGTGGAGGTGAGATTCTGAAATCGATCGATCTCTAAACTCACTCAAGTCAATGCATTCTTCACGTTCAAATGACTTAATGGCCTGTTAAAATATCTCGCCGGGTTCCTGTCAAAATCTTGCTACACGTCTGGTACTTCTCCACCAACAACAGCTTCCCAATGGGACTACCTGGAATTGTCAGTAAACAAACTACACTTCCCATGTTGTTATTACTCGAGGGTGAAGGGTTAAGCCTACAGAATGGTACAACTAGAATTGCAACTTGGTGAACAGTGGGGAAAAAAACCATACATGGTCTACATACACTTTTGAGGCAGTTATATAGGAAAATAACTACTAATTGTGTCTGAAGACATCACGTCTGTAGCTACTACGTTTTTGAATCTCTGTTTGTTTAAGAATAAGTCATTAGCTGTGCACACCACCACAGGTTATAAAGGTGTTGACCAGGACAACAAAGACACGGATGTTAATGGGGCCAGCCTTGTTGTTTCTTTTTTCTGCCTTCAGGTGTTTATCCTCCAGCTGGAGGGGGAGAAACACTGGCGTCTCTACAGCCCTACCGTGCCGTTGGCTAGAGAGTACAGCCTGGAACCTGAAGAACGCATAGGCAGCCCCACACATGACATTATACTCAAGGTAAAACACGCACCATCACTGTAAAAAAAACGCGTCTTGCTTAAATGTATTCCCAAACACACCTTTTCACTGGAAAACCATGGCCTACTAAGAAACAAACCACCGTTGAATGAAGTCCTCCGAACAAAAATGTGTTTTTTTTTTTTATGTAATGGCTGTTTACAGCTGTGTTGAGGGTTTTTCACCTGCTTTCTATACAGGCTGGGGATCTTCTCTACTTCCCAAGAGGAACAATCCATCAGGCAGACACCCCCATAGGAGTGGAACATTCCACCCACCTGACCCTCAGTACCTACCAGAACACGTATGATGTTATTAAATATTATTAAACTCAAACAAAACAAAATGTAAATGACCGAAAAGGGGGCCAACCACCTTGTACTATATTTAACAGTCCAATGACATACTGCTACCCTTAAACCTACCTGTTGAAAAGGTGTCTACTTTACATATTCTAGTAAAATTATGTTCGACCTACCTGTTGAAAAGGTGTCTACTTTACATATTCTAGTAAAAGTATGTTAAACCTACCTGTTAAAAAGGTGTCCAGCACACATACCAGAAAAAGTATGTTAAACCTACCTGCTGTACAGGTAGCTCTTAGACACATACTAGAAAACGTATGCTTTACCACATGACTGACCCTTTGAGTCGATACAAACCTTTGCTTCACAGGTCGTGGGGAGACTACCTGCTTGATGTGTTTCCCAGCTTCCTGTTTGACTCCATGAAGAATGACATCGCCATGCGACATGGCATGCCCCGCGGCTTGCTAATGGTGAGTGTCCCGTCCCGCCCCCCCCTCCTGCCACACGCCGATCCTCAGAGACCCTAACGTTGGACGTTTACCCCCCACTGTGACCAGGGCACGGGGGTTACCCCTGACACTAACCGGCGGTTGGCCTCCTTCCTGAGGGGCTTGGCAGACAAAATGGACGCCGACGGTCAGGAGCTTCGATCAACAGACATGAGGAGGGACTTTGTTACCAGCAGACTGCCTCCGTACGCCCAAGACCAGGACGAGACAGCACCATGTAGGAAACACGCAGCACAGCGCTGACTGCTAACCGCTACCTATACACGTCACAAACGAAACGCCAAGCCAGACAGCTAGCGAATCCTTTCCCCCATGTCTTCAGTGTTTGTCTGTGTTTTACAGCTGGGAAGATGCCTGCATTGGAGGACAGAGTGCGCATGAGATATAAAAGCCACGCCCTTGTTACCGTGGAGCCCAGCCAGGAAAGAACAGTACGTGCCAAACCACCAGTGACAAATTTTAAGATCAAGTATAAATATTGTATATTATATTTGTTTTAACTAAGCGATTACCTAAGCTTGTGTGTGTGTGTTGTAGGATGAGGCAACAGAGTTGGTGGTTTTTGTGTTGCACTCCCTGAGAAACCGAAGGGAAGGTCACATGATGGGAAGGAGCTCTGGAGTCAGTGAGGATGACGACGGTGAAGATGATGATGAGGAAGACGACCAGGATGTTGCGCAGGTGAACGTCTTCCTTAACTCTACGATTTTTTTTTCTTTAACACAAAGTAATTGTTCACATTTCTTTTTATGTATCACTGAATCTTACAATGTTTTCATCCCCCAAAAGTCCCAGGGCTTGCGTTTTCCTCTCTCCCACCTCCAAGCCCTCCGGCAGTTGCACCAGACAGAGAGTCTTCCATTGGCCCAGCTAGAGCTGCCCTCAGACGGGGATAAACTCAACTTGGCCCTGGCCCTCTGGACAGAAAGCCTTCTGGAAGTATGCTAGCACGCTACCATCATCCTGTAGACAAAATAAATATAATGCATTTTTAATTATTATAATATTATTCTAAATATTTTTCTTGTTTTGGGGGGTGACATCTTGGGCTTATTCTGATAAACTATACACTGTCAAATACTGTCTTCTGCAATACAAAGGAACTTTATTGAATGTTTCACATTGACTCAATTCTTGTAGACTACTGGCTTTGGTTTGGTTGACTGATGTACATTTTAATGACAATGTCCTGCAGATTTCCATGTGTGCTGAAGTTACGGTTATGTAGGTCCAAGATAGACTAACCAATCAGTGACGCTGACACACACAGTGAGACTAGGTATCCGTCTCACCATCACTTACGTTGCCACGGAATAGACATATCTTCCAAGTCACATTGTTTTTAATTATTGAAGAAATCTATAATTTCGTAAACTATTCTTAATTTCTTATCTACATTATTATTACAATTTGATCAGTGCACTACAGTAGTACGTGACTCAAAAGAATGGACTGTCAGTGATCAGAGTTAACATTAATATCTTTAATATTACGCAGACATTTAAAAAGATAGATCTTTAATATACACTTTAATAGTATACCGTCAGCTCATCTTAAACTGTACACAATATTTAAATGTTCAAAACGTCTATTACTGAATATCATATATATATATATATATATATAGTATATATTAAGTAGCTTTTTTTCCAGTGAAATTATTAGACATGTCTTTAAAACATTTCTGCTGTTTAAAAATGAATTAGGGAACATTCACAATGACTTTGGTGGTTACAGTGGCGCCAAGCAACACCATCATAGAACATATTTACATCTCTCTTCATGCTTTACAGTGTACAGGGAGATTTTTGGGCCAAACTAAATTTGCCACATTTCGAGTTGAACTCTAGTAGTGCAAATGTGCTTAGGAAAAAGATCCCCTTATGTGAAAACATAGTAACAGCAGAGTTGAGCATTGTCAGACCATTGCATTTTCATTCAGACAGTTCAAGGCAATTTTTGAGGTAAAAGTATTTCCTTACGGTAATGTTTTTTTTTTTTCGGTATTATGATAAGTCCATTCTCCCTATTGCATCAAATTATGCTGTTATTGTTTCATATTCTTGCCCTAAAGAGTGGCAAGTCCATTACCTGAAGATACGACATTTTATCAGTATTAAAATATCTACACCTTAGGTGCGTAATATAGAAGAAATATCATAAGTAGTGTTTGCTCCACTTTGTTGTTTCTAGAACATAACGGCCAGGAATCGTTCAAACTCGACGGTAGTACAGCGCTAAGTCGTAAATGGGACCTGAGAGAAAACTGGGCAAAAAAGGATCATTAACAAACTAGTGGTCTTTCATACAGGTCTGTTGTCAGGAAGAATGTTCTTTTCAACAAAGAAAAAAAACAAAAGGACATCTCCAGTTGCATGGTCCCTAACTTTCCCACGTAGCCTGACATCCATAACCCATGCTCTTTCCCTATTCTGATTTGGGAGATTTCAGGGGCTTCTAAAAGATCTCTTTAAAGCAATTCATAGTCCCAGTACTGTGACCTCTGCTCTGTGGAGAATTCATTGACAACCAAGTGGTCCTTGTCGAAGCCTGTGCCACCTATAACAACACACAGACACAACTGATTCATTTCATTTCAGGTTGTTACAAAAAAATAACAAGGATTTAACCGATTTTGAACTTTGATTTGAAAATCGTTTTTTTATGGTATTTTTAATACTTTAGTGGAAGACATTAGGGTAAGTACAGAAGTTAAACTGCAACTCCTATGACATGAACAATCCAGTAGGAAGGCTTACTGTACCTCTAATGTCCAGCACGAGGTTACGGTTTAAATGGGAGGAGATGGTTCCATTGTCATTGAAGGTCCATTTCTGGTTCGTTCGCCCGTGTTCTGGCCAAAGGGCCACTCGAGACCCTGCTGCTCCCCGGGCCCCGATGACTGAGAGACACGCCTTACCAGTCTACATGGAAACAGAATAGAATACATATTATACACACCACCCTCTGCTTGTACAGTGATGCCTGCCTTACCAGTCTACATGGAAACAGAATAGAATACATATTATACACACCACCCTCTGCTTGTACAGTGATGCCGGTCTCACCAGTCGACATGGAAACAGGATAGAGGACCTGTTATCATAGTAATGCACACCTTACCAGCCTATGTAAACAGGACAATACCTATTTTCACACACACACCCCTGCTTGTACAGTAATGCATACCTCACCAGCCTGCTTGTACAGTAATGCATGCCTCACCAGCCTGCTCGTACAGTAATGCATGCCTCACCAGCCTGCTTGTACAGTGATGCATGCCTCACCAGCCTGCTCGTACAGTAATGCATGCCTCACCAGCCTGCTTGTACAGTAATGCATGCCTCACCAGCCTGCTTGTACAGTAATGCATACCTCACCAGCCTGCTTGTACAGTAATGCATGCCTCACCAGCCTGCTTGTACAGTGATGCATGCCTAATCATTGCCTGATTGGACCAGTGGGATCACATGAGACCACGTAGTGTTTCTCATTATATAGGGAAGTAAAACTAAAGTGTTAGTGGTTAGCCCTCCCAGCTTATACAGCTGTACAGGGACATAAAGAGTTAACTCTTTCTCTCTAACTCCCAGCCTATACAGGGTAACATGAAGGGTTAACTATCTAGCTCCCAGCCTATACAGGGGGACATGTCTCTGTCTCTGTCTCTGTCTCTGTCTCTGTCTCTGTCTCTGTCTCTGTCTCTGTCTCTGTCTCTGTCTCTGTCTCTGTCTCTGTCTCTGTCTCTGTCTCTGTCTCTGTCTCTGTCTCTGTCTCTGTCTCTGTCTCTGTCTCTGTCTCTGTCTCTGTCTCTGTCTCTGTCTCTGTCTCTGTCTCTGTCTCTGTCTCTGTCTCTGTCTCTGTCTCTGTCTCTGTCTCTGTCTCTGTCTCTGTCTCTGTCTCTGTCTCTGTCTCTGTCTCTGTCTCTGTCTCTGTCTCTGTCTCTGTCTCTGTCTCTGTCTCTGTCTCTGTCTCTGTCTCTGTCTCTGTCTCTGTCTCTGTCTCAGAATAGTTACAAACGTTTCCAATTTTTGATCATGTATAGTCCTAGAATAATCACACGAGCATCATATTTTTATGACACACATGCCAAGACATCTCGAGTGACAACCGCAAGGAATCCATGTTCCGATAATACCTTGTGTGAGTGTTGAGTCACCGCTCACGGTAAAAAAAAAAAAAAAAAACTCCAAACTCCTTTGACTTGGGAGTTTCAATTGTGGGCTAAAGATAACCATATTAGCCTTGGGACTCTATATTTAGAACAGCTCCAGCCACCAGCCTGGGCCCTAACACAGTGAGCAGTGACAGATCACTGCACGGCTTAGGAAAGAAATATGAAACTCAAGAGGGGACAGCTCGCTACAGTAAGGATCTGTGTCACCCAGGCATCGGTTTGCAGAAAGCGCGACCCCCTTCTTGCTTTGCGCGCACGCAAGCATGCATGCATGTATCTGTATCTACCGCAGCAGAGCCAACGTGTGTGTACTCGCTGACCTTGCAACGGAGGAGTCCGTGGGTAAAGACCCAGCTCTGGGTCTCCGGCGAGCGGCCTGGCGAGAGGGACACCCGGGCGGGAGAAGCGTCTTCCGGGACGTTCTCCGAGGTCAACAGCGTCCCCTCGGCTCGGCTTCTTAACTGGACGTACGCCCTGGACTGAACACGGACAGAGCAAAACCCTTCAGATGGACTCCTCACATACACTTAGATATACATCATGTATACATATGAAAACCTGAAGACAATGTTAAAGTAGATGTAGCATTTATCTGAAGATATTAAGACATGCTAAAAAAGAAGCAACATAATGTCCAAAATAAAAAGATTCCAGTAAACTGATTTGCATTGACAATTGACGAAATGATGCAATATCGGTAGCATTTTGGAGGCTGATTTATATGATAAAACTAAATCAAAGCCCCCCTCTTGTTTTTTGGACAGAGTGTAACCCGGACAAGCTTTCTGATCCACTTTCGATAGCGGTGTCATCCGAAATACTAAAAATAGGAGTGCTGTATCCAGGTATTTACACACCGAGGCTAAACGGGCTTTGTAGTGGACTATGCAGGAGTGAGGCTCTCTGTCTGCGGTGGGATCAGCTCGAGTGAGAAGCTGGCATAAATCAACACGACCTTGCCTCACCCTGTTGGTCGCCTACGATTTGTCTTGTCAACAGAGCATGGGAGCAAGTTTGGTCTCTCTCTCTCTCTCTCTCTCTCTCTCTCTCTCTCTCTCTCTCTCTCTCTCTCTCTCTCTCTCTCTCTCTCTCTCTCTCTCTCTCTCTCTCTCTCTCTCTCTCTCTCTCTCTCTCTCTCTCTCTCTCTCTCTCTCTCTCTCTCTCTCTCTCTCTCTCTCTCTCTCTCTCTCTCTCTCTCTCTCTCTCTCTCTCTCTCTCTCTCTCTCTCTCTCTCTCTCTCTCTCTCTCTCTCTCTCTCTCTCTCACCAAGCACTGTCTGACTGCCTGTCTCTCTCACACACACACACAGCACACTAGCGCCTGCTAAGCTCTGTCTGACTGCCACACACACACACACACACACACGGATCAAAATATCTTTCTGAGAAGTGGGCCCTAGGTTTTATCACAACCAACCAGGCTTGGGGTTTTAATTCCTTGGCATGAAGCTGCTGTGAGTGGGACTTCATGATGGTCCAACTGCTTACCCCCACGCCACAAAGTGACAGCCCCGTGCATTCAGTGCCATGTGGCCTATATAGAAAAGTACACACACCAAAAGCAGAACGTCTCTCAGTGCCGCATAGCATCAAGCCTACGACCGCATCAGACATACTCGAGCCTTTTAAAGGAATGGGCGTTGGGAGTAGATCGAGCCGAAATCTCCTTTTGCACTTCATTTGTATAGGATTGTATCTGTGTGGTCTGTAGCTCCAGACTGCATCGAATACATATTCAATCCGCTAAGTTTAAAACTAAGACTTTGGCTGAGTAGATCAAGCCTAAACCTCCTCTTGTACCTGATTTGCTTTACACCACAATGGTTGTCTGGAAAATCCCCCCCCCCCCCCCTCGCTGGGGCCGTGCGTCGTTCACTGACCTGTTTCAGGGGTCGTAGCGAGCCCACCGTCTCCCAGCCACTGTGCCGACTCCAGCTAGACACCGCCCCGGGCTGCAGCAGCATCTGGCGACCCTTATAGTGACTGTACTCGAAGGCCACCCATCTGTCAATCAAAAGACGCACCCGAGTCAGCGGAGGTGTGGGACGAGCGGGTTCGGTTAGCAAGGGGGGAGCATACAAGAAGATTATAACGTTAGCTTAAGCTCTAAGGGAGAATGGAAAGAGAGGCTCCTGTTCACACAGACAACGCTCGCTGAGACATTTGCGGGCCCGGCTGCACTGAAAGACGTATCGAGTCCGCTCTGCACGTAGGAAGACATGAGCCATAGCAGAATGAACAGGAGGGAGGAGGAGGGTTGGCCTTACAGTCCACTTTCCACCCGGAGTGACTGGGTGAAGACGTCCGCCATGTTTTCCACGGCCGTCTCCGTCACCGTCTGAAGGCCTTGCAAGGAGTCCAAACAGAACAGGCTGACGGACGGGTCGGAGAAACTCTACAAAAAAGAAGGCGGCATTAGCCCAACTGATCAAAAAGTAAACACAGCTTACGTATAAACGATGAACCACATAAATAAGCTCTCCGCGCTGTTTTGTCGTCATAAAACTGTGTCACTAATTCCAGTCAGATATCGCTATCGCTAAGCAGCGAGCATGGCTGTGGGGGAAACAGAGGTCAACTGAGCTCCCACGGTGGATTAGTGGGCTAAAACAGGCTTAATAATTCCTCTGAGCCATGCGCCAATGTCATCTTGTCCTGTTTCACTCCGTGGCATCACACTGGTACACTGTGTTTGTTTTGTGTGTCCCATATGGGGATAGGGGGGGAGAAAGAGGGAGAGAGAGAGAGAGAGAGAGAGAGAGAGAGAGAGAGAGAGAGAGAGAGAGAGAGAGACCTACACTCAGCAGTGGGCAGCAGAGACAGAGGCAACACCAGGTACAACACACTCACGTAGGGGATAGGCCTCAGTGATTTAAAAGACGTTGCCGCGCAACCACAGGAAATGAGGTCAGGGTACAACCCCTCTCCCAGGACGTACTGGTTACCACAGCAACCCTCCTCTTCAAACAGTAGCCAGCTGGACAGGGGGAGGGGGGGGGGGGGGGGGGGGGGGGGGGGAGGGAGGGAGGGAGGGGGGGGGGGTCAGTGAGAGACACCACAGCAAAAGTAAAAGCCATCAGCTATCCCCCTTAGTATAACAGGAGGTAAGGTTAAAGGTGCCTAAGCTTAAAAGGTCAAAGGTTAAAGCAGCCTTTACCTTCCCCGGAGAACCCTGAGGGACAGGAGAGAGTGCGAGCCGCAGTCCAGAGCCTCGGTCAGGTACTCCTTCCCCACACCCCGGTAGTTAGGCTGGTTGTAGGCATGCAGCTGGAGGGGAAACAGGCCCAATGGTCAATACACTGGGCTGGTTGATCAGGCAGTCCTATGTTGATAGTTTGGTGTATGAACCTTGAGGATTCACATTCAGCGCTATGCAAAGTCTGAAATACACTTACCAAGTGTTTTGCTTCTCCTGGACCGCCACGTTCCTATATCGTAAATAAACAAAATGAAAATAAACACTAATATATGCTATAGGGAACGAAAAATATGAATATATTGAAATATTAAGACATATATGCTTTCCATTGTTAAAATGATTGTTCACATATCTATGTTGCTTTGATGTGAACCTATTGGTTCCGTCTCGCCAGGTCCATAAAGCGCAACTCACCAATCGGATTGGTCGGATGGACTTGGCTTGTTGCCGGCTGCCACTCCAGTCCAGGGCAAGAGGATGTTGCCCTTTCTCCAAGATAAACTGCTCTCCACTGAAGAATTCCTCGCTGTATGCCACCCAGCTGAATGACAATGCAGCAGAGACAATGTGATAACTTCACTTTATCTACTAAAACACAGAGGCCAGGTTGGTTGCACCCAATCTTTATTTAGATGCAAATGCTATACAAAACAGATTTGATTTTTAAATTCCAAAACAGTCATCATTTGTGATGATTAACATCTTCAAATGCTTTTGTAACTTTATATGCCCATAAGTATATTTACTGCATATACACATTCATGTACATATACATTTGACTTAATTTAAACTTTTCCTTATTTTCATTTTACGTGTGTTTTTATTTTATTACTTTTCATCTAGTTTGCTTTAATGTTGTTTGATGGCCAAATTATGATATTACAATTTCCCTCGGAATCAATTCCTTTCCCTTCCATCCCATTCCAAATAGGGAGCCAGAGAGATAATCTGCAGTGTTTAAAATCTCCAGCCAAATCTCTTTAATCGGCTGTGACTCCTTCAGACACTCACATGCCCTCGTTCACACAGAAAGAATGGGCTTTCTCTGACACTCTGATGCGCGTCAACTCCGGGATGTCCAGATCCAAAATGTCCCTCTTGTCATTTTCAAGAGAACCTGCTCCTTCCTTTAATGTTAGCGATGGCTCAATGAAGTCCTATCAATGACAACCGCACAAAAGACAATACCACTGTGACACACTGCAAAACAAACAAACTGCAACAAGAAAAAGCTACTGTTAGCCATACAGACAGACATTTCTTTGCAGAGACCTGGAGGGTTCAGAGACGTACACTTTGCATTTTGTTTAGGTGCTAAGCACCCGGGCCGACTACAGCTATCTCTGGTGGGAGTTGCGGTAAAGGTTTCTGCTGGCTGGCGACGATTAGAACTCCAACTCTTTGATCAAAAGAGTGAGGTGCTGCCAACAGCCTGGGGGCATGAGAAGGTGGAGAGGGAGCTGAATACTAATGTACGCGAGAATAAACAGCTAGCAATTAGCTCTACCTGTTCAATCCTATTAGGAGCGTAGCCTGGCAGGGACTTAGCGAGACACAAGGTTTGTAGGCCTGACTCTTTATACCTGAGGGAAGCTGAGCTAGCCATCAAACCCTCACACTGCCGGTAAAATTGAAGGGAGTGTGTGAAATGGGGGGGGGGGAACAGAGCTTCGGTCAAAGTAGGTCATGCTGGTGAAATATGTTAACCCCTGACCCCGTTTTCAGACAAACCCCAGGGACATATAGGAGGTTCATAGGGCGCGCGCACGCCCGCACGCCCGCACACACACACACACACACACACACACACACACACACACACACACACACACACACACACACACACACACACACACACACACACACACACACACACACACACACACACACACAGTCACTTCTAACACACACTGGGGCATGCACACAAACACACAAAAACAAAAACCACAATTCAAAATGTTGACTTAAACATTTTTTTTTTTTTTAAATGAACACACAACAACACTGCCTGTCGTTCCTCAAGCGACCTGAACTTACAGCCAGCAGGAAGCGGAGAGAAAGCAGCCTCTGCGGGTCGACTCCTCCCGGCCCAGCCTCTGCATCGTACTCTCCCTCCTCTAGCAAATACTGCCGTCCTGTGTAGCCCTGTCCCGCGTAGCCCACCCACCTGCCAGAACAAAAGAGTTGAGAGGGGGGGGGGGGGGGGTCAAAGGAGGTGCACACACCGCGGCCCTTAAGTCCGTACGCCTCCCTAGCTTAGGGCAACAAGGCTCGAATGGGAGCAGCCTCTGAGTCAGTGGCATAGTCACGCTGATAAGACCGACCCTGATGGCCAAAGAAGAAGAAAAACGACACTTGAGCCAGAACAACGTCGGCTTGAGTTTGAATGTTTGTGTGTCTTAGGTAGTGTTTCATTTTACCATTGTGTTTTGTAGCAAAGGTTATGTACACAAAGAGTTTGCACGGACACACACACACACGCACACGTGAACACACACACACACACACACACACACACACACACACACACACACCATCCCAAACCTACACTTCGTCATTTACTTGGCTCATGTTTGCAAAGGGAGTTAAGCCCTTCTTTTCTTAGAACAGAAAACAGAACGGTAAAAGAAGTATTCAACACACATCGCATGACAATCTATAAACAACAGAGGCTAACTGTTAAAAAGAAATTGCGGGTATTTCTGCCCTTAAACCAAAAAATAAATAAACAACATTCCCCTTATGACACAAACACACACCAAATAACGCCCTTGTAGACAGCCACAAACAAGCACACATCTCTTCCTTCTTAAAACTCGACAAACAGGTCCAGTTCGCTACTCAAACGTTTCCCCACCAGACAAGATCTGAGAGGCAGGCAGACAGAAGGGGTCAGTGCCCAGGCACTCACACTCCTCCAGTGACTCGCAGGGACGCCACGCCCTGGAACCCTGTGACAGCGGCAACACTCGGGGTGTTACCCACCAACTCATAGCCCCGGCCCTGGAAGTGGGGCTTCTCGAATACCAACATCTACAAAACATCAAAGGAAAGGGTAGATCTATATCATAATCAAGCAGGCTTAATATTACAAGTATGGTAATGGTGGGGGTTATGTACGTCTTTGTGCTAGACGTTTTTGCATCGGCAACAGGGGGAGATGGCAGGGGATGTTTCAATGATATCTGTAGTTCTGAGCTATCCCACCTTAGGGTTCAATGGTGTCTTGACTTTGAGCCCACCCTGCCAAGAAGAAAAATAACATTGAAACCATGAAACCTGACAGTTATTACCAGCAGGAGATGACTGAAGATTCTAATTTCAAAATGAGACCATGTGAAAAGTGATGATTTATACATTCATACATTTAACATCTGTAAATAATGTATCTTAGTTATTCTTAATTAGTCTTTACCTAAAAAAAAATAAGTTTCATTGTTTTATATTTAGACTTATGAATTGATCAAATGGTCCGTCTGATACATTGGGTCTAATGGTTGTCTGTACACACACACCCCCGCATTCCCTCCCCACTTACTTAAACTTAAACTTAAAATGAGTCCCCTTAAACTTAAACCCCGCCCCCCCCCCCCCCCCCCCCCCCCACACTTACTCGTCTAAGAGGTCGGAGCGACCTCACGCAGGTGACCTCATCATGACCCGGACGCGGTGTTACCAAACCACCGGGTTCCATCACCACGTAGTTTCCGTGGCAACCCGGCCTGTCGAACACCTGCCAACTTGGAGATAATAAAAAAAAATTAAAAAAAAAGACTGAGGATTAATCATTTGGAGTCGAGGGTTTAAATTGTAATCTAATCTAACATGTTGGCAGAGCAGACACTTTTGTTTAAAGCATCTGCCATTGTGTCTGTCTTTTGTGATTTAATATCGCATATCATATGCAGTACCGTTTGCTGAATCATTATTGAAACGAGCGAACTATAGATGCCAACAATGCAGAATATTGACAGACAAGATATTTCGTAACTGTATTAAAGACTGAAAGGGGCAGATGGGATCGCACATACTGTAGAAGAGACCATGACTGATTTGTATAGAGAAACAACTCTCCTCAACATCAACTTTTGAACAGCCGAACACAAAAACCTTACATAAATCCAAATCTACATTTGTTAATTGCGTTCATTTCAAGAAGTGACATGGTCTCTACAGTTAAATTCAGTTCTAGATGTTGTATTTTCAGACTAAACACTTTTAAAACGTTTCTTCACAGAAGTGTCTCTGACGATGACTCATCAGGAAATGCAATTCAGTCAGTTTAAATGTCATAGCTGCAGAGGTGAAGGAGTCACTTCAATCACAAACCCACCCATTACCTCAAACACTCTGGCGCCAACCATTTCCAGTTTTAAAAGGACACCTGATAAGAACTGCCTGATCAGGAAATAGGTTTTTTTCATCCTGTTCTTAGCAGGTGCATTTTAAACCTGAGGGGTTGCTATGACTCAGAACTTAACAGACCGTTGAAACAACAATACCAACGCCATTTGGGAAGGATATACCCCTTCAACATGAGTCATACTTCCCATTGTTTAAGGCTTTCCTATTTCCCTTGTACATGGCCTGGGGCCTTTCAAATCAAATCAAATCAAATCAAAATGTATTCATATAGTACATTTACAGTATATAAAATAGTATATGTTCTAAACATGAATACGTTTTGTTGGGACATGAGTCCTCTGAGTATGTTTTTCAGGTGATCGCATCCTGATTTTATTACCAAGTTGCTAATGCTATTGTATAAGTAGCTCATGCTCTCTGTTGCCCCCGCTCCTCATAGGAGTCTGCTGTCTTACCATCCCGACTCGACACTCAACTCTGACGGAGAGACGGCCCCACATGACTCCATGCTGTGTGCTCTGGAGTGGAAGCGTTCAGAGGCTCCTTCCGGTCTCTGGAGGCGAAGCTCGGGAGGGCTGTCATCCTTCACGCACACAAAAAAAGACAGAAAATAAGAATTACGAGAGAGAGAGAGAGACAGAGAGAGACAGAGACAGAGAGAGACAGAGACAGAGACAGAGACAGAGAGAGAGAGATGAGAAGAGGTGCTGATACATAGAGAACATACATACAGATAGAGTTTGAGTGGAGTCAACTAGCAATAAGTTAGCACAAGAAAAACAGCTACAGAAAGAGAGACAGAATGAGAAAAGGAGAGACCACTATGTCACATGATCATACTTCTTCTATATTTATCACGCAGCTGGAATGAATCAAGCCTTAGTGGCTGAATACCTCTGCATTGCCTCAAAGATTAAACTGGCAATGGACATCATGTTGCTTTAACACTCCTTTCAAAAGACACTGGATTTTAGTGTTACAATATCCATAAAATAGCTATCGTGTGTGACTGTACATTCCACACTGTAGCACGTGGAGAACGAGCCACATTGGAGTGAGAAGGTTCCTGAAGTTGACCCTCCTCACCTTGAGCAGCGTTCTGATGGAGCCGATGGTGACGGCCGAGGGCTCTCCGTCTGGGCTGGCGTCCCGGCCCGGCTGGCGGCTCAGGACGGTCTCCCCCTCCTCCAGCAGCAGGGCCGGGCCTCGGAAACCCGCTTCCAGGTAGAGCAGCCAGCTACGGGAAACACACACCCTGTCAGAACCCGTGTCCATCTCGCTTTGGCCTCCGCTCTCTGTCAGACAGTAACACACACACACACACACACACACACACACAGAAAGACACACACACACGCGCGCGCGTGCGCTCACACACAGAGTCTATTTTCCCACTCAACACCAAACTGTCTCTCTCTCTCTCTCTCTCTCTCTCTCTCTCTCTCTCTCTCTCTCTCTCTCTCTCTCTCTCTCTCTCTCTCTCTCTCTCTCTCTCTCTCTCTCTCTCTCTCTCTCTCTCTCTCTCTCTCTCTCTCTCTCTCTCTCTCTCTCTCTCTCTCTCTCTCTCTCTCTCTCTCTCTCTCTCTCTCTCTCTCTCTCTCTCTCTCTCTCTCTCTCTCTCCCTCCCTCCTAACACAAAAGGGAGCAGAAGCCAGCAAACGGCTCCTCGGCGTTTACATACAAAACGGCCGTTGCCACGGAAACCTGCCCCTCCTTCCCTCTTCATGGGTGACAATGCTGGAAATTCAAAGACCCCTTGACAGACACAAACCCATGTAAACGCAACCATTTTCTAGGACGCGCTTGAGTTTTTCCTCTGGCAGTGGAGGCGTTATGGGGACAGCACGGGGGAATCAATCTCTCTCTCATGCCACCGTTCATGTTTTTCCTTTCTCCTTTCTGAATTATTCAAAAGGTGCTTACTCATAGCCCTAAACTCCCGGGCCCACAGCACCCAGCAGGAAGCTAAGGAATAACCCACAGAAGCACAGCGGTGTGTTCCCAGCGGTGTTACAGGAGTAAACCCTGGAGCTGGCTAAGACAGTTACCAGGCTCAACCTGCCAAGCCTAAACAAACATTAAGGGATTCCTAAGATAACATCATAAAAAGGCGCAGAGACGGAAGATTTGTAGTGTGCGTGTGTCCGTGTGTGTGTGTGTCCGTGTCCGTGTCCGTGTGTGTGTGTGTGTGTGTGTGTGTGTGTGTGTGTGTGTGTGTGTGTGTGTGTGTGTGTACGCGCGCGTGGAAATAGCTCTTAAAGCATGTTAATACTTCCCCTGTCCAAAATTGCTGTATCTTCTTAGGACAGAGGGAGCCTGTATTGACTCAGACAGATGGGAGTTTTCCTAAAAGCTTTGAAAGCGGCTTTAACCGGTTTTACATGGCCAATGAAAGGCAGCGATCGATAGGGGCTAATAGGATAGGCCGGCGGGATGAGAGATGAGACTGGGGAAGGAGCCTGTCCAGGAGATCTTTCACACGCTAAGCATTTAGGCGGATGGTCTATCAGCCTGGCATTATATTAGTGGAGTTACTTAAACGTAATAAAGAAAAACAAGAAAGAACAAGCTTCTCGTTAATAACCTGATGAGGCGATATTTCGTCTTTTCACCCGTAAACTGACTGAGGTCACACACCCTTTCCGCGACGAGAGGGAACAGAACGACTTGAGAATTTGTGAGTTTCTCGAGAATTCCTACTCGAGGGTTGGCGAGTTTCACAGACGGTAGAGTGGCTGTGGAGAATAGGGCGGTAATGACGTGACTTTCTCCCTTCACCAGAGGCTCTTAGAGAGTCAGAGAGAGAGAGAGAGAGAGAGAGAGAGAGAGAGAGAGAGAGAGAGAGAGAGCGCTGACTCACTCACAGAGGATGAGAGAGAGAGAGAGCCTGGTTTGTTTTACATCCTATGAGTTCGGGAATGTTGACTTGTTTTAAATAATGCAGCAGAACCAAGGCTTTACGGGTGTTTGTGTGTGTGTGTGTGTGTGTGTGTGTGTGTGTGTGAGAGAGAGAGAGAGAGAGAGAGAGAGAGAGAGAGAGAGAGAGAGAGGGATGGGGACAGCAAGGGAGATGAAGAGATAAAGAGAAAGAAAGGGTGGGAGAGAGGGAAAGAGAAAGAGTAAGAGGTAGAGAGAGAGAAAGCGAAAGAAAGAGAGAGAGAGAGAAAGAGAGCGATAAAGATGGTTTCCTTGCCAATGGATACAAAGGGAAGTGAGCACATCTATAAAGCATAAGACATTGCGTAACATCTTCAAACTGGCTAGCGAAAAGCCCTCGGAGTAACTGTTAAGCCGTGAGGACGAGGCGTTTGACAAAAAGCACGGCACGCCACGCAACACGTCCACCGGACTCAAAGAGGCCTTAGCACTCATCATTTAAACATGGAACCCGTGTTACAGCATAGCCACGGAAACTCTCCATCTCCATCATGTCTGCCTAAAGCTCTCTCAGAGAAGCTAAGAGTGATATGGAGTCTTTTTTATCGTGTTGTATGGTTAGACATTTTGAGTCTTTTTACCACGTCGTATGGTTAGACTTTGTGAGTCTTTGACAGCGTCATTATGGTACGGAAAGGAAGGATACCTTGGGTGGGATTCGCATACAGCCTCAAAAGGCCAAACGTCAAGCAGCATTCTTAAATATTGTGGTTGGAAAACTCAGGTTTTTGGTGACAGCCATTCATTTTCAAATTTCCAAAAAGTTGTTGAAGAGCTAGGCTATAGTCTTAAGGGGATTATTATAAAAACACTAATGGCCACTGACAGGGGACATACAGAGATGAATAGCTTATTATCTTAACCATTGCTATAGTGTTAATATTAGTATGTGCTACAGGTATATATTACAAATGAAGGAATAAAAGAACTCCAACTCCCAGTGACACCTCTGTCTGTGTGGGCCTGACCAGCATGATAGTGATTAATACCAGTGTCCGACCTAACAAGTAGAGCAGAGAGCAGGGCATGGTATGATAGAACATTTTGCTGAAGGGGATATTAATCATCATCATCATATAAACACACATACACATATACACACACACACACACACACACACACACACACACACAAGCACACACACACACACACACACACACACACACTCAATGGAAGGGAAGTTGAGTCTAGCAACGGGTTACTCAATACATGCATCTATCATCAAGCCAGAAGATAAAGAATTAAATGAATGCAAGAATACATGCTCAGTTAGTCATACACACACACACACACACACACACACACACACAAACACACACACACACACACGCTGTGTGAGTTTGTCACTCGGTTACCCAATAAGTGTATTTAACAAACTAAGAGATAAGCGCTGAGCAGACATGCATGCCCAGTTAGTAATATCCTGATGTTATACTTTGTGCAACCTACTGTATATATGTATTTAACAAAACATGACTGAAATAGGAATTGAATAGCCTATTTCATGTTGCAACCCTCACTAACGCTTTGGGCCTATCAAAAAAAAAAAAAAGACGTTTTACTTAACTTTTTTTTGAAGAGTTACCTCCAAAAAGCTAGAGCCACTGGAGACGTTTGATCAACCCAAGCATCTAATGGTTATGCCTGTCTAAATACATGAAATGATATTAATAAAACAACAGCGGGACATCTTACCATCCCGTGACCACCCTCACAGAGACCCCCTGTGGGAACACCCGGAGTAAATCTGGGACGTCTCCATTAACCTCCATCCTCTCTCCAGAAGACGTGATGCCATCATAGAAGTACACCTGAGGGTGGGTACAAGACATATAGTATCCTCAGAAAGGTTCAAAGAGGTCGGATGGGCATTCAAATCAATATGAACATCTCTAAATAGGGCATTGAGCGTGTAATAAAAGAAATGAGAAAGTAAATAAATACATCAATAAATAATATCATGGCAAAATAAATCATCACAACGAAGAGCAAATAAACAATCATGATTAGGCACGGCTTTGGTGTCTAGTGTTTGTGAGACTGCTTAAAAGCAGCTGAAGGATTCAATTGTTTCATCGTGAACAAAGGGAAAGAGCCAAAGTAAACACATACACACACACACACACACACACACACACACACACACTGAAGCCAGGTTGAAAGAAGCAGCTTGAGGGAGAGGCTTTTCCAGTCCTCAGAACGGTGGGGACTAACCCCACACTGTGCCCACGCCTGGGGGGCGTTTTAAACCCCCGCCACTTCAGACACCAGACACCATGCTGAGGAGGAGGATGAGGAGGGGCACCCCTAACTCCCTCCCAGAAAAAAAACACCTCAATTGCTTCCAGCAATTATCATAGAAAACTCTTTCCTCTATTATTGAGAGGGTGTGTGTGTGTGCGTGTATGTGTTCATCCTCCCATCCACAAAACAATCTGACAACTCGCTCATCTTGATTTATTTTAGGTTTTTGTTAGTTTTGGTTTTTTGTGTCATCCCTGATTGCGAACACTTCAGAGCACAGCTCTTGAGTAAACTAAGTCTGCGGGTTGCAAAGTTGTTCCACTTAGAAGCTTGTGGAGCAACATTGAAGCTCAAAGACCTGGCTTTTTTTAGCTGCTAGCTCCGGGGGTTAATTGTAACATTTGCCTTTTTTTTTTTTCTTCTTTTCAGCACATGTGATGCAAGCATAAACTATGTAATCCATGTAAAAACCCACCCACAAGCTGTTAGTGGCGGAACACAGCTCCTTATTGGCCCAGGAGAACTGGCTTCAGACCAGCTCTAGAGGAATCTAAACAAAAGTCCTCAGATCAACCGAATCTGATGTGATTCCATTCTGAACGTCCACAGCAGTGCAGGTTTAGATCAGTTTTTACTTGATATATCTTAGTACACAAGATACAATTGTATTTCTTTCTTCATTAGAATTGTATTTCTTGCTTGGTGTGTTGCGGCTTGCTTCATGTAAAGACATTGAACGTGTAGGAAATGTGCTATACAAATACATTTGACTTGACCTACTTTTCACGTTGGCTATCAACGACCCACTTTCGTTGGCTCTTTACTGGAGTGGCCACTTTACTAAAGTTGCCATTGCAGGTCTGGTGATTTCTGATCCTTATGTCATCAAAGTCTTTTTTTTTTTCCCACTGTCACTTTTCTGCATTTAGCTCACTATTGCGAATTTGACAAAATCCCACTTTTTGCTAGTTCACAGTATATCTGTGTAATGTCATCTGTGTGTAAGTGTGTAAGTGTGTGTGTGTGTGTCCATGTCCATAAAGCTGTTGTGTGTTTGCCTTCCTGTCTTTCAGTGGCTGGTAATAGCATATTGTAGCTACAGTAAAGTAGATTTAGAGCGGTATGTTTATACCACCACCTTTTTGACCCAAACTGGGAACTGACAATCATTCTGAGCAGATGAGATGACCCTGCTACAGCAATCAATAGGTTGCTAATAGGGCGCGCAATCAAAATCTAATTCACATCTATGACCGAGTCGTTACGGTGATTAAAACTCCTGACAAAGAACGACAAGTTGCTGGTTGCTGCCCTACTTTCTCCAATCTGAAACATCATTAGCTAATGAAAGAGAAATGTCCTGTCCGGCCAAAAAGCCACTCGTAGCATCTCAAATCCTCCCCGGTCTAGCAGTGAGGAGACAGGCTGTCCCGCACAGTCAGACACTAATTAAGATGGTGTCTGGAGTTTGCTTGACAGTGAGAGATACAGCACCCCACAGGCAGGCTGTGTGTTCGCAAGAGCAGACCCCGGGACGTTTTTTTGTTTTCGAACACGTTCCTAGTAGCCCAAAACAGTTTCCACCATCTTGTTTTCATATATTCGTCAATCTTACTTTCGTTTGTTTATCAATCTCACCTTATCAGTGGTCGTGGACGGACATGTCCTCTTTGAGCTTGTGTGCACGTCAGTGTGACGATCACCACCACGGTGATCCGATTGAGAGGTGCCCGCGGACTTCAAATAGAGATACATGGGGGAGTCTGCTGGTTTCTGGACCGTTATCTGTGGGGTCAAAGTCTTGTCAGTAGTGGACCGCACCTGGTGGCCTGGGCCTCCCGGGAGTCCCGCGGTGGTGTTGCCGGGACACCCGCTCGCATCGCCCCCCCGGGGGGCCTCTGTGCCCCCCTGTGTTTTGCAATGAGGGTCACAAAACGGTCTGTGCTCCTCTTCCATCGGTGGGACTTGTCCGTTGCCCTCCTCCTGCTGCTCTTCCTCCTCCTCTGGTCCCTGGTCCCTGTTGAAGAAGCTCTCCCACAGGGGGCGGCGCGGCGTGGGGCACGGGGGCTCCTCCGCATCGGAGAAGCCGCTGGACTGCAGACGCTCGCTGACGGACTGGAGGAGAGACAGGATGGAGAGCGAGGAGGAGGCGGAGGAGGAGGAGGAGGAGGTCGCCGCCAGCTGCCCATCCTCCTCCGGGCCTCCTCCGCTCAGACTCCTCAGCTCCTCCTCGGTCGCCGGGGGCACCAGGAGGCCCCCGTCCTCCCGCGACAGCCCCCCTGCGGCGGCGGCCCCCTCCCCCCCGTCCTCCCCGTCGCCACGGTCACCCACCTCCTCCACGATGGGCGACAGGGAGAAGGGGTAGCCCTTGGAGCGCCGCCCCGTGGGGCTCAGCGCGGGGCCCGTGTCGTTGATGAACACCTCCGACTCCTCTTCCTCGCAGATGACGGCGAAGCCGCCGGCCTCCGGGTCGTGGAGGTCGAGGTGGGGGAGCGGGCCGGGGGCCTGGAGGTCCGGGCGGGGACCCCCGCCCGCCCCTCCTCCTCCTCCTCCTCCTCCTCCTCCTCCTCCTCCTCCTCCTCCTCCTCCTCCTCCTCCTCCTCTCCGCGCCGACTCGTGGAGCCCTGCTAAGCGGCTGCTTAGCTCCTGGTGGAAGCCTGCCGTCGTTCCCGCCGCGGCGGCGCCGTCATCCCTGCTCCGCTGAGGCCCGGCCTCCTTACCGACGAAGCCTGGGGCCGGATTAAACTCCAGCCCCGCCGTGGTAGACCCGTCTCGGGAGGTTTTGCTCGAGGAAGTCCCGGAGTCCTCCTCCTGCTGCTTCTCGTCCCCAGAGTCTGACCCGTCTTCTATCACCCCAGCTAAGTACGTTTGCACCAGGAGGAAACTGTGATCCTCGCCGGCTGAGGATTGGTCCGGCGGTCCATTAGTCTCAGTCCGGGGAGATTCCTCTGGGCTCTCTGATGCTGTGGCAGAGCCCTCACTGCGGAACGCTGTCAGGTCGCCCGCCGCTTGTCCCACGTCCGGCAGCGGCGTTGCGTCGGGTCCGCCCGCGGTGAGGTCGGCCTCGGCTACGTCCTGACTGGGTTCCGTAAGTGCGTCGTTACTAGTAAGGCGCTTACCGTTTTCACGGTTGTCTGTGCCTGCAAAACATTCACACCGAAGAGTGACGCCGCCGCTTTTAGAATCATCTGGGGCTGAATCCGCCGTCCTGTCCCCCGTTCCATCTCCCAGCTCCTGAGGACCAATGTCCTTTGTAGTAGAGCGAGGTCCTCCACCTTCGTTTCGCTCGACTGATCTCGACATCGGCCGGTCGCGCTCCTCGCTCCCTCTCGTCGGGTGAACGAGAGCGCCATTGCCATGGAGACCCTGCTTCTCGAGCGGGAGAGGCTGCCCGTCCTCCTCCCCCGCTGAGCTGCCGCCATCGGCACGGCCCGGCCCGGGGTGCCTTTCCTGTTCGCACGGCGCGCTGGCGGCCGTCAGCGTCTGACCTTTGACCTTTGGCAGGGGCCCTGCGGGACAGAGCTCCTCCCGCCTGCTCTCTGACTGGCTGAGGGTGGGGCTCGCCTGGACGGCGGGGTCGTGGGCCGCGGGCCCGGGGCTGTTCCCGATGTCCGTGTCCGAGCCGGCGATGGACTCGTAGCCGGAGGACGCCGTCGACCTAAGGGCCTCCGCCGCGGCCTGGCTGGCTAGCAGGGTGTGTTCGCTCGGGGGGGGGGAGGAGGGTCGACTCTCCTCGGCTCCCCGCCCCCACCCACCGCTCCCCACCGGCGGGTCCGGCTCAAAGGAGGCCGTTGGCGGTTCAAAGTCTTTGCCGGCGTTTCCGAGCGTCCCCTCCGAGTCGGACGACCGGATCTTCTCCAGGGCCGCCACGGCGTTCCTTAGGACGCCGCTCACCACCGTCCGCGACTCCAAGGAGAGAGCGGCCTCGTAGGGGTCCTGGTAGGACTCCCGGGTCGCGTCGCCGTCGCCGGGCGACCAGCCCTCCTCGTCTGACGGATCAGAGGGGTCGGGAGCGGCCGCGGCAGCGAGGGGGGCCAGAGCTCCGGTCTCCTGGGTGGCTGCCACGGCCCCCAGCCTGTCCTCCTCTTCCACCGCCCCTGGGCAGGCCGCCGTGATGGGACGGGAGGCCAGCTGGCTGCTGCTGCTGCTGGGGCAGGGTTCAGCGGTGGGCAGGGGGTGCGTATCGTCAGCGATCCCTCCGGTGCTGGGCCGCTCACTGGACCACGCCGCCGCTAACGTAGGTGACCCTGGTCGGACACCGCGGCCCGGCACGGTTCCTGTCTGCTCCGTCAGCCCTAGATCTGTGGCGAAGTCTGTGTATCTGTCTGTGGCGAAGTCTGTGTCCCTGTCTGTGGCGAAGTCTGTGTCCCTGTCTGTGGCGAAGTCTGTGTCCCTGTCTGTGGCGAAGTCTGTGTCCCTGTCTGTGGCGAAGTCTGTGTCCCTGTCTGTGGCGAAGTCTGTGTCCCTGTCTGTGGCGAAGTCTGTGTCCCTGTCTGTGGCGAAGTCTGTGTCCCTGTCTGTGGCGAAGTCTGTGTCCCTGTCTGTGGGTCTATCTGTGTCCCTGTCTGTGGGTCTATCTGTGTCCCTGTCTGTGGGTCTGTCTGTGTCCCTGTCTGTGGGTCTATCTGTGTCCCTGTCTGTGGGTCTATCTGTGTCCCTGTCTGTGGGTCTATCTGTGTCCCTGTCTGTGGGTCTGTCTGTGTCCCTGTCTGTGGGTCTGTCTGTGTCCCTGTCTGTGGGTCTGTCTGTGTCCCTGTCTGTGTCCCTGTCTGTGGGTCTGTCTGTGGGTCTGTCTGTGGGTCTGTCTGTGGGTCTGTCTGTGGGTCTGTCTGTGGGTCTGTCTGTGTCCCTGTCTGTGTCCCTGTCTGAACAGCCTTCAGGCGATGCGCTCAGACTCACAGCTGTCCCCTGTGCGTCGCTAACCGCCCCACTCTTGAAAGGCGGCTGTGGGGCCGAGTCTGACCCAGACTGTGTAGACCGCGGTTCTGTAACAGTCAAATCCGCCTCTTTGGCTGAAAGCAAGGCACTGTGCGCTAAAGAGCTTTGATCTGCTTGAGTCGTCGGTGGAACGGGACCGGGGTCCGGCTCGAGACCGACTGGATCCGCAGACCGCAAACCACCGATCCGATCGGCCGACGAAACCTCCAGCACGCGCGGCGCTAGAGCGTTCTCCTCCCCGCCCCGTCCTCCTCCTCCCCCCCCGCCCGGGGGGCCGGTTGGGGCCTCGCCCCGCCCCGAGGTAGGAGAGGCCCCCGGGTGTCTCCGTCTCATCCTGTGAGGGTCCCTCCTGGCCCGGTACGTCCCGTAGGTCACCACGGTGGGGCAGGCCAGGGGGGGCCGAAGGTCCGAGGCTGCCTGGCCCTCGGTGTTCAGCGGGTCTCTGGCCCCCGACGACACCCTCGTCTCTCCATCGCTACACTGTTCTCCGTTAGGGCCGGAGCGCGGCGCGCCGATGGACCTGTTTCCACAAAAGATAAGAAAGAAAAAAAAGATGTGGATATTTATATATATATATATATATATATATATTTTTTTTTTAGACTGCATGATTCAGTCTAAAATTCAGTTTATGAAGAAATATATGAATACATTTTTTTAGACTACATGATGATTCAGACAAATGAAGGTACGGTATGATAAATATATAAATACATTGAGACTATGTTATTTCAGAACGCAGGATTTATCAAAAACGAATGCTATTGAGTGCAATCATAACATTGGCAGGACTCCAATTATCTATTGTTGTTGTCCATGTGCCAAAACATGCACGTGCTTACTAATAGGTTGGCGCACACAGGCTCATGTTTCCAGCCGTGGGAAAGCACAGGGAAACCCCGTTTTTTCACAAACAGTCAGCGTAGATTTTCATACAAATACGTGCGCCGATTATTTTAGTAAGTAAGCATTTCCCTCCGGTAGACAATTTTACATGAGACTGCAGCCTATTCCTTGTCCTCAAAGGTGAGATATGGTTCGTTTAGTGGAAATCCTACTATCCTACTATCCTATCACACTGCATAACTGCGTATATAAACACACGTAAACATACTAAACCCAAAGCTGCCTATGCGGCGACCATGTAATGATTCTAAACTCCAAGGCAGTGATGTGGCTCCATCAAAGCTTCATTTTTACAATTCTACCCTTTTGTCTTTGTTTTCCTGTCATTTGTGTTCTTTAATTTCCAGTGGAACGAGCATAACTGTTGTGTTTGTTATTGTTACACCAGGGTGAAACATTGTTTAGAAAAGTGGGACACAGATAAAGGTATTCATATTATTATTAAATAATTGTATTATTATAATACGTGTCCTCTTTCCCCGAGTTCATCTTCAGACCCCATACCAATCATATAGGGCTCCACACATTAATGTTTACATTCATTTTTCAGTACATTAATCATGGTTATAATTGTATTGATTCAAGAGGAATGAGTCTCTGGGAATCAATGATATGCTGTTTGTAACTTTATGACCCCATTAGATCAAAACATCTTTGCTCCAATATTTAGACCGTGAACAATGACAATAACCCCTTACTTCCCACCAAAATAACCATAAAAACGAGAAGAACTTTCCATATTGCCGATTATCTTTAAGGCTTTCATGAATTCGATTGTGAGTGTATGTGTGAAGAGATAATAATCATAATAATAATACAACTATCAGTAAAATCACCATCAACAGTTTGGTTGCAGAGTTTAAAGAGGCTAAAAACGATTAGTGATGGACGCTCACATAGGCAGGCACCGATCCGTCACTGTGTCACAAAGGGATGATATCATATTTCAAATACCCCCCCCCCCCAGACCCCCACTACCACACACACACACACACCCCCCCCCCCCAGACCCCCACTACCACACACACACACACACACACACACACACACCCCCACCCCCCCAGACCCCCACTACCACATTCCTGTCACTGATCAATGGTCACTGATCAAAGTCACTGTAAAGAGCAGACTATGACCCCCCCCCCACACACACACACCACCCCCACACACACCCACACCCACACCCACACCCACACCCACACACACACCCACCCCCCCCCACACACACACACCACACACACACACACACACACACACCACTTCTATTCCGAACATCCAGGTATTAATACTGGGTATTTTCTATCGTTAAAGTCCCTCCACAGCACGATGCATCATTCGGACAAGACCTCACACTGCGTCAAACTGTCCAGAGGAAACGTCCAGAGGGGACGTCCAGAGGGGACGTCCAGATGAGTTTTACCACAGTGCTATAAATACGCTGTCAAAACAACACTATAAATACACCACGGAGACGGAGACGATTGTTTTCGGTGGCTTGGTCTCGACAGCTGGCAGTTTTCCACCAGTCCAATGGGTCTTCACAGTGGCTTACTGCGGTATCACACCATTTAGTAACACACCATTTCCTTCAGTTTCATACCAGTAACAGTTACTTGCAGTATCACACCCGAACCAGTTACATTCAGTATCGCAACAGGACCAGTTCCTTTCAGTATCCCACCAGAACCACACCAGTACCAGTCCTTACTAGAACCAATATCACACCAGTACCGGTACCTTACCAGTACCAATATCACACCAGTACCAGTGTCATGCCATTACCAGTATCACAGCAGTATCTCACCAGTACCAGCTCCTTTCAGCACTATACTGGCACAGGACAGTTTCCTTTTAGTTAGTATGTGATTACGGTCAAAGACAGGAGAGAAGGACGCTGTAGGATAAATGCAGTCTATGGCATAACCATCTTCATCGTGCTGATATTGTTATTCCTAAAACGTCAACCCTTTATGGAAAAATACCATTAGCAAGCGGGATTTCTTTAAGCCAGGAATGACCCTCTTTTCCACATCTCTGACTGGCCTGGGGTTAATGGATCTGTGGGCCTTGGAGAGTATGTGGACCAGTTCCCGGGCAGTGTCAACCGAAACACTGTGGAAGCTACTGCTAATGCTTGAGGGTTTTCCACAGCTAAAACCCACCTACTCCTCTCTCCTCTGTCTCTAAACCACACGGCTAAAAAAAAAACACACACACACACATCCCAATCAGTGCCACTTTTCCTGCCAGCTCTTCAGACAGACACAAATCATGACCACCATTTCCCCCTTTCACTGCAGTGAGCTAAAACTAAAAGGCAAATAAAAAAACGGATCTAAAAAGAGCGTCTATAGGTTTGTGTCTAAGACACATTTAGTTAGCTAGCTACCGTGTGTGTGTGTGTGTGTGTGTGTGTGTCTAAACCCATCCTACCATCCCGGGCTTGAGATTCTGGACAGTGTTCCTATGGATGTCCACAGCATAAAGGGCTCTTCTGCCACACCCTGTAACTCAATTGACAGCCACTGCCAAGTCCCGGCGGTACACACACTAAACGACCCACACAAACCACTGCTGACCAAAATATCACTTATCATCTAAAATAAGCCCTCAAAAAGTGCTCAAAACTCATAAGACGCTTGAGAGGGGAAAAAGAGGCTTTCGAAAACATATTCATTTTATTTGTATTTTTTTGGAAGGCTGCTGATGCGGCCACTGTTGTATTTCAGTGCCTCAACGCACAAACAAAAAGCACTCAAATATTCCATTAAGTAACGGAGCGCACACACAATGTTCTCTTATCAGTTCGTTTGGCATTAAGGGACAGAAACCCCTCAAAGAGTTTTCTGTTGCTTGTGTGTTTTCATCGGGGTCCTTATTTGCAATGGCTGCTTATCTGAAACAAGCAGACGTCCCCCCCCCCCCCCCCCCCCATCCCACCCCCCCTCTCTGTCGGCATCAAACCAACCCAATCTTCCGAATGTCCTGTCTCTCGTTCTTTGAAAAACTCACCTCCCACCTCTCATGTCCATTCATCGTCCTACTCTGGTTTATACTTAGTGTGCGTGCGTGTGCGTGTGTGTGTGCGTGCGTGCGTGTGGATGTGTGTACTCGCAGGCTGTTACGAACAATCCATTAGATCTTGATTGCTCTGCTAGTGGAGACACTGTCGGACAGCCCCCCCTGTGATAAATCACACAGGCTGGCACTACAGAGTCATTACCTTATTGCAATCAGTTGATTCCCTCTTCTCAGCCTGCCCTCACCCTCACAGGGCCCCAGACCAACTGCCACATTTAAGGTTTCCTATTGGCGGGCCGGCGTCAGAAGAGCAGCACTTCCTGTGTCTTAGCCTATCAGGCGACTGCACTTAATCAAAAGGTGCTAGGAATAGAAACGGTTGTTTGGCCTACATTCTCTCAGGTGAGGATTCACCTTTGGTGACAATGCTGTCACTCTCCCTTTTCACTCTGGCCTGTTCCCTTGGCTTCCTCCATTGAGTCCTCGTCCTCTCATCAAAGCTGTGGGGATTAAGGCTCTCTCTCTCTCTCTCTCTCTCTCTCTCTCTCTCTCTCTCTCTCTCTCTCTCTCTCTCTCTCTCTCTCTCTCTCTCTCTCTCTCTCTCTCTCTCTCTCTCTCTCTCTCTCTCTCTCTCTCTCTCTCTCTCTCTCTCCTCTCCTCTCCTCTCCTCTCCTCTCCTCTCCTCTCCTCTCCTCTCCTCTCCTCTCCCCCCCCCCCCCCCCCCCCCCCCCCCCGGACCTTCAACGCTTGCTCACCTTGCGAAATAATACGTCACCTTCTTTCAGGCATCAGTGGATACATTCATAATAATCATTCTACTAAATACTGCCCACCAAGTCCATAACATTTATGATTTTTTACATGGTATTAAACCATGAAATAAGTTGTTTAAAAAAAAACTAAAAAAAAAAACAGTAAGTAAGACACAAATAAAAAATAGGCTGAATTAAAAAAACTGTTCCACTGATGGATTGAAGGGACTCCAAACAGCCAGGGTGCTGAGAATCAGAGCCCGTTTCACATCACATCAGAGGGAGGAAACCCAAACAAAGCAGAGCCCACGACTCTCCAGGCCTTAAGACATTTTTCCGTTTCAAATAATCTGTTTCCCCATTGTTACTGCTGCATTCCTCTGTGATTTCCCCCCCTGCTGCTTCTCTGCTCCTCCTCTGCTCCTCCTCTGCTCCCCCTCTGCTGCTCCTCCTCCGCTCCCCCTCTGCTCCCACTCTCCTCCTCCTCCTCCTCCACTCCCCCTCTCCTCCTCTGCTCCCCCTCTCCTCCCCCTCTGCTCCCCCTCTCCTCCCCCTCTGCTTCTCCTCTGCTCCCCCTCTCCTCCTCTGCTCCCCCTCTGCTCCCCCTCTCCTCCTCCTCTCCTCCTCCTCTGCTCCTCCTCTCCTCCCCCTCTCCTCCCCCTCTCCTCCTCCTCTCCTCTCCTCCCCCTCTCCTCCTCCTCTCCTCTCCTCCCCCTCTGCTCCTCCTCTCCTCCCCCTCTGCTCCTCCTCTCCTCCCCCTCTGCTCCTCCTCTGCTCCCCCTCTGCTCCCCCTCTCCTCCTCCTCTGCTCCCCCTCTCCTCCTCCTCCTCTGCTCCTCCTCTGCACCTCTCCTCCCCCTCTCCTCCCCCTCTGCTCCTCCTCTCCTCCTCCTCTCCTCCCCCTCTGCTCCTCCCCCTCTGCTCCCCCTCTGCTCCCCCTCTCCTCCCCCTCTCCTCCTCTGCTCCCCCTCTGCTCCCCCTCTCCTCCTCCTCTGCTCCCCCTCTCCTCCCCCTCTCCTCCTCCTCTGCTCCTCCTCAGCTCACAGCATCTCTCTTCTTCACAGCCCTTCCCACACCCCCTTTCTCCCTTTCCCTCTACGAGGGCATGGTGTATCTTCTCTCCATCCCCCCGCCGCTCTCTCTAAGTATAAATATTGCTTTTCTCTCATGTTCCATAACAGCGGAGAGAGAGAGATGCTGAAGTGATTTCAGGAGAACAGGAGAGGAAGAGAGCGACAACGAGGAAGTGACAGACAAAAGTATAAAGAGAGAGAGAGAGAGAGAGAGAGAGAGAGAGAGAGAGAGAGAGAGAGAGAGAGAGAGAATGAAGATAGAGCGTGAGAGAGAGAGAGAGAGAGAGAGAGAGAGAGAGAGAGAGAGAGAGAGAGAGAGAGAGAGACCAAATGAGAGCTGCCCTTGGACAATAGGGCTCCATTGAATCTCCCGTTACAAGCCATCTGCTGAGTGGACAGAATCTCAGTCTGTCCGTCTGTCTGTCCGTCTGTCCGTCTGTCCGTCTACCCTTCCATATTGATATCAACAGGCTGATCTAATGCATGGCAATGAACAGCCAATGCCAGGATTTTCTCACTTTAATAAGTGAGAAGTCATCATTTCCCACACAAACACAATAGGGTCCAAATCGTCATAATAGTGGAAATAGTCACAGTTTAGGTGGTCTCGATTCATGTTTGATAACAGGTTCGAGAAGCAGATGATTTGTTTGTGTGTGTGTGTGTGTGTGTGTGTGTGTGTGTGTGCTGCTGAGGTTGTCAGATACTTGGTTGCTCACCCACGTACCACATAACAAACAAGCACGCACAAGCACAGGCGCCAAGGCCAGGCCTGAGACGACACGCCAGGCGTTACGACAACAACGGCCGGGTGTGTTCGTTGGTTGGACCAATCAGCACACCAGCGTCGTCTGAAGACAGCACAGACACGGGGGGGGAGAGAGAGAGAGAGAGAGAGAAGAGGAGAGGAGGAGAGAAGAGGAGAGGAGAGGAGAGGAGAGAAGAGGAGAGGAGAGGAGAGGAGAGGAGAGGAGAAGAGGAGAGGAGAGGAGAGGAGAGGAGAGGATGAAAGGGATGGGTGTAACGGCTGGTATGAAACAGATTTATAATTATTCATGTGTGCAGGTGAGCAACTCTAATGTTTAGTAGTCTTACGCTGCCATTACCACTGTCACAGTTGTCTGGTCTTTGTAGTCCTCTTTATAGCCTTATACTGGGGTGCCAAAAAATCAAGAAACTACAAGGCACAGCAACAGACTCTAGTACATTATATTAAGCAAAGACAAATACATATGTTATATCAATCTAGGGAGTTTCATCTTTGATGAAATGGTCCAACCAGGACCAAAAGGCAAGGTTACAACCCCAAACATCATAAAACACGCAAAACAAAATGAAATGAATATCCAGGTTTGCTTGACCCTGCAAGGTCAGGTCCAACAGCCAGGACAGTGCCCAGCTAAGGCAAGGCCAGAAAGGGTTTTAATTAAATGGCTCCAGGCTATTTTATTTTAACTCCATGTGCTCTTATGCAAAGCTGCCTACTAATCTGTCAGCATTAATCCTGATGCAGCTGATCCGTCTTCCAAGGCCAAACAACTCTGCTAGGACACAAGCCACTAAGGACTCCCTATGGTATCCCATGGTGAAGTACAACACTGAGTCTGCAGTGCAACCCAAGCCTAACTTTATAACATATACAGTACCAGCCAAACGTTTGAACACACTTTCTCATTCAAGGGAATGGGAAAGTGTGTCCAAACTTTTGACTGGCACATAGGGCTCCAGACTATGAAGACTCCTTATGTTATCCCATGGTGAAATATACCACAGTGTCTGCAGTGCAACCAAGCATAACTAATAATAATAAAATAAAATAAAATAAAAATCTATATCTACAGTATCTATCTATCTATCTATCTATAGTATCTATCTACAGTATCTATCTATCCATCTATCTATCTATCTAGTACCAGTCAAAAGTTTGGACACGCTTATCTCTATCTCTATCTCTATCTCTATCTCTATCTCTATCTCTATCTCTATCTCTATCTCTATCTCTATCTCTATCTCTATCTCTATATATATATATATATATATATATATACACACACACACACACACACACACACACACACACACACACATATATATATATATATATATATATATCCTTACAATATCGCTGCCTGTCAGCATGTGTTGAACTGCTGGCCCCCTCTGTCCCGTGTAGGGCCTGTGTCTGGTGCCAACACAACGGCACATTCCGGCTCTGCCACGGGGAAGTTCATTACGAGCCGATTGGCTGACGCAGCCCTATTGACCCCCCCACCCCCACCCCCACCCTCATCAAAGCTCATAACCACAATGCTGGCTCTGTTGAGGAATTTACACTTCCGGGCTTAGTGTTGTTATTGCGGTTGTTGATCCAGTTTTGTTTCAAAACACTTGTAATTTCTCGGAATGATGAGGCCAGCTACAACAGGGGTTTCCACAGGCTTAAGGACCCCTTAGAGTCAGTTTCCTGAGTATTATAAATCATACTATTAGCATAGTTCTAATAATACTTTTTGACTTTAACAATATATTATGTAACAGTTCAGCAGGGCAACATTCCCTTTTTAAGTAAGCCATTAAAAAAAATTAAAAAAAAAAAAAAATATATATATATACATATATCCACACATATATATATATATATATATATATATATATATATATATATATATATATATATATATATATATATATATATATATAATAATAATAATATTCAAATACATTCTTTTTTTTTCCGGCTGTGTTTTGAGTCTCCTGCTGGTTACACAGTATTATTTTGGGGTCCTTGGCATGAGAAGTTTAGGGAGCCCCTGAGAAGCCTGATCTCTTTACATTTAAGAGAACCTAAGGTGGTGTGATTTACAAAGTTCTTTCTGCCAAACATGTCCGCCCTCCAAACAGGAGCTAGAAAACCATTTCCACTACAAACGGTCGTCTTCATGTAGGAGTTAGCTCTATTTTCTGACCACACATGTTGCACAAGACCCCAAAAAAAACCTTGTTTTCAATCCGCCGCCGTTCCCTTTCACACACACACACACACACACACACACATCAAAGAACACGGGCCCCTGGTCCAAAGGCAACGCTGGAAGAACTTACTGGTTGACGTCTGTGTCGAGGCGGCTGTCCTCCGGTCTCTCTGTGGACCGAAGCCAAGCGCGCGGGACAGCCGGGCCGTCCTCCGTCTCTCTCCGCGCTGCCTCTCCGCTCTCCTGACCTCCACCGGTCTGCTGACAGTCACGGCGCTCCTGTTGCCCCTCTGCGCCACATGGCATTCCCCAGGGTTCCGAGCCTACGGTCGCCTCCTCCTCCTCCGCCTCCTCCGCCTCCTCCTCCTCCTCGTGGTCTGACGTTGCCTGCTCCAACTTCTGTGGCTCCTCTTGTGGCAGACCAGCCCTGGCCTCGGTCCTGAACTGGAAAAAGCTGCCCAGTCTCTTGAAGAAAGAGTCTGAGGTCGGGGTGGAAGGAGAAGGGGTGACAGGTGAGTCCGTGGCCGGGGGCGAGGCAGAGGGGTTGATGACGAGCGAGCCAGGGACCAGGTCTAGATAGAGCGGAGGGGAGAGGCGGTCTTCGGAAGACCCCTCCGCACTGTCCGGCGTGCCGGTCTCTCCTCCGACCCCCTCGGTCTCTCCCTCCCACGGCGTGCGGCTCTTTCCCGGCTCCTCTCCCACACGCTCTTCCCCCGTGCCTTGGAACGCCTGCGCCCGTGAGACAGAGAGTGACACGGGGGGAAAGAGAAGAGGAGGAGGAGGAGGAGAAGAAAAAAACAGATGAACTTTTTCTCTTTTTCAACAGCAAGGCCACCTCAGACAAAGAGTAGAATGCGCAGCCAGTGATAAGCAAGAACAACTCTTTTTTTCTCTTGCTCCCTCACTCTCACTCTCACTCACACTCACTCACTCACTCTCTCTCTCTCTCTCTCTCTGCCTGTCTTGTTCTAACGCCGCCGCTATCTACAATGGCAGTCAGCTGGCAGCCCGCCTCTCCCTCTCGGTGTCTTTCTCTCTATCTCTGTGTAATGCTAATGTGTCTGGGGAGCCCAGCGCTCCCCTCCCCCTGTAACCCAGCCTACGATGCGCTTAACCCTTTCAGCCCCGCCCGGCGGGGAGGGAACCGGAAGGCGGGAGACAAGGAGAGCCGGCGTTTTTTTCTTTTTCTTTCTTTCTTTCCTTCCTTCCTTCTTTCTTTTCTTTTTTTGTTTACAGCGTGCCCCACATGCATCCCATAGCTCAGCCCATGTGAAGCGATGACTCATCCTAGAGGAACACAGCATCACATGGACTCCGATGATGCACAGCCTCTTTTGAGGTATGAGATCATGTCGTTCTGACTTGTTGTTCGGACTAGTTGAAGATAATAAAACATCTATAAACGAGGGCGTAGTCGTTTGTTAGTTTATGGTTAAAAAAAAACGAGCTGTTTTTCAAATTAGAAAACAGAACTGTAATTCACGAAATGCAGAGTGAAACCCAGAGTTGAGTCACACGTGCTGGGCTCGCTTTTCACAGCCATAAGGCTGGCTTGGTTCATCAACAAGGGAACTTCCTGTCTAAAGAATAGGAGCAGACACAAAGAAAACAAACGACATGTTATTGCTAGACGTGGGAGGAGGAGGAGGAGGAGGAGGAGGAGGAGG
This sequence comes from Aplochiton taeniatus, assembly GCA_017639675.1. Classification (NCBI taxonomy): domain Eukaryota; kingdom Metazoa; phylum Chordata; class Actinopteri; order Galaxiiformes; family Galaxiidae; genus Aplochiton; species Aplochiton taeniatus. The sequence goes on from CM030177.1 coordinate 18,371,919, forward strand.
AGGAGGGGGAGGGGAGCAGGGGACGGGGTTGCGGGGTTCAGGGGGCAGAATTAAGGTCGCCCCATCATCAGTCAGGATACAGCTGGAGTTCAGACACAAAGAACCAGAAGCAGGATGATAGAAATCTCCAGAGACAAAGCCAGCCAATCACAGCCAATCCACACCAAGGTCTTATTGACATTAGGCTGATTGGTATTGATACTTTTAAAGAGGGTCACATCTACTATCAATGTGCCAATGCAATGTCCTATTGTAAGGTCAAGTTAGCTAGTTAAGCAGTAAAACTGTACATTTTTATACTTTCAATTATATTTAAAATTGGGTGCTTCTGCTTCTGCTAATTGACAAACAATAGATTGTATCACCATTACTGCTCTTGTTATAGTCTCACTAAATTATACTGACTGTGCTGTGCACCCCAGCAACGAAAAGGTAAATGGTGTCACTTTGGAAAATGAATTTCACTTTACAGGTCATCTGCACAACAATACCAATAACACAGGTTATGAAGGTTCTCATGTGAAATTGAACAGGTCAAGGATGGTTTTGCCTGCAAATATCTCAGTCACCTTCGTTCACCGACTGCGAACATCTAGAAATCAAATGAATCCTTTCAGAGCTGGAATTCCAGCCTTACAGGAAATAAAAGGGAAGTTCCTAATGTGGTACTGCCTATTTCCTGTCTCACTACATCTTATGGCTAACCAATCAGAGTGCCTTGTTCTCTCAGTGCAGGTTAATGATAATAATACTAATAATATTAATGCATTTTATTATATTTCACTTTTCCAAAACCATAAGATGTTTTAATTGGTAAACAGCCAACATGGCCACATACAATGACACAGGCTAAAGCTTTTCCAAACTAAATGTTGTGGTGGAAAGGAGTTGCTTAGAGTTCCTAGGGATTCTTAACCATCTAAGACAAAACTGTTCCTTAGAAGCATACGTTTCTGTGTATTTTCTAAATGATAGCAGCCTTTTAATTTAAGCTCCCAAACAATATGCCAGAGCTATGTGACAAACCTGCAAGACGATATGAAATCTATGTTTATAACGCATGACTTATAAATACTTCAATCATTTATGCTGCAAGATCGAGAAACTGTGAAGCTCTGCAGCGCAGCAAAGCGCCACTAGCCACATTTCAGAGGAGACACTCCAGAGCATCTTCCTTAACAACAACAAAAACACGGCACAAAACGGGGTCTTACAAAACATCTATCGACTTTCATTCACTCAAACTGAGTCATTAGATTGTCTTTTGTTTGCCTACAAATTCTTCTCGTTTCCCATACCGTATAAGGAAATTGCGCTTGTTTCTTACTCATGCAAAGCCGACACACAAGGAAAAAACAGCTTATGTTGGTCGCGGCTGTTGACCTACTTAATGTTTCAAACAGCAGTTTCTTTATGGTAAGGAAATTACTGCTGAGCCAAGAAACAAAAAAAGGATGTAAATAGATTCGGGAAATGAACCACACACAAAAAAAGCTTTCAATACTGTCAAAAACAGGCCCTTTTTAAAAGACAATTGCATGAAGATTACATCCTCACAGCTTTGTCAGGGCTGATTGGTTTCATCTGGTTAACCCTTCGTGTTGGTAAAAGGTTGATGCTTTGCAACGAGCCGTGGCAGAAATACTGCCCAGCTTTTCCAAACTCTTGAAGAGAGAGAGAGAGAGTCTCCTGATATAGGTCCTCTAGTCTAAGCCATGACCTGGGAACATGTACTAAGTACAATCAAGAAGAGCCACAGACAAAACCCTAAAGAACAGTAGGGCTGCACTGCACTAAATCATAAACGTAAAAGGAACATGTGGCAGAGTTGCAGTCAAGTCAGGGTAATAATAAACTCATACGTTTATATATATATATGTTAAAAAAAATTTTTTTAAAGAGTACATCCAACTTCTATTTCTGCAGCCTTGTAAAAACGTTAATGAGTTATAGGCCTAACCAGTCAGAACAAGCTGTTAAATGACCACTTTTTCTTTAGTTTTCTTCTTTTCCCATAGAGACAGAGGCACACAGGGTCTCAGTCTCGGTCTCTCTTGGCCTGTGTCTCTCTTTTTTCTTAGAGAGCACCGCATCCAAAGCAGCTTGAGGACAGACCATTGTTTATGTCTTGAGCCTATGTTTGACTACCAACTACCCCTCTGGCAAGGCAAAGAAGAAGACGCAAGTGTAAAGGCAAAATAATAAATAAACAAACAAATAAAAATCCACAATGCGTGAATGCTAAGGTATCTCAAAGAACGGTGTGCACCTGAGTCTGTTACGTCAGCACAAACTGACATTGTGTACAACCACAACAAACACACACACACACACACACACACACACACACACACACACACACACACACACACACACACACACACACACACACACCTCAGGGCAAAAGCTTCCAAAGACCCCTTGGGGCACTTCTTATGTAATCTGCCTCATACAAATTTAAGCACATGCCTTGTGGCTTCCACTGTTCTTCCCAGCATCCTGGTGGTGAAGCATTATAGTTGCTCTTGACTGGGTTCTTCATGTACACACCTTAGCTGGTAGAGACCAGCTCTACTCAGGTCATCATGGCCAAGCCCTAGAGGTTTGATCTGTTGTCCCATGCTGTATACTGTACCTTGGACAGCTCCAGGTCGTCCTGCTGGTCCAGGGAGTCTCCTTCACTGGCTTCACTCCCACAGCTGCTGCCCACTCCAAAGTCCTGTCCATCAGAACTAAATAACAGAGAAATTGTTGGACAGTTGGATCGTGCTGAAATAATTCATTAAAAATTAATGCATTCTGATGGTTGGTAAATCAGGATATAACGTTATCTTGAATAGTATTTAGATCAACCTGAGGGAGGTTGAATATTTTGACATGGTTCGTTTAATAACAAAAATGTGTTTTGTATTGCAAATCATTTTAGAATACGCTTTCTGAAGATAAAAGTCTTGTTGTATTTAGTATCTTATATAGGAATATGCTATGGAATCATCTCGATTCATTTAGGACCTCTTCAACAAGTCATTGAGCGTTGCTAAGTCTCAGGGTTACAAGTTTGCAGACTTGACACAACTTGTTCGCCCTGACTGTACGTGTAGTATCAATTTCACACAGCTCTGGGAGTTGTCAGAAGATGCCGCTAAGTCAGAAAAGTGAATAGGGCCTATAGAGATCAGTATCCCGTCGCTCACCTAAAAAGCCAATTTATTTCAACATAAACGATATTCTATGGTAGACTTGTTCAATGGGTGTCAGTTACTAATAGCATTCACTAAGTATGGGTTAAACCTTTTGTGTCACAGATTCTTAAAACATTGTTGAAAGAAATGATTTAGTTCGTTATTTTCATCTTGGAGTTTAGAGGTTTGCTCTGTGTCGAGTTTGTACAATCTTTTTTTTCAGTTATTTGGTTTCAGTTGAAGATATACTGGAAACGTTCACAGTGGACCTGAAAACGGTTACAATAGGACTCAATTGTTTCCGAATGTGACAGATGGTCAGATCCCTGCCAGCTCTTGCAGTTGCCACGGCCTGGCACACTGACAATTATTACACTGTTTGCATGTTTACTCCGACTAAATCGGTTTATTTACACTTCGCTAAAAACTTAAGATACTTAAGAATAAACAACAACCGATGCGAGCTTGGCATAGAGAACATAGCCTTAAGCCAACTGTACAAAAGTAATCTGCACACCACATACAGTAGCCTATTTTCATCTCTCCCTCGTGCCTGCTTCAGTGAAGCATAAATACAAAGTTGCGACACTGAATCTACGACAGTCGAATATGCTCTATAACTTCGTTTTAGTCTAGAAATAATACTTGATCTGTACCACAAATACCTGATATCTCTTTCTTTTGATTTCTCGGGGTCCTGAGATTTACTTCTGAGAAACAGTCGGGAAAAGTTTCGGGCGATGTCCTCTTGCCATGACGTTTGTCTGTTTATGTCAGACATAACTACAAAATGTTTTAAAATGTGGACAGATATTTTATCGTAGTTCCCAAACATACGTTTAAAGAAATCAAGTACGAGTTTATTGTTTTATTCATACATTTTAAATCTACATCAGCCATAGGCCTACAGTAGAATGTGCGCGCTGCCTATTCTGAAAACGCCAACCAAATTCACTCTGACTTACACCGGGAAGTGGAGGAGGGGATTCATGGCTCATTACAATCCCAGAAGGCGTAGTCAAGGCTTTCCCTAAATAACGGCATCCGCACGGTAACATCAGCTCCTCCTCTGTGGTTGCCCATTAAGGTCAACGTTTCATTTTTCTGAAATTATAGTGGCAACTATAAATACTTAGAGCCATTATATTTCAGAGCCTATATGTTCCTTTTACATAGATTTTATAGAATATATAATATAATTATAAATGCAATACACATTTGGTCTCTGCAATAAATGCATGTATCATGTTAATAAGTATACATGAGCTATGTAACATTCAGTCTGTATTCACTTGTAAAAACAATATAGGTATTAAAGGTCATTTGTTCCTCACATAGGCAACCATCACAGTTGAAGCACATCAATTATGTTTCCAAAATGGAATCAGCAATCTGTTGCCTCACACACACACATACTCTGTTCTCGGAATGGAATATGAGCTTTATCTTTTCTCACCATAGACGGAAACACTGATAATGTGAAACATCATAGGCAGCAGGGTAAATTGATATGGATCAGAGTCTTAGCATAAAGCGTTTGAACAAGAGATGAGATGGAGGGCTCAATTATGATTCTGCAAAAGGAAAGTTATTGACCAGAGGACAAACGTCTTCCAATGCGCAATAGCTGACCAAGTTTATACTTTTTCATCTCGCTGTCTGCCAGCTGGGGTCATTATGGCACTAAATGTTTCAGGTGTGGCTTGGTATCCTTGAGAAAAGAGCGTCCTCTGCTGGTTACATACAACGGAATGGACGAAAGAAATCAGTGATTTCAAAACCAAACCAGGCATAAAATGCACAACTATGCGCCTAGGCTACGTAGGCATTTCTATAAAACTATAATTCAGAAATAGTAAATCTGTAGTGTTAAAGCCTAGTGTCCATGGATATGATATACGTAGTGGTTACATAAGAGATCTAGGCTGGTAAAATTAAAATGTGTTATTTAGTTTAAAATCACAGTACTAGACCATGGATACATATAATGTAACGTTTTTGCAAGTGAATGTCGTTTAATTAAAAACACAAAACATTTCATAATTGCAACAAATCATTTGAATTACCTCAAAATGCTTGATTTAGGCAGACATTGGATAGTCATTGGATAGGCCTATATACTGTATGTTACAATCTTGCGTGATTTAGATTATCACTAAGGAAAGTGTATCGCACTCTTTTTCTCACTGTTGGAACAGTTTCTTTAAAAGGTTACTTGTATAAGCGTGTGTGTACAAACTTAACATTTTTATGCATAAAAAAAGATAATAATAATTTTACTTATCATGATGCCTGTAAACTATTCATTACAAAATGCCTACTGCATGGTTTCATTTCCACACTCATCATGGTGAATATGTTTGAGACAAATAGATGTTTTATGCCATAATAGATCTGGTAACAATCGATGTAACAAACCGATGTATTGTGAAACGTAATGAACCGTGTGCAATTTTAGACTAATAAGATTTTAAATAGTCTACAAAGAAAAAAATATCTGAAATACATGGGTCAACGCACATAATCACAGTCATTTCTTTCAGGGCATGTTTTTGAGATAAAACATGCCGGTTGAAATGATTCCAGAGAGGCAGAATGTGGGTTTGGAACAGGCCGCCATGTAATTGGACCCACATTTATTAATCGGACCCAGAAAATGAGCCTGACAGTTGTATCCCGCTCACTTACGGCCATAGGAAACAGCTCCGTTGTAATTTAATTATGTTTGTTTTAACCTTAATAAATCTTAATGGAGTAGGTTGTTTCTGGAGGAGTGGAAAGGGAGTGTATTGCTAGTAGAGCTATGTTTATTGTGGGGGGGGGGGGGTAACACCATAGACCGTTTATTGTCATCATTACTAGCTGGGGGTCTTGTCTGGCTAAATGCAAACACCTCAGTCTGGGCGTCTGGTCTCTTCTACCAACACTGACATCCTCGGACAGATCACAGATGGCCAACCAAACACTCTTTCTCTCTTTCTTTCTTTCTTTCTTCTTTCTTCTTTCTTTTCTTCTTTCTTTTTTCTTCTTCTTTCCACCCTTTTTCCATTTTCTTTCTCCAGTTGTTTGTTGGATGGTCATTGTGTCAGACTTGGTGGCAGCAGGTGGTTGTTTAAAAGGAGGAGGTATGCAGTGGAAGGGATGGTCCAAGGAACAATTTCATAATCAACACACTTCAGCAAGGGCCAAAGAAGTGTTCTTTGAAAGATGAGCAGTACAACGTCACCCCCGAAAACATGAACGAAAATTCGACTAGAAGAGTCCAATCGGTCTTTGATATAAATATTGTACATAAGCTATTAAAATAAAACAGTTTATTGGGCGGATTAACATACAGAGCAGAAATGATCTTATAAAAGAAACTCTAATTTGTGTATTTTGTCCAATAATCATCGGTTTAGTTCGAGTCTCTAAAACAATGTCCATGTGTGTGTCCGTGTGTATATGCTTGCGCGCGGGCCCCTAAAATCACATCTGCAAATTTGCTTATGTTAAGTTTAAGGGTCATCTTGCTTTGCAATGACATCTGTTGTCAAAAAGCGCACCGAGCTGGAAGCCATATGTCTGCCAGCAGGAATAAAGGTAGGGTCTAGGGGCCTAACTGACTAAGAACTATTAGTCTCCAGAGACATGGGCCCCAGGATAAAAGACAGCCTGCAATATTATAGATGCAGAATTACATTCTCCAGAGCAAGTCCTCCCTATACCCCCCCTAGGTTACTAATAGCAACGCCTGCGTTTCCTCAGAAAAGTACTACCTCACCCCGGTGCATTGAACAGACCACCTTACAGAGAAAAAAACAGTGAATATTATTGTGGAGACAATTAGCTTCAGGTTTTCTGAAGTAATCAGTGTGTGTGTGTGTGTGTGTGTGTGTGTGTGTGTGTCTTTGAATACTCGAGTATGTGCAGCAGGCAGGATGAGTTTGTGGTAATGAAAACCTTCTCAAAAGAGATTTCTCACTTCAGATCTTTTTGTACCGATACTTTTCTCTACTTTCTACCTCCCCTTTCTTGCTTGTGTCTGCTTTTTGTTGAGAAGGCAGAGGCTTTTTGTTTTGGGGGGAAAAAAACAGGAGAGAAAAAGAGAGAGATAGAGAAAGCGAGAGATAGAAAAGTAAAGAGTGAGTAACAGATAGAGCGATAGAGATGTAAACATTATACATTTCTTTTTTTTTTTACCAGCGAAAGAGAAAGCTCCCGGAAAATGAGCTGTGAAAATACAATGTGTCTGCAGGGTTAAGTAAGGCTAATTACCCAGGGCTTTGCACCAGCGCTGGGTCAGAGGCAAAGGTCTGGCTCTGGATTCACACAGGATTTCCATGGCCTGAGCTCTAAATGGCTTCCACATGGCACGCGGAAGAACCAGACGGCGATGGTGGTCGGGGTGGCACACTGTGACCAGGGGTTGATTCTCACCGGGCCTCGTTGGTGGGATGACACGGTCAAAAGGGAACACTGTGGGTGTGTGTGTGTGTGTGTGTGTGTGTGTGTGTGTCTGAAAGAGAGAGAAAGAGAGAGAGAGAGACGAGAGAGGAGAGAGAAAGAGAGAGAAAGCAACAGAGAGACACGGTGGTTGGAAGGAGAGTGACAGAGAAGACAGTGAGAGAGAGTGTGAGAAAGGAGATAGCAGATGTCTGTAGAGTTCAACTTTAAAAGATAATGTGAGATGGAGTGACAGATACACAAGGTTGTTGTAAAGAGAGACAGAGAGTGAGAAAGAGAGAGAAAATGTGGCTGAAAAGAGAAAGTGGAGAAAGAGAGGGAGTGAGTGAGATTGAGAGGGAGAGAGATGCACTCACAAACCGGTAATACAAGCCAGCTGATCTACACTGCGGAAATCAAACCTGATATTACTGCAGCCATGTTGCAACACATCCTGTCACGTGAATGAAACCTTGATGCAGGACTGAATGTGTGTTTCAGCCTCCACACATTCATATGTATATGCATTCCAACTCGATTCTCAAAAAATGTAATTGATTAATGACTCCCGAACGATCTCCCATAATCCGTGGTGTAGAGCCACCGCAGGCTTGATCACGAAATGAGCCGTTCTACGACATTCACTCAAGCTACACTTACGATTCTTTCCAGGTGCCCTAAATGACCAGTTTAAACATTTCAAAAACAAACCTTGACCACTCTTTATGGCTGCATAAACAGGCGGGTGTCTACTTCGGACCGAGGATCTGGAAGAAAACGACGACGGGGTCCATTAGAAAGTCATTAGGATTAATAGATGGTTAAATGCTCTCCTAACGGAGCTTGTGATTAACCACTTGGCTCGGCCACGAGGTTTCTGCTTGTTTTTGCACCCAAAGCAACAGGCCTTGAACTGAAGTGCAAGAACAACACCGTGGGCGCCAGAACGACAAAGCCATTAAGATCTCCAGTCTATTAGCAAGCCAGACGGAAATTGCCAATTGCTAATGAAACGTGTCATAAAAGGTGATATGACAGTTGTTAGTTTAAGTTATCACAGTAATTGCAGTATTCTAAGTAATACAAATAAAAAATAAAATAATTAGTGCCGTATTTTAATCAGTCTGTACATAAGCAGTATTACGTAATAGCAATGTTGAACTCAGGTCCAGTGTCAGTCAATTAGTTGCTTGTATGCCGCCTTGACACAATTTGTCAGAAACTCCCGATTACCCTTCCTAGCCACTAGGAGGCCCTCTTGTTCAAATTACTGTTGAAATGTGCAAGTTTGTTCCGCCAGTTAGTTCGCACACAGGTATGACAGATCATTGTTACGCTCTCTTCAGCTGAAATGAATGATGCATTTAGCCCCATTTTAAAAGGCACAGACGGGGGGGAAAGGCTGTTTTAGGCTGATATCTAAAATAAACCCTTGTATTTACAATATACAAAGAGATTTGGCTGTGGCCCAGTTAAAAATGCAGATGAAGCAATTTGTTGGCAGCAAACAATGATAGCAGATATTTAACAGCATGGGAAAAAAAAACTCTCCCTCTGTTCCATTACAACTTGCCATTTTCCCTCAACTTTGGTGACAGTTCTGTTCTTCCAAGTCTCACCATCTCAAATGGGATTTTTTCGTACTCCTTTAAGTTTATTTAATTTAATTACATTTTTATTTCTTGCTTCTTTTGGGGTGAGTAGTTTCATTAATCTCATCAAATATATTTTCTGGTAAATAAAAATAAGTTCAGCGTAAACTTACATGGAGATACAGTGGAAAGAAAATATGCAAACCGAAATGGATCTTTGGAATGAGATCTCTAAAAATGTGCATCATTATTAAAGTTTATATTATAGTAAGCATCGGTCAGAGGTATCGGGAAGTGGAATTAGAAGACAAGGGTTCCAGGGAGCCCTGAAGTGAATAAGTAGTCAGATACACTCCTTTTGTTAGACAAACAGTTGCATTGGCGCCAACAATCTATATCTCATCCCAACCAACAGTATGAGAGATTCAGTTTGGATGGATGTGTTTGTTCTGGTTTATTATTTGTGTCTGCTTGAGGGCATTGTTTTTTACTACTGCCATGAAGAATTCTGAAATCTCCAGTTGAAATTTGGGACAGCAGCTGGGTTGCTTTTAAGATTTGGCTTTCCAATAAAATATGTAATAAAGCTGAATTGTGTGTGTTTGTGAGTGTGTGTGGTTGGTGTGTGTGTGAGTGAGTGTGGGTGGGTGGGAGAAAGAGACTGGGGGAGAAAGAGAGAGAGAGAGAGAGAGAGAGAGAGAGAGAGAGAGAGAGAGAGAGAGAGAGAGAGAGAGAGAGAGAGACAGAGAGACAGAGAGAGAGAGACAGAGACAGAGAGAGAGAGACAGAGAGAGAGAGGGAGAGGAGATGGAAGGGTCACTCAGTAAAACAATATCTCTCTCCAGATCAATAATTCTAACTTTATCCCAGTTTCCCTCTTTTAACAGTCAGGCCCATTTCCAAAATATAAAGAATACTTCTTCTCCTGGGCTGAAACGTGACAGCAAGTGATTAAGAAAAGCTAGCTGTCACAGTAAAAAGTATATTTAACAAAACTACTAAAAAGGATTCCGCTATGGTTTTTGTAAAAGTACCAATCAAACTCTGTGGCTCTGACGAACAATGCTTACCTTTTATCTCACATGTAGGAAATACTTGTTATTTATGTTCAGGTAAGTGAAGGTTATCCCATGTAGGAAAGTACCAGTATCCTGTTTCCAACTGCTCTACGATATTTGGGCGTGTACTGTATTTCATCTCCTCTCTGCTGACCTCCCTGTTTTCCCATTAAAAAGGCTGTGGCCTCGTTGACTAGCTGATAGGTGAACGGAGCAGGACACGTGCCAAGGGAATGAGTGGAAGTCCTTTCTTCTCAATCGTGGGACTAAATCGGTTGTCCTCTGGGAAATCTAGCATACTTCAGAAGTCATTCTCAGCCCTCCGGAAAATGTGTGGCTGATAAATGCCACACGCGCATCTGAAGAGGCGATTGGGTATTCCTAAAATACCCCCCCCAAAAATGCAGGACCACCGCAAACGGAAAGGGTTGTAACGCAAAGGTAATAGAATACCCAGTCACCTGTGCAGACAGACGCTCAGAGGTGTCTTAGACGTGGTGAAATCACAGCCTTAACTGTGGTAGAAATAAAACAACCCTGACACACCTAAGAGACACTCGACAGTATAATAACTCCCAGTAATTTGGCGTATGGGCTAAAAGAAAAAAATTACAGATTTCTCTTGGAAAGAAAGATTGATTCTATAGGCTATCCGGTTGATGCTGGTTTCAATTAAACGTTAATCATATATTAGGGTATAAATATATTATAATTTTCCCCATTCCTATAACTGGAACACTATCAATAAGCCATGTATGATATGTAAACACAGCTGACAAACTGACACTAGCATGTAATTACAACTCCAATCTTCTTCTTCCGGGCATAGATCATTATATCTCACTCTGAAACACTTGCTGTGGTTATTGCAGAGTCGGCAAGAACAGGAAAACAAGTGCTCCGAAGAGGAGACTTCTCCCCAGATCTGGGAACCCGGTCATGTATCATTAATCATCTCCTTCTCTGACATTTTGTATATTTTCGTTTTTCAAACAACTTTATAGGGAAAACTGAGGAGTCGTTTTTGATCTAACTCGGCGTGTGTGTGTGTGTGTGTGTGTGTGTGTGTGTGTGTGTGTGTGTGTGTACAGTTCTGGGTGTAAAAGTGTGTGATAAAATGTTTCCTTCAATAAATGAAACTATCATTTAAACACTGTATTTTCTAGTAGTATTTGTTTTTGGGTAGAATTGGTTTGAAGATCTGAAACAATTAAGTGTGGCAAATATGGGGAAATATAGAAAAACAGCAGGGGGGCAAATACATATTCACGCAACTGTGTGTGTGTGTGTGTGTGTGTGTGTGTGTGTGTGTGTGTGTGTGTGTGTGTGTGTGTGTGTGTGTGTGTGTGTCTGTGTGTGTGTGTGTGTGTAGCCTTGAGCCACACAGTGTTCGAAAAACAAGCAATTTGGGCTTTTGCAGAATGGGGATGGACAAAACCACTCTCTGTGCATGTTGAACGTTTAGATAGAGACCCTGTTTTAAAATGTCTGCTCTCCTGGACAAAGTTACTCTCATACAAAACCCTCTGTGTCAAACTGACTGACCACGACTGTCTGAAATGATTGTCCTTTGAACTGCAATTCATTCAGTTTCAACAGCACTTTTTTGTTTCAACAACAAACAGCAGGGGTTTACCACGGAAAGACTATACCTACAACTACTTCAGATATCAAACATGTCTAGAGAGCATTTTTTCCATCTGGAAAGTTTGGATTTTGCCTTACTTAGCCCACTGCCATCCTGTAGCATGAGAGAAAGCAAGCCTTAATTCCATGAGAGAGGTATTGGCTGTAACCACAACATACTAATTCCTGTTAGCGTTTACCTCTAGTTTAGATGCTCATCACCACTCCTCAAGATTGTTTATTTTCATGCAACTCAACAATTTTTTCTAATCTATTTTGCATGTTGATCCCCATCAATGTAAATAAAAAAGCAAACAGTGATTCATTTCAACACATCTAAATGCCAGTGAGAGTTGTTGGCATTATTTACTTTATATGAGCTGGAGAAAAACAATTGAACATTTTAAAATAACGCCTGGTTTGTGTTAGATTTAGTTTTACATGTTGTGTGTACCTCCATTTTAGGACATTCAATGGTTTGTCACTCTTAATAACTAATAATACATCAGGTTTGCTTAGGGGAAATAATTCACATAATTCAATTTGTCCCTTGGAGAATTGTTAGTTTCAAAGGCATTGCTTTTTTTAAATAATGTATACATGTTTAATCCATGTATCTGTGTAAGAAGGAGCTATTCTCTTCACCATCTCATCATCCTTGAGTTTCTCGGTGGGTTCAAATCATTTGAGGTAACCCAAAAGGTATATGATGGTGAGTTGATAGTAATCCTGGAGATGTCTTTGGACAGAAGCCTATAGAACAATTCACACCCACAAGTGTGAGAGGGCTATTAGCATGTATTTTCGTCAGAATTTGACAAGGGGTTCAATTGTTTAACTTATCTGCTTTATTTCACATACACTGGCTTGCAAACGCTTTCCCTTTATACTCACACACACAAGAACACACACACGCACACATACACAAACACACAAGCTCGCACACACACACACACACGCACACACACACAAACACAAACACACACACACACACACACACAAACACACACTCTCGCATGCACACACACACACACAGACACACACACAAACACAAACACACACGCACACACACGCACACACACACACACACACACACAGACACAGACAAATGAACACAGCTTCAATAGTCCTTGGCATAGATATGAAGAAGGATGGCCACTCTTCCAAAATAAATCATTCAGCCTTTTCATGCTGAAGTTGGAGATCATAGTCTAAGGTTTTTGGGTTGAGATCGGGAGGCCATATGATGATAATTTTCATACTTGTTAAACCACTCGTTGGTCTCTTGTGGCCTGTTGATGGGGCATTGTCATCCAAGAAGAGACCGCTCCCATCAGGATAGAAATGTTTCATCATTGATTCATTATTGATTTACAGTAAGGCTTTCCTCTTCAGGGGGCAAGTGGTTCTGAACCGTTATACCCCCTTTTATCTTTGAATTGTCAACCATCTTTATTTATTTAAAAGTTATCAAAGCAGATATGATGAAGAGAAGACACAGTTTCTTCCCTGATACATAAGAGACACCTCTCCTTCAAAACGTCAACCTGTCTAATCATAAAAGACCTGCGTTCACTATTTATCACTCCCAAAGTGGTCACACTGTCCAGGAACATAGATTGATGTCTTGGATAAGTGGGTCCAAAAAAAAAGTGGTTGTATGTTTTTGGAGAGAGAGAGAGAGAGGGAGAGAGAAAAAAACACAAGCTTCGGACTGTGGCAAAGAGTTGGAATCCTCCAGCAGAATTTTCCATATGGTGCTTGAGGGCCGTGTTAATCCATCAGCAATGACAGCCACGCAGAAAGTGATAGCCTGCAGTATTACAGCCAACGGTTAAACACAAATAAATGAACTGATTACTCCCCGCCTTTAAAAAAAAAAAGCTGCTCTTGAGGAGCATGGGGGAACTGCTGTGTATTTATTTACCAGGTATTATGCCTTTGATATCAAATGTGGAATAAGAAGTTGACTAGGGTACACGTTATGTTAATAAGTTATATAGATTTGGGGGGATTCATAGGAGAGGCCACCGATTACGTAACCTAGGAGACAACAAATTCTAAAACACAAACACACAGTTTACAGATTATTCAAATGCTATTTTATGAAAGCGCTCAAGCATTGCACAACTGTTAAGATATTTAAGATCTTATGCCAAAGATTGGTGACAGAGTGTTTTAGTATCAAAGACACTGTGTGCTGATGAGGTCAACATTTTCCAATCTTCAGATTGTTTAGTACAAGTCCATATAGCAACAAATATTTAGTTGATTTTAAAAGCATGTTAATCCAGAACAACAAATTTAAGGAGAATGCATTATTTGAATTCATTAATACATTAATTCAATAGTGAAGTCAAGCAATTAAACTTACTAAACTAATGTAATAATACAATTTGAGGGCAGTGGTAAATGTGCTTAATACCCTTTTACTTTAAAACAGATATATTTTGAGATATATAATAATAATTTTTAGAGAATTGAATTTATTCATGTTCCTGAGAGTTTTAAAAATCCTTCTAATGAAGAGACTAACATGACTTAAAGGCGGATTTTAATGAAGGCAGTCTATAACAAATCAACGTTTTTCGCAGGCTATGGCCGAGAAAGCGTATGCCTATCCATTATTGCACTCAGAATTTAAATAAAATAAATGTTCTCTGAGTCAACTAAAAATGTCAGTAAAAGAGAATCAAGGCGTGATTTACTTTCTTTCCGTGTTTCAACTCCTGCCCAAAGGAAGCTCTATTCTGCTAAGGCTTGGCCAATTTCATCTACAGGGAAAGGCATATATTGCTTGTACGTGGGAGTCTTATTTTCAAACAAATGCAAGAATGGGCCTTAAATATTCACTCATTCCAACTTGGACGTTAAAAAAAAATGTCTTATTATTAATACTATTATTATTTATTTACACATTTATAGGCCTTTTAATTTTTTTTTAAATCTTTTTTTACAGAAAATACATTGAGGCGATAAGTGGCAGGTAGCTTACCTCGATTCCGTTGAAATGCTTCTCTCACTGACAGAGGCATCGTGACGTAATTATTGCCGATTGTGTCCTCCTGTCGGCGCCGCGTACCGCCTATCACTCAATTCTTTGCTACTGCTAGAAAACCCTCTGTCTTGTGGGATTGGAACTCATAGCAATGCAGACACTTCCCAATGATCCAACGCGGAAAGGATTGCGCAAGATCCCGGTCATGGCCAAAGGTTGCCAATAAGTGATGCGCTCGCTAAATGCATTAAAATGAACTTGTTTTGTAATCTTGGTTGATATCGTAGGCCTACGACAAGTAAAGTTCCTGTTGGTCTTGGAAGAACCCACTGACGCATGCTATCATAGCTACTGGATTTTTTCTTACAAATTGAAAAGATGCTGTAGCCTAAAATCACGGCAGTTGAAGAAAACGAGGAATAGCACAACCGAGTATGTGCTATATCTGCAACAGTACAGGCCTAGAATTGACAGTGTGCAAGTGTGCAAGGGCCATGTCAACTTTCAATGTTACCAACTCATTTTTACTTTAAGGATTTGTTGAAAATCCTTTCTTAACCAATAAACGTGGGTAGACGTTTTACATGTGGACAATTGAAAGTTGGAGTCATCGCCGCGCCAATAGTTTCGCAAATGAAAACATGCAGGTATATTCTTGACTGACAGCCTAATTAAATTGAAGGTTTATTCCAAATAAACTTAATCTTAGTGCAAACTATAGTGCTAAAGTCATTTGTCAACTTAGTAGATAGGTTAAGTGAATAGAAACGTATCAGTTGTTACGCTTTAGAAATATTCTCAGCTTTTCCAAAACTGGGCGGTTTATTGGTGGGATGTTAGCCTTGTCGACGTAGTCGGATCAGAGTCTTCAACAGACGACAACCTGCCGGTGCCACTCCCGCTACTACTCGGAGACTCAAGTCCATAACTCAGCGAGATGGATACTTTACTCGGCTCATTTAATTCGAACAGATCGAAGGAGAACGTTTTGTAGAATGGCGAAAGGAACCCCAGTCATTTTGAATTACTTTTTCCACTAAGCACTTTTGGAAACTATTTTATTTTATTTGTTCAGCCTTGACACTCGGCTATTCTTTTTTTTCTCATATGGATTTTATCTTTTATTTGTAGTGTTTTAAATAACACATTTGTAGTCGCTTATGTACTTATGGACAAGATTTACACGTACACGTTTAAGTGGTTGAGAGATGCAGCAAGTCTAATGTTATGCACGAAGAAATAGGCCTAATTATAGGTTACTTTGGCAGAGATGAAGGAAAAGTCAAAGAATGCTGCGAAGACGAGAAGAGAGAAAGAAAATGGAGAGTTTTATGAATTGGCTAAATTATTGCCTTTACCATCGGCTATCACTTCCCAGTTGGACAAAGCTTCTATCATTCGTCTTACCACCAGCTATCTGAAGATGAGAGCAGTATTCCCGGATGGTAGGTGTTTGGCAACTGTCAGCTGTCTTCATTTATAGTCTTAAGACGACACTGTTAAAATGCCTACGTATAAATTAATTTGAATAAGCAAGCGTAATTTAACCTGCTTTCAGGTCCAGAACGCACTGGCCTTGGATCTACCGAAAAAAAAAAATATATTTTAAAGATTCCCACACAAGATTGAGTTTATGCATTCTTTAGTAGTTATATCACCAATTGGAATAAACGTCAATTATTCGCCAAAAAAAAACACACAAAAAACGAACACTTTAACAAGCTACCCACAGGAAAAAAAGCTTTTCATCATAAAATTGTTCTGTCACTCATAAAGTCACGTTAAACACGGACCTCAGTCGACCACAGGCATGAACGCAGGGCATCAGGTGTTTTTTCATTACAATTTTAAGAATGATACCTTGATTCTGTTTCATTCAAATATCTAATTAAATATATATGCCTAAATATAGATCGAATCTACTCATCTTCATTATTAGCCGTATTATTAAAACTGCAAGATTGGATGGTTGGCGCGCTTATCACCAACTGGCTGTAATCATAAATAGTCCAGTTACACATCAGGTTACGCAATATTTCTAAAGGGTTAGACAAATTGTATACAGCCTTAGGCATATTGCTTTTAAAAATCACTAAAATGTAACTTGGCCTCAAAATTCGCCAGTAATCCACGCACCGAATGTTTTTTTATCCACGCACCGTCTTTTACCTAAAATTCGAAAGAGGCCTTTCAAAATTATCATCCTTCCTCATCCTTCTTACTACTATTACAACTAAACAGATTTTTCCAGGTCTTTCGGACACAGTTCGTTAGTAATCAAAGT